>CM040128.1:123968054-124433246 GCA_022559845.1 Amorphophallus konjac
CAAAAGGAGAAAGGACCTCTGATCAACATGAATTCTAATAATGCTGTAAAGAAAAATTTGAATCTGAAAAGGCTAAATGCAGAGGAGAAGGGCAAACAGAAAGTAGGTGAGCCTAGTAGAATTGGAACTTCCGAACCTAGCTCTAGTGCTCAACCCAAGGTTAGGGGTCAGCCTGTTCAGGTAAACAAACCCTATGTCAATGTCAAAAGGTCTTCACCACCATCATCACAGAAAAGGACCCAACCAAAACCTATGAATAGGTCAGCAGGGTCAAGGGTGCAGGGAAGACAAAATATTTTCAGAAGTCAGCCCAACCAATTCAATCCATCTAGAGTTCAGTTCTACTACCCCACACAGTCAATCTATTCTAATGGGCGTGGGTGGACTAGAACTCAAGGGATGTATACAGGGTATGTTCATCAACCTACACACTTTTACAGACCCTATGTCAGAAATTGGGAAAATGGGTATGGTAGTCGGATGCCTAGAAATTACCATCATTTCCACAGCCAGCCCAGGAACTACCATGGCCAAAACTTTATGAATGCAACTTGGCCGAAGCATTGGCACAATAACAAAAATTCTGTGAATAATTCTGTTGGTGCATATAAGAAGAAAGTCAACAAGAAAAAGTAAAACAAAAAGAAATCTGGAAAATCCACTGAACAGAACTGCTTCAAACAAATGTGGATTCCCAAAACCATGCTTTCTTTCTTTACTTGCACTTCATCTGCATTGGAGCCCAATCAGACTTGGGTTCCAAACTCTTTGCCCTAATTGTGTAGGCAGGTATGCCTGGCAGCCAAGAGCAACTTGTGGTACTTGGACAGTGGCTGCTCCAGGCATATGACAGGAGATAAGGCCAAGTTTTACATGCTAACTGAAAAGTTAGGAGGCCTTGTCACCTTTGGAAGCAACACAAAGGGTAGGATCATTGGATCAGGTAAGGTAGGTAAGTGTTCTACCTGCTGCATTGATGATGTTTTGCTGGTTGAAGGGTTAGCTTACAATTTACTTAGTATCAGCCAGTTGTGTGATAAGGGTCATAAGGTTTTATTTGATTCTCAATGCTGTAAGGTTTTTGAACCTGATTCAGATATCTTAAAATTCTCTGGAAAGAGAATAAATAACACATACATGATAGATCTAGATGATATTCAGCATTCTAACCTATGTCTTACTGCCAATAGAGAAGATTTAGCATTTTTATGGCATCGTAGGTTAGGCCATGCTAGTTATACCATTTTGCATAAACTAAACAAGCATAGCATGGTTAGAGGACTTCCTGAAATTTCCTTCAAGAAAGAAAATAAATTCTGTGATGCATGCACTCAATCAAAGATAACTAGAAAGTCATTTAAGTCTAGAACTGAAAATCTGTCTTCCAAACCCTATGAGCTGATACACATGGATCTCTTTGGGCCAACCAGATCTGTCAGCTTATCAGGAAGGAGGTATGGGTTTGTCATGGTAGATGACTTTTCTAGGTATACTTGGGTTTATTTCTTATCTAATAAGACTGATGCTTTCTCAGAATTTCAAGAGTTCTATGTTAAAGTAAATGAGAAAATTGAAAATATTTTGACTGATCATGGAGGTGAGTTTGAAAACTCACAGTTTGATGAACTCTGTAGGTCAAATGGAATCAACCATAGGTACTCCTCACCAAGGACACCTGAGCAGAATGGGGTTGTGGAGAGAAGGAACAGAACCCTAGTGGAGATGGGTCGTACACTTCTTACTGAAGGTGGTCTACCAAGGAAATTTTGGGCTGAAGCAGTAAACACTGCCTGTTATGTAATTAACAGAGTCATGGTAAGACCTTCTACCCAGCAAACACCATATGAGATCTTAAAGGGTAAGAAACCTTCTATTGCTCATTTCAAGGTTTTTGGCTGCAAATGTTTTATTCATATAAATGATAAAAGAGACCTTGATAAATTTGAACCTAAAGGTGAATCAGGAATCTTTCTTGGTTATTCTGAAAACACACGAGCATATAGAGTGTACAATCTAAACTCTAAAACTGTTGAAGAATCTCCACACATAATTTTTGATGAATCCTTGGTAAATTCTAACGTTGGTCAATGCAGGAATGAAGACAATGGTGGAATATTGAAGGAAGGAGATCCTGAAGACAATTCAGAGGATGAAGAAGGACATACAGAACTTAATGAAGAGGAGTCTACAGTTCAGGGGGAGGTAAATCAAAGACATGACAATTCAATTGTGAACATTAGATACCTTAAAGATCATCCTGTAGATAATATAATTGGAAATCTGCATGACCCCCCTAGGACTAGAGGTCTCCTTAGAATTCAACATGAACTAAATGCATATGCTCTTGTCTCTCAAATTGAACCCAAGTCCATTGACTGTGCCCTCAAGGATATGCATTGGATTAATGCCATGCATGAGGAGCTTAATCAGTTCGACAGGAACAAGGTATGGAACTTGGTCCCACCTCCTGATCATGGAACAGTCATAGGGACTAGGTGGGTCTTCAGGAATAAATCTGATGAATTAGGGAATATTGTTAAAAATAAAGCCAGACTTGTTGCTCAGGGGTACAACCAGGAGTTTGGTATTGACTTTGAAGAGTCATTTGCCCCTGTAGCCAGATTAGAAGCTGTTAGAATTTTATTAGCTTATGCATGTTCCCTAGGTATAATCCTCCAGCAGATGGATGTAAAATCTGCATTCTTGAATGGGGAAATTAATGAGGATGTCTATGTTAGACAGCCCCCTGGATTTGAATGTCTAGATTTCCCTAATCATGTTTACAAATTAAATAAAGCTCTATATGGTCTTAAGCAAGCTCCTAGAGCTTGGTACGACAGGTTGAGCAAGTTCCTCACTGATCAAAATTTCACTAGAGGAGTAGTTGATCAGACCTTGTTTACAAAGGTGAGTCACTCTGAAATTCTTATTGTACATATTTATGTGGATGATATCATTTTTGGGTCAACTAACCCCAAATTGTGTGAGGAATTTTCTGAAACAATGACTAATGAGTTTGAAATGAGCTCGATGGGTGAGCTCAAATTGTTTCTTGGACTGCAGGTCACACAAACTAAGGAAGGAATGTTTATTACTCAGTCCAAGTACACAAGAGATCTACTCAAGAAATACAAGATGGATAACCTTAAAGAGATAGCTTCTCCAATGGGTACTTCTACAAGCTTGGATGAAGACACTAAAGGTAACCCATTTGACCAGAAATTATACAGAGGTATGATCGGATCCCTTCTCTACTTAACAGCATCTAGGCCTGATATTCAATTCGCTGTAGGATTATGTGCTAGGTTTCAGGCCAGTCCTAAGGAAAATCATTTTAAAGCTGTGAAAAGGATTTTTAGATATCTGCTAGGCACCCAGGAGCTAGGATTATGGTATCCTTCTAGGTGTGAGTTAGAGCTTCTAGCCTACACTGATGCTGATTATGCTGGGTGTCGAGTAGATAGAAAAAGCACTAGTGGCTACTGTCAATTCCTTGGTGGCTGTCTAGTATCTTGGGCATCTAAGAAGCAACACACTGTAGCCTTGTCTACAGTTGAAGCTGAATATATTGCAGCAAGTAATTGTGCCGCTCAAGTACTTTGGATTAAGCACCAACTAGATGATTATCAGATAAAATTGGAATGTATTCCAATTCTATGTAATAATACTAGTGCCATATGCCTTGCTAAAAATCCTGTTCATCATTCTAGGACTAAGCACATAGAAATAAAACATCACTTTCTAAGAGATGCTGTGAACAAAAAGGAAATTGAACTAGACTTCATTGAAACAGACAAACAAGTTGCTGATATCTTTACTAAGCCACTTGGAAATGAAAATTTTAATTTTTTTAGAAGAGAACTTGGCTTGTGTAAATTTCAGCATAATGAATGAATTTTCTGTTGACTTGAATAAAACTTTTGAGCTGCTTTGAGTAAATTTCTGATTTGGACTTGCTGTTGATAGATTGAATAAACATTGTGCAACAGACCTGTGATAATGCATGACTCTCATATCCTTTATTGCACTCATGATCATCATTGCATACATATGTCTAGATGCATGATATGTCTATATTTCTGCATGGGTCATACTGCACGATAAAGATAGTCTGATTAAGCATGAACTTCAAAAATCATCTGATTTGTCATTTTTTGCAAAATCGCATGCATATAGTCAGGGGGAGTCTTGTCAGAATTTCGAGGTGAATTGCTGAGTCTATTCAATCCTTGACTCTACATGGTTGAGTCTGACAATATGGCAATCTTTTAGTCAGTTCTAATATTAAGCAATAGAAAATAGATTTCTTTTTTCATAAGAACCTTAATTGCTTAAAGAGTGACTTAATGGTTTAAATTTATAATCTTTAGAGTTGAAAGACTACAATCAGTAAATAAGGATGCTGAAAATTGATAAAGCTCTCAACCCTTATCTTATTTCATGTCAGACAAAGCTGATTATATCTGAAATCTGAAAACTCATCTGAATTCATGTCAGAGAAGCTAAGTATGTGTATTGTCCTTAAACAAATCATTCTGAAACAAATATAGGACAGCTAAGAAAGCTTTTGAAAAATATTGAAAATCAATTGAGAAATAGCATTGACAGAGCAATGACTGGTAAATCACTGAGAAACTGAGTGATCCATCAAAGAAGTGGACGCCACTCATGTCATGAGGTGTATCAGCTATCTCTGTATAAAATGATCAAAACAGTAGGTTGTTTTTCACTCAGTACCTGGGGGTAACTGGCGTCTAATAAACGTGTACCCTCACACAAAAAGGTGTCAATCAATTCTATTGAATTTGATCATAGGCAAGATGGTCCATCATGTTGAGTATCTAGGGGTATTGGCGTCTGATAAACGTATACCCTTACGCAAAAAGACTTTTGGTACCTGAATGCCCTAAATGAAACAATATTGAAAATGCTGTCTCTTAAAAGAAATTTCATGGATGTCAATTGTTTAATTTCAATACATGCCCTGGCTTCTCTTAACACATTTTACTGAGTCTATTAAGTAAGATATTTTAAAACTGAATCTCTCATGTCCATATGACTCTGGTTTATTGTTTTATCATGAACATCAACCTTATCCAATGAATGTAGTGCATGAACTTTTATTTTTATAACTTTTAAACTAGAAATTCAATTTCTAAGCAGTTTCTCAGTTCATATGACTGAAGGTTTTGTGCTTTAATTGCCTAATTTTTGAACTACTTGCCAAGAATGCCAGTCAGCTAAACTTTCTTTCTCTTCACTTGTCTTCACTTTCCCTCCTATATGTTGATGGCAAAGGGGGAGAATATTGTCTGAATATTAGATTCAGGGGGAGTGTATTACATCATGGCATGGCAAAGAGGGAAATTTTAGTTAGCAGGGAGTTGCTTACATTTTGTAGCATACAGCATGTCATTCATAGCATCTACATGCATCTGCATAACAATCTGAATAATAAATCATGTCTTTCATCAAAAATGCATCTGTATGACAGGATGTTGCTAATCTACATAATAGGGGGTTGCCATCATCAAAAAGGGGGAGATTATTGTGACTCCTATATGTTGATGATGTTGACATGTAACTATACTTCATATGGCAACACATTGTTTTGATGAATTGGCAACACTGTTTATGTTTTGATGGTATCACTTTATCAGATTGTCTGTGTGTTTCATGCATTTTATCTTATCTTCACACTGAACACACACTCAAAGTCTCAAAGTCCATACATCCATAATGCATTGGCTAAGTCTATACACTGCTGAACGTTATGTTCTTCAAAGTCTGTACATTGGTCTGCATAGGCTAAGTATATACAACGTCAGTTCATGCATTGTCTTAGGCAAAGTCTATACAGCCTTTTGCTTCGCCAAAGTCTGTACTTTGGTCTTCGATTTCAATGTCCATACATTGGGCTTTTACATGAGGTCTATACATTATTGTTTGCAGTGCAAGTCCATACATTGGACTGTTCTTCAAAGTCTGCACATCAGTCTGTTATAGTAAGTCTGTACATTGGCTTCACAATTTCAAGTCTGTACAGCCGTTTGCATTGGACTTAAAGTCTAGACATTGCACTGTTGAATACATTATCTTCGTGATGTTTTTCTCCTTGACTTCGTGTCAATTACTGTTTCGTCTTCGTGTTGTTTTCACTCCGTGTCGATGTCAGTTTTCATGTTTGTGTTGTTTTCAACCCGTGTCAATTACTGTTTCGTCTTCGTGTTGTTTTGAACTCGTGACGGTTTCTATTCTATCTTCGTGTTGGTTTCTCGCTTTAGACTTCGTGTCTTTCTCGCTTTGACCACACTCCGTGTCGATTTCAGTTTTCATCTTCGTGTTGTTTTTAACTCGTGTCGGTTACTGTTTCGTCTCCGTGTTGTTTCATGTCTTCGTGTCATTTTTGTTCTATTGCGTGCAGGACATCGTAGCACCTCGTGTTGCTTTCTGTGCCACTTCGTGTCGTTCTCTGTGTAGTGTGTGTTTCTGCCACTACTGCACCTCGTGTCGTTCTCGTTTCACTTCGTGCTATCTCTGCGCCTGAGTCTTCATTGCTATTTCTATCTTCGTGTTGTTTTTCCTAAAACCTCGTGTCCTTCTTGTTCTGTAGCTACACTTCGTGTCAGTTTTGTCTTTCATCTTCGAGTTGGTGTCAGTCCAGTGTCTTCGTTAGTGTCTCAGGCTTTTGGTCAAGTCTGTACATAGCTTTCACTTATATGAAGTCTATACAACGCAGTGCTTCTGATAAAGTCTATACATAGTTGTTCTTCAACCTGATCATTCGATACTCTGTTTTGACAGGGACTCTCTACTGAGATTGCTGACATGGCTCGTGATCCCAGGAGAACAAGGTGACCAGATGCTGCCACGTGGATTGAAGCATCTCGAGTCTGAAGAATTCCTTGGGCGGGAAAACGTGGAAGCCACGCGCCCTTATCCAGCTGCTGCTGTTATAAATATTAGTCCTCATCTTCTATAGAGGCTGATCGAAGTTGGTGAAGTATATACATCCAGTCTGAAATAAGCAGCCACCGAGATCCACTGTGAGAGGAAGAAAAGCAGAGAAGAAGAAAAGGAGAGAAGAAGAAGAAGAGAGATGAGTTGAGAGAGTTATCGTGAGAGTTTGTGAATCAGTCTCTTGGTCCAGTTACCAGAGCTGATATTGCTCAACCTTGAGCTACAGTCATTTTTGGCTTTCTTCCATTCGATTGTATGTTTCGTTTGCTTTTCAGTCTTTGTTATTTTCTTTGAAAACTCTTGTTCGATCAAGCTGTTAGTCAGCGGTTTCAAGCTGTGAGGAAGCGGGTTGCAGAGGCATTCCTCTGGTCGGCTAAGCTGTAATGCCCAGCAGAGCAAGCTGTGATGCTCAGCTGTTGCAGAGGGTGTTCCTCTGGTCGGGATAAGCTGTAAGCCCCAGCCGTTGTTGGCAAGCTATAAAGCCCAGCGGTTTGAAGCTGTGTATCAGCAGTAATCCACATTCGAGTTGAATGTGGGGTGGACGTAGGTCGGATTGACCGAACCACCTAAAAGCCTTGTGCCTCTTGTGTGTTTCTTTCAGCGCATTGGTTGTGTTCGTCTACTGCTTTTCTAATTACGCATTTGATTCTAGGCATAATTTTTTAAATAGCCAGTTGATCTATTCACCCCCCCTCTAGATCCACATCCTGTGGTGATAGAGCCTTCCATCTAACTCCAACAACATTTTCTGGAAAGCTTCCTTGCGCTTTTGAGACTGATCGGGGGGGATGTGTTGCTTCTGAAACATCCTGGCCATCCGATCAGTTGTGAATGCTAGACCCTTGACGGGAATCGACGGGTTGCTTATATCTTTAGGGAGGCTGCAGTCTGTGTCTTCCCGAGTAGGATGCTCCTCAGCTATATAGAACAAGCTGTTGGGTCCATCTTCCTGTGTCACCTCCCAAGTTTTGAAAGGCTCGACAGTAGGGTTGTCAAGGCCGGGAGTTGGCTTGGTAAGGCCATATGGGATTTCAATATGATTGTGCCGCCGAGCGACCCGCACTTCATTAGCTTCGGAGTATAATATTGAGGGTGCTATCCTGCCCACGTCCCCGGATGCTGTGATATGGAAGACCACCTTGGGCTTGATATATCCGTGCAGCGGTGGTGGATACCAACTGCTGCCGGATGTGCTTATGGATGCCCCCGCAGGGGCCTTAGCTTCAGAGGTCTTCTGGAAAGGCCCTGTATATAGGTTGGTGTCCGCCAAATGACATTCAAACACCTCGAATGGATGGGGGTCTACAAATATCCTTTCCTCCTTCCCTTGGAGACTGTACTTGATGCATTGGTGGAGCGTGGAGGGCACCACCATATTTTCATGCAGCCATGGGCGGTCGAGTAGTGCTTTGTACGAGGTGCGGGAGTCAATGACATGGAACTGCACCGTCGTAATGAAATCAGCTAAGGTGAGGGTGAACTCCGCCACTGCCATTGACACTTCACATTTTTGATTGAAGCCGGCGATACGCATATCTCCAACTTTCTCGAGATGCACGTTAAAGTGGTGCCTCTCATATATTCTATAGGGCAGGATGTTGACCGCTGCACCGGGGTCAACCAGAATCCTGTTCAACTCCCTTCCATTCAGGTGCCCCTTCATATACAGCGGCCTGTTGTGGCTGATGGTGGGCAGCAGCATGTCGTCTGGAGTGAAGGTCATGATAGCCTCCGGCATTGCTTCGGCCAGACATGTCTCAAAATGAGCAGGCGTCTGGAGAGCAGTAACAATCGCCTGTCGAGTCTCTTCACTCAAAGAAAGGATCTCCCAGATTGTAAATCGAGCGGGGAGCTTCTTGAGTAGCTTCATTATTCGGCTCCCAGCTCAGACATTGGAGAGCTTCATCTCCTCAGCCCATCTGGGCTTGGGGAGGTTTTGATTTGCGGACCCTGACGGACCTGCTTCATCTTCCTCAGATTCGGTGCCCTTCTGGCTGGTACCGACTTCTGGGTATTCTTTGTTAGTTGCTGCGGAGCAAGCTCCATCTGTATCTGGCTCTTCAGCAGATTGTGCGAGCTGCGGGTGAATGGTCTCGGGTGTAGGGTTAGCCTCCTGGCAAGGCTGTTTCCCCTTGGACATCTTCATGAATTCAAGAAATGAAGGGACCCCCTTACCCCCGCTCTTGTTATATAGGCCTAACGGAGGAGGGATTTGGACTCCCTTGACCTCCGGCGGAGGTGTCTTGTAGGGTTGCTCCCCTCTGAACATGATGTTGTGGTTGCGTGGCGGCTGGCGCCCCCATTTTCGGCCTGACCGGGTGGCATGTGCAGCAGTTGCGGACTCGGCCTTGCCTCCCCCTGCATGGGGTGTGAAGTAAATTTCCTCTTCTTCCTCCTCTCCGGGTAGGTTGAAGAGTGCTGATAGGGTATTACAGGAGACAACCTACACTTTATTGGCCCCAGCGGCCTTTCTTTTCTTCTTCTTTTGTTTCTTCTTCTTTTTTATTTCTGCGAGCGGGTGCCCCCAGAATAGACTGCCCTCTCCGTCGGGTGCCTCTTCAGCGTCCTCTTTTTGTTCAAGTGAGAGCTGTTCTAAGTCTTGCCACGGGACGTGGTCCCGCACCAGCAGAGGTTTCAATTCGGGCTGCACATATTCATCTATCTCCTCAATGAGGTTTTGCAACCGAAGGACCCCAGGATTGGTTTCCTTAATCACTGGCAGCGGAGTTTGTTTTCTCCGATTATGTGTATGTATCCTGACAGTTGAAGGTGGAGTGACCCATACGGGTCCTGCCACTGGCGGAGCAGGACGGGGTGTAACACCACGTACATGTGCCCCCTCTTTCGGGTGGGGTGCCCTCTTCTTCTTGTGCTTTACAGGGGCCTGCTGCCATCCCTGCTATTCTTTTGCGGGCTCCAAGAAATGAGTTTCATAGGTGCTCCGCGTGCTTGCTTCAGAGATCTCTTCGGGCACTGCCTGGTAGAGGGAGATCATGTTGACTGCTGCCCTTCTCCGAGGGACTTCATGTGGCTGAGGAGGGTCTACTTTGTACTCTCCCAGCTCAATTTCATTCTTCTTCACCATCCCTTCGATGATGTCCTTGAAAACATAGCAGTCTTCGATTGGATGCCCCAACATCTGGTGGTAGGAGCAGAATCTTGGATTGTCTTTTCTTTTCAGGTCCTCCGGTCTTCTTGGCTCTGGCAGGGTGACCATGCTATATTCTGTTACCCAGTCGAACAGAATCCGGGTCTTGTCCTTTGGAAAGGAATAAGCCTTCTTCATCTTGTCCCTCAGCGAATGACCTTCTTTGCCGTCTGGAGCTTCTGCAGGCTGTGGGGTGACTCCCTTCTTGCCTTCACCTTTTTGCTATTCGAACGTCTTTATGTCAAGAGCATTCGCTTCTTTGGGCGAGGAGCACCGGTCTACCGCCTTGCCCTTCTGGGTCATGCTGGCAGCAGACGTAGGGGTAGGTCTGGCAAGGAAAGCTTCCACCTCGGCCACGACATTATTCAGTCAGTCGAACAACCGTATTTCCATTCCGATCATCTTTTCCAGAACCTCTCTTCTGAGATTCTGTTTGCATATTTGCACAGCGTCCTCCTGATGCGGGGGCCGCTTGCACCTCATTCCGAGGTTTCTCCACCTCTTGATATAATCGAGGGCTGTCTCATCGGCCCTCTACCTTGTTGAATAGAGTTCGGCCACTGTGACCTCCCTCTCTGTAACATGAAACCTTTCTCTGAACTTCCTCTGCATATCTGACCAGTCATTGATCAACCAGGCCGGGAGGCTGGAGTACCATTCAAATGTGAGTCCCGTCAGCGAGGACCCGAAGAACTTCAACAAATATGACTCGTCGGTGGCCTGATCACCCAT
Organism: Amorphophallus konjac; assembly: GCA_022559845.1. Lineage (NCBI taxonomy): Eukaryota > Viridiplantae > Streptophyta > Magnoliopsida > Alismatales > Araceae > Amorphophallus > Amorphophallus konjac. Next base: position 123,978,895 of record CM040128.1, read on the forward strand.
CACGGTCATGTAATATGCAATGTGCTGCTTCGGGGACCCCTTCCCGTTGAATTTATCAAACTTGGGCGGCTTGTTGACCCCCTAGGGAAGTCGTTTAGCCACATGGTGTTGCGGGTAGGGCACCCGATAGGCATCAAATGTGACATAGTCGCCTTCACTTTTCTCTGCGAGCTTCAGCTCGATCATCCTCTCCATCATCATCCGGTTCATGACCGTGGGGTCAACTGGCTCCGGATAGAAGTACGCCGGCTGCAGGTATGGGGTGACCAGGGGGGTCGCCTGTGGAGGGCACAGCAGCGGGGGTGTCTGGTGCGCTTGAGGGAGCACCGAAGGTAGCAGCGGCTGTAGCTGTGGCGGCCGCTGTTGCATTGTCGCCATGCTTGGTTCTGATGATGAAGGCAATGTGTAGAGCGGTGGAGGGCCGTCACGACGGACTGCTCCCCGAGATGATTCACCCTGGACTTCGGGTGGCTTGGAAGCTGAGGATTGTTCAGTTTTCTCCATCAGTTGCTTCTTTAGCAAGTCTATCTCTTGCCGATATTGTTGAAGTAATATCAAGACCGATGTGTCTATAGTGGCTGTAGTGGGGATAACTTCTGCTGTCTCCCTGGACGTACCCTTGGGCAGGATGTCCAGGGGAACGTCGTCTTCTTCCTCTGCCGTCACCACATTAGCAGTTAGGACAGGGGCCTTGTCATCCCAGTGGTGGTAAACCTGGGGTTGCTTTCCTTCAGCCATCATCAGGAGCTCCCTCGCTGCTTCTGTTCTGCGAGTGCTCGGCCCCGGCCGTGCGGCCAACTGAGCTAATTCTCGGGGATCTGCGGGAAGCCCCCCATATTGGTTGGATATACCAGCCATGTTGCAGGTGAAGATCTGCATCCTTTTCCTTTGTCGATGGACCCTCCTTTTAGCTTGCTGTGGGAAGGTCAGCCTCTCGAACACAGGAACTCTTCTTCTTTCTTCCCGCTCGGGAATGGCTTCATCGGCTTCGATCTCGAAGCCGTTATCATATCCATTGTCGTGGACTGACGACACCATCATTCTTTCTCCCATATATTCTTCATCTGCCACTGATGGGCAATAGTCTTCATCGGCGGCTGCTTGCATCAGTCACTGTTGACCAAGCGAGAGGTTGCCTAACCCTCGAAAATAGTTTCTGACCAAACAGGTCATCTCTTCTTGACCCCGCTCTTGATGTAGCATGGGGGATAGTTGTCGACCTCCCGCAAGAGGGATATAAGCCAGCCGAGCTCTGTCGGCAGGTTGTTGGAATCTTCATCCCGCAACTGGGACATTGGCTTGACGGGCAGTAGCCCGGAAACTTTTACAGCGCGGAGGGTCCGCAGCCACTTCTTCTTCCTTCTTCGGGGGCAAGCCCCTTTCTCTTCTCTCTTCTGCCCCGTCATTCACAGGACGGCGGCGAATGGGTGCCAACTGATGGACAGGTTGGGCCTGCTTGGGAACCCACACCTGTTTGAACTTCCTTGGCCTGGGGGCCGACCTTCCTTGGCCATAGTGGCCGATTTCTTCTCTTTTTGCCCTTCTTCCAGCGAGAGCTTGGTATGTATTGTGGACAGGGATGGTGGGGATGACTCGGTCTGGGGCCACCTGTGCATTGCCTCCGTTGAGGAAGACGCGCATGCCCCCAACCATCATAGATTTCCCGGACTGAGATAGAGTCCCGGTAATCACAGCAGCACTCCTTTGAGCTGGGCGACGTTGACGTTCTCCAGGGTGCTTGTTGACGATAACGGGGCGGGTCCCACGTATGACGTGGTGCACCAGACAGCTAGTGGCCGGGCCAGACTCTTGGATGAGTCACCGCAGCATGGAGCCTTCAGAGGCTCCACCTTCCCCACAGCTTCCTCGACAGGTTCTGGGGCTTTGACTTCCTGCATATCACCAAAGGCTAACCCCAAGAAGTTGGGGAAGCCAACAGCGGCAGGGAACCTGCCAAATTTCATGGGCACCGCCAGGTACCCTTGTGCATGTCCAGCAACGATCGAAGGACCGAAGCCAACGCCAGTTAATCCATTGGTTGTCATCGTGCGCCTGCAAAGACAAACAAGCCAACGCTCAGTAGCCTTTGAGAGGGCCTCGAAGCCCAAGTATCTCAGCAAAGAGATGAAAGGTGACACTGGTCCCACCGGGCGTGCCAGACTATTTGCGATGGGTTTTATCCGACCATCTTGTTGTTTTATTTCGTGTATATATGTATATATGTATATATGTACATATATATATATATATATATATATCTTGTTTCACGTGTCGATCAACCAATTAACTAACTCGTAATTAACTGACTGATTGACGACGCGGGCATGCCAGTCACGTAGGTGACAAGTTTATTATGCGCTCATTCTGACCCATGTCGGGCGAAAGTGAGGTTCGGTCGGGACCAGCAGTCCGCCATACCATAGAGGTTATGACGTTAATTATATCTCCCACGAGGAGGGAACACCTTTGATTAATTGCCGAGATAATGGGCTGTCGAGGCCGGAATAAAGGATGCGACGTTATGAACATGACGGAATCATGCACGAAGCATCTATCTATCATGCAGGAGAGGCATGGTTCATTGAACTGGAGACCCTTGGTACACGGCGGAGGACGTAGGTCCGGAGACCACCATTGCGCGTAGCGGAGACTTCCGATCGGGCGTAACCCGACCTTCTGTCATGGCAACAGAATTGTGAAAGCGAGGAGTGCTCACTCACATTTATCGATCTCCGCCAAGTGAGGCAAGAATAATAGCACAAACCGGATAGCAAAGCGATTCGGATCCAAACATCACTTCTCTTATTCAGTTTATTAGGATTCGCTGATTCCGGTCACGGGAGACGTAGGTCACACCGAGGGTAGGTGGATGATTAGAACAACATCAGGGCTTAAGACCGATGCGGCCACGCGTAAGGGCAGAGTTCCCCAGCGCGGTCAATCGTGGGCAAACGGAACAAATCCGGCGCGGCCAAAAGTAGGTAAAAGTCTAAACCGGCGGGGCCAAAACGTAAAATGGCGCGGCCATAGGCACTTGTTAGCCCGGCGCATAGGGAACGGGGCACGCCGGTTTAAGGCGCGCCGGGAATTGGCCAGCCAAGAAAAAGGAACTTATGAGTCTATTGCTAATCCGGCGCGGGGGGGGGGGGGGGACCGCGCCGTATTAGGGCGCGCCGGACTAAGACCGCGCCGTCTTGGTTTGTTTTTGATGCCTTTTGAAACCATTAAGTTTGTTAAGCTTATTTTGGGAGTTTTAGAGTTATTTAGGCCAGCTGTTTGTTTGATTGAAGTCCAAAATCCTTCGGAAGTGATGCAGTGAGTCAGTGCGAGGTTCATACTCGAGCACTGAGTTGATTGAGTCCAGAACGAGCGTCCGATTATGGCTTTACTACTCTGAGTCTGTCCAAAATTGGGCAGCATCTCCCCTGAACACGAAGAGTTGCAGGGGAGGAACGGGGTCATACTCACTCATGGAGTAAGCCCCTAAACTGCCAGTCTGCACAGTGGCAGCCAGCAAATTCCCATCGGATAGGATATCCCGAGGACTAGCCTGCAAGGGGCACCAATACTCCGTGGGTGAAGATAGAAGGATGAGGCCATTGATGATGGGAGCATCACCCCGAGGGCTAGCCTACGAGGGGTGGACAACCCACAGCTTATGGCACATCCATTGAAGGGACCGGCCGTTAGGAGAGTGGAGCTCCGAGGGCTAGCCTACCAGGAGCATACATCCCTTGGCCTTGATCGGGTCTTCGATTGTCAGGGCTAAGCTTGTTGGGCTAAGACCCCTACCACTGTCTGCTATGGCCTCGAGAAAGCATCTACCATCGAGAGGTAGAGCCCCCGATCGCCCAGCAATTCCATGAAGCAATAGGGGAATACCCCCTTCCCCGGGTGATTAAGACGGGATGAGAGAATCTCGTAACGGTTCAAATGACCATGATGCAGAGGGGTAGTGGATGCATAGATGAGACGGGCCCATCGTAGAAGCATATGCTCGAACAGTTAAGACGTAGCATTCAGGGGGATGGATCTGGCCATCCCCAAAGGCAACTCACACCTTGCGAACAGTGAGAGCAGTACGAAGGGAGGAGTTAATGGAAACTAGACCCTCGATACCACGGCGGAAAGAAGCATGCACATAAGCACAGCTCTGTCCACGAGGGGATACAGAGATCCTTAAATCAAAAATGAAAGCAGTCGATCGGAAAGACCCGGGGAGGGGTCGTTTCTGTAGCCCACGATGCTTCGGGGCATGATCGGGACTTCGGGGAAATCGGAATCAAAGACCACGTGCGGAAGAACTCAAACATTCACATTGATATAGATAGAGAAGGGTACAGAGGCTTCGAGCATTCATTCGACCTACTAGTCTAAGCATTTATATACATATTACCATCCCAGAAATGGGAATGGGCTAACATTTACATGTTAAGAATCCGGCGCCGGCATCATTGCTCGGTCGCCGTTCATCAATGGCAGAGGCAGAGGGACGTGCAGAGGCACAATGATAAAGCAAAGAGAAAGAGAGAATTGCAGAGGAGGGGGAGGGGGAGGGGGGTCGGCTCGTATCATCGCCATCCCTCCCCCTCTCGCTTACATCTGATAGATGGAAACCTCAAAAGAAAAGAATCCACGAAAGGCAGAGGAAGATAGGCACCGGCGCCCACCTGTTCTTGAAACAGAGTATCGTATCTTCAGCGAGCGAAGGAAGAGGAAGATGGCCGGCGGAGGACGCTCAGAAGAAACCCTGTTTTCCCAGGAAGCTCTCTCCCGATTCCTCCTTTTCTCTCTCTGTCTCCGCTTCGAAAGCCTCTCTCGAAAAACTCCCTTCTATCTTCTTCTATCTGCCCTTTTCTTATTTCTTCTCCTCTCGTTTCTTTCAATCGAACAGCCATACATATATAGGAATAGGTGTGAGACCTTGATCCGGCGTGGAGATTGGCGCGCCGGGTAAGGGCTCCACTCTTTTGCGCGCCGGGCTAAGAAGGCGCTAGATAGTGGGGTTCTTGCGCGCCGTGATAAGGGCATCAGGTGGGGTGGGGCGCGCCGGTTTAGGGCGCGCCGTGCTAACGCTCCCCGCGCGCTTCGAGCCAATCGATGAGTCGGGGGATGATTTCGGGGGTCACCGTGAACACTTATCTTGCCAATGCTCCTCGAAACCTTGACGAGATGTCTTGTCGAAGCTCCCAGGTTGACGTACGGCCATTCTCGAGACTCCAGATAGCTTTGATTTGATCACACAGGCCATCCGCTGACACAGCCTTTGGCTCTGTGATCCGTGCTGCTGGCTCGTCCTGGCTCGTGCCCAAAGCTCCTTAGGGGGTGGGGTAACACCAGGGATAGTTCCGCCTAAGCTGGGCGATCATTCGGCCACTAACGGGCCCATCTTGGCGGGAAGCCGTACCCGTGCCGGGTGATCGGGATCTTCTGCCGTCAGAGCTTTCGGTCCTCCGTCTTGGAGAGCCAGGGGGACTCTTTCATCTTCAGGAGAGCCCTTCATGAGGTGGGAAGCCACTGGGTAGACCGTTGTCCTTGATCGGATAACGGGTGTAGTGTATACGGCACGACAGAGTCGATGCCGGTTCATTGGGCAGGCTTGATCGCACTGCCGGTTGGTTGTGAGTTTGTCTCGGCTCTCCTGAGGTGAAGTCCCCGTGTCTATACGGGGTGACTCGAGGCTCTGGCAGCTTGAGAAATCTTCAATGTGTTGATCTTTATCGGCTTCCGTGCTTCAGCGGACCGGGTCTTTTGTCTTTGTGGCTTGGTCACCGACGATCATATTTTGGGTGCCAACAATAGGCAGTAGTCTTCATCGGCGGCGGCTGCTTGCATCAGTCACTGTTGCCCAAGCGAGGGGTTGCCTAACTCTCGAAAATAGTTTCTGACCAGACAGGTCATCTCTTCTTGACCCCGCTCCTGGTGTAACACGGGGGATGATTGTCTATGTCCCGAAGGAGGGATATAAGCTAGCCGAGCTCTGTCGGCAGGCTGTTGGAATTTTCATCCCGCAGCTGGGACATTGGCTTGACGGGCAGCCGCCCTGAAACTTTTGCGGCGCGGAGGATCCTCAACCACTCCTTCTTCTTCCTTCGAGGGCAAGCCCCTTTCTCTTCTCTCCTCCGCCCCGTCGTACACAGGATGGCGGCAGATAGGTGTCAGCTGATGGGCAGGTTGGGCCCGCTTGGGAACCCACACCTGTTTGAACCTTCTTGGCCTGGGGGCCGACCTTCCTTGGCCATAGTGGCCTTTTTCTTCTCTTTCTTCCCTCCTTCTAGCGAGGGCTTGGTATGTATTGTGGACAGGGATGGCGGGGATGACTCGATCTGGGGCCACCCGTGCATTGTGTCCGTTGAGGAAGACGCGCATGCCGCCAACCATCATAGATTTCCTAGACTGAGATAGAGTCCCGGTAATCACAGCAGCACTCCTGTGGGCTTGGCGACGTTGACGTCCTCCAGGGTGCTTGTTGACACTATTGGGGCGGGCCCCACGTATGGCGTGGTGCACCAGACAGATAGCGGCCGGGGCCGGACTCTTGGATGATCGTTGCAGCAAGGAGCCTTCAGAGGTTCCACTTTCCCCACAGCTTCCTAGATAGGTTCCGGGGCTTCAATCTCCAGCATGTCCACGAAGGCCAACCCCAAGAAGTTGGGGAAGCCGACGGCGGCAGGGAAGCTGCCGAACTCCATGGGCACCGCCAGGCACCCTTGTGCATGCCCAGCAACGATCGACAGACCGAAGCCGACGCCAGTTAATCCATTTGTTGTCATCGTTCGCCTGTAAAGACAAACAAGCCAACGATCAGTAGCCTTTGAGAGGGCCTCGAAGCCCAAGTATCTCGGCAAAGAGATGAAAGGTGACACTGGTCCCACCGGGCGTGCCAGACTTGTTGGCGATGGTTTTTGTTCGACCATCTTATTGTTTTATTTCATGTATATATGTATATATGTACATGTATATATATCTTATTTCACGTGTCGATCAACCAATTAACTAACTGGTAATTAACTGACTGATTGACGACGCGGGCGTGCCAGTCACGTACGTGACAAGTTTATTATGCGCTCCTTCTGACCCGTATCGGGCGAGAGTGAGGTTCGGTCGGGACCAGCAGTCTGCCGTACCATAAAGGCTATGGCGTTAATTACATCCCCCGCAAGGAGGGAACACCTTTGATTAATTGCCGAGATAGTGGGCTGTCGAGGCTGGAATAAAAGATAGGACGTTATGAGCATGACGAGATCACATGCGATTTACCTATCATGCAAGAGGGACATGATTCATTAAATTGGAGACCCTTGGTACGTGGCGGAGGGCATAGGTCTTAAGACCACCATCGCGTATAGCGGAGACTTCCGATCGGGCGTAACCCGACCTTCCATCAACGCCATTTGACATACCCGGGGGTCTATGCAAGTATGCATGCATGTCGTTCACGATTATGCCGCGCATGAGAACAGAGCTATGAAAGCAAGTAGTGCTTAATCACACCTATCAATCTCCGCCAAGTGAGGTAAGGATAGTAGCACAAGCCTGGTAGCAAAATGACTTGGATCCGAACATCGCTTCTCTTGTTCAGTTTATTCAGATTTATTAATTCCAGCCACAGGAAACGAAGGTCACCCCGGGGGGGTGCATGATTAAAACAACATCAGGGCTTAAAACCGATGCAATCATGCATAGGGGTAGAGTTCCCCGGCGCGGCTAAACATGGGCAAACAGAATTAATCCGGCGCGGCCAGATGTAGGTAAAAAGTTAAACCGGCGCGACCAAAGCATAGGTAAAAGCTAGACCGGCGCGGCCATGGGCAAATGCTAGCCCGGCGCGAAGGGCACGGGGCGCGCCGGTCCAAGGCACTCCGGGAACAGGCCCAAGAAAAAAAGAGTAATAATGAGTCACATGTTAATACGGCGCGGTGGGGGGCCGCGCCGTATTAAGGCGCGCCGGTTTAGGGCCGCGCCGTTTTAGCTTGTTTTTATGCACTTTTTGAAACCATTTGGGTTTATTAAGCTTTTATTGAGAGTTTTAAAGTTATTTAGGCCAACTGTTTATTTAGTTGAAGTCCAAGATCCTTCAGAAATGATGCAGTGAGTCAGTGCGAGGTTCACACTCGAGAACTGAGTTGATTGGGCTCAGAATGAGCATCTCATTATAGCTTAATTATTCTGAGTCTGTCCAAAATTGGGCAGCATCTCCCCTGAACATGAAGAGTTGCAGGGGAGGAACGGGTCATACTCACTTATGGAGTAAGCCCCTAAACCGCCGGTCTGCACGGTGGCAGCCAGCAAATTCCCATCGGATAGGATACCCCGAGGACTAGCCTGCGAGGGGCACCAATGCTCCGTGGGTGAGGATAGAGGGATGAGGCCACTGATAATGGGAGCAGCACCCCGAGGGCTAGCCTACGAAGGGTGGGCAACCCACAGCCTATGACACATCCCTTGAAGGAACCGACCATTAAGAGAGTGAAGCTCCGAGGGCTAGCCTACGAGGAGTATACATCCCTTGGCCTCTATTCGGTCTCCAGATTGTCGGGGCTAAGCTTGTTAGACTAGGACCCCTGTCACTGTTTGCCATGGCCTCGAGAAAGCATCTACCATCAAGAGGTAGAGCCCTCAATCACCCAGCAGTTTCGTGAAGCAATGGGGAATGTCCCCCTCCCCGGGTGATTAAGACGAGATGAAAGAATCTCGGAACGGTTCAAAGGACCATGATGCAGAGGGGTATTAGATGCACAGATGAGATAAGCTAATCGTAGAAGCATATGCTCGAACAGCTAAGACGCAGCACTCAGGGGGATGGATCCGGCCGTCCCAAAGGCAACTCCCACCTTTCGAACAATCAGAGCAGTACGAAGGGAGGAGTTAATGGGATTTAGACCCTCGATACCACGACGGGAAGAAGCATGCGCATGAGCACAGCTCTGTCCACGGAGGGGATACAAAGATCCTTAAATCAAAGATGAAAGCAGTCGATCGGAAAGACCCGGGGAGGGGTCGTTTCTGTAGCCCACAATGCTTCGGGACATGATCGGGACTTCGGGGAAACTGGAATCGAGGACCACGCGTGGAAGAACTCAAACATACACATTGATAAAGACAGAGAAGGGGACATAAGCTTCGAGCATTCATTCGACCTGCTGGTCCAAGCATTCATATAGATATTGCCATCCTAGAAATGGGAATAGGCTAACATTTACACATTAAGAATCCGGCGCCGACATCATTGCTCGATCGCCGTTCATCAGTTGCAGAGGAATGTACAGAGGAGCAACAGAGAAGAAATCATAGAGGATGAGGGGAGGGGTTGGCTCATATCATTGCCATCCCTCCCCCTCTCGCTTACATTTGATAGATGGAACCCCCAAAAGAAAAGAATCCACGAAGAGCAGAGGAAGATAGGCACGGGCGCCCACCTGTTCTCGAAATAGAGTATCGTATCTTCAGCGAAAGAAGAGGAAGATGGCCGGCGGAGGACGCTCAGAAGAAACCCTGTCTCCCAGGGAAGCTCTCTCTCGAAAACCTCTCTTCTATTTTTCTTCTATCTGCCTCTCTTATCTCTTCTCGTCTCTTTTTCTTTCAATCGAACAGCCATATATATATATAGGAATAGGTGTGAGACCTTGATCCGACGTGGAGATTGGCGCGCCGGGTAAGGGCTCCACTCTTTTGCGCGCCGGGCTAAGAAGGCGCTGGATAGTGGGGTTCTTGCGCGCCGGGATAAGGCGCATCAGGTGGGGGGGGCGCCGGTTTAGGGCGTGCCGTGCTAACGCTCCTCGCGCGCTTCGAGCCAATCGATGAGTCCGGGGATGATTCCGGGGGTCACCATGAACACTTATCTTTCCAATGCTCCTTGAAACTTCTACGAGATGTCTTGTCGAAGCTTCCAATTTGACGTACGGCCATTCTCGGAACTTCCGACAACTTTGGTTTGGTCATGCGGGTTTCCTGCTGACACGGCCTTCGGCTCTATGATTCGTGCTACTGGCTCGGTCTAGCTTGTGTCCAAAGCTCCTTAGGGGGCCGGATGACACCAGGGATAGTTCTGTCTGAGCTGGGCGATCATTTGGCCACTAACGGGCCCATCTTGGCGGGAAGCCGTACCCGTGCCGGGTGATCGGGATCTTCTGCTGACAGAGCTTTCAGTCCTCCGTCTCGGAGAGCCAGGGGGACTCCTTCATCATCAGGAGAGCCTTTCATGAGGTGGGTAGCCACCGGGTAGACCGCCGTCCCTTATCGGACAACGGGTGTAGTGTATGCGGCACGACAGAGTCGACGCCGGTTCATTGGGCAGGCTTGATCGCACTGCCTGTTGGTTGTGAGTTTGTCTCGGCTCTCCTGAGGTGAAGTCCCCGTGTTCGTACGGGGTGACTCGAGGCTCTGGCAGCTTGAGAAGTCTTCAATATGTTGATCTTTATCGGCTTCCATGCTTCAGCGGGCCGGGTCCTTCGTCTTTGTGGCTTGGTCGCCGACGGTCATATTTTGGGTGCCAACAACAGACTATGCGATATGCAACCAGACGATGTCTAGACTTTGTTAAATTGATGCACAACAAAAAGACGACTCTTTCCTTGGCGTCAGATTCAGAACGGACGCCCCTATTGATGGGCGTCAAATTTCAAGCATAATAGAATGTATAGACTTTCTACGGCATCAAGGCAACCATGATGATGTGCAATGTTCAGACTTGACAATATATGAAGAACATATGCTGTACAAACTTCGAATCAATAGATGCATGATGTACAGACTTCAAATCAAAGGATGCACAATGTACAGACTTTGCATGAGACGCTAGACGCTGTACAGACTTGGAGACAATGCATGCTGCAATGTATAGACTTAGCATATGCATGAGACGCTACGTGAGACGGAGCTGGCTGTACAGACTTTGAGAGACGATGCACTGTAGGCTAATGCTGTATAGACTTTGAGAGAGATGATGCATGAGACGATGCATGCACAAGGTTGTACAGACTTAGTGCAAACGGAATGTGCAGACTTTGTAGCATGCAATGTATAGACTTCAGCTCGTGCAATGCAGACAGTGTATAGACTTGCAATGCGTGAGACGCTGAATGAGACAGTCGGATGTACAGACTTGGGTAATGCATGAAGCACATGATGCAACAACGTATAGACTTGACGCAGCATCAAAGTAACCATGTGTAGACTTTGTGTAGTCTACAAGCAATGTGTAGACTTGCACAAATGCATGAACAGCACTGTCCTAAATGATCAAGCATGAATTGATCTAGAGATAAAAATAGATTGATTTATAGTGTGAGACATCATCAAAACCGTAGAGATACAACATTCAAGACCTAAACGGTCCAATGACAGGCCATTTGAGTAGTTGAGCGGTCCCCCTTGGGCCGCTTAGCTGCCCAACGGCACAGAATATAAACAGTCTTTATATGACCATTCAAACCCAAACGGTCCAATCTGGACCGCACGCACAGGCTAAACGGCCATCTCATGACCGCGTAGCCTTATAATTGTGCAACGGTCAAAACCAACGGTCACAACACCTCGAGGACCACGCTGGTCCACAAATGAAAAATGGTCAGCAAAAGGCCGCTCCAGGGCTAAACGGTCTATCACGTGACCGCTTACCCCACCGACGCTCCCAAGCTTGAAACGGTCTAGCTAAGGCCGCTTAAGCATAAAGACGGTCACTGTTAAACCGCGTACACTTTGTGAAACTGAGAATGGCGATCATGGCGGAATTTCACCATTCCACGCCCCAATCACCCCTGAGTGATGGGGAAACAAAGGGGAAGCTTGTCCCCGTGATCCTAGGCACCCAATGGTGCCCTCAAACCACCATTTAATGCGGTAAAACACGAGATCGGCGCTCAAAACCCCAAATCATGGATTTCCCACCCCGAACTCAAATGGACCCCTCTCGACCTCCCGTCGGCCTAGAAATCACGGGGTAGGAAACTGCAGAGCTAGGGATTCATCACCCTACCTCGGAATCGCCTGAAACGCGGCGGATCGCCGTTGATCTTCAAAAACCCACTTGAAATCCTCATTCTTCCCGGGCTTTTCACGAGCCACGCACGCCGCCGAGATCACCACACCGCCACCGTCGTCACCGCACCGTCACCTCACCGCCATCTACAGTTGGGGAGAGGGTCGCCGCGTCGTCGGACGGGAGAGGGGGAGAGAGGGGGCGCCGGTCATGAATGCACAGGAGGAAGAAGAAGAAAGGAGGAAGAAGAAGAGAAAAAAGAAAAAGAAAATAGGGGGGTATTTATAGAAAATCTGTATTTTTTGAAAAATACAAAAAAATAGAAAAATATACCCCCGCAATCCTCGGAACACATCGGTCACACCGGTACCACCCACGAGTAGGTGAACGACTCAGTTCACCCACTACGGTGTTCCGTAGGTTTGTCGGAGAAAAACACGTGGAAACCGCGGAACACGTTCTGGGGCCTCCAAAACTGATCCGAAATGCACGGATCCGAACCCGAAAGATGTCTGAAAAATAATTCCGAGCATAATGAGAACAAATTATCCAAGAAAATAAATCTGGGACCCTAGAAGAAGATCCAAAGGGTCCGGGATATTACACATGGTCTCAAATGCCACCTAGCGGTCACCCAAAGGCCGCTAAACCAAAAGCCAGTCAGTCGCATGGCCGTTACCAGCGAACCGACTCAAAACAGTGAAAACCAATTAACGGTCTCCTTGGGACCGTTAATCGGGAATGGCGGTCACCATAGGGCCGCCAAAGACCCCATGCTGTCGGAGCTAGACCGCTAGCCCAAACTGACTTAAAACCGTTGACCAATTTAAACGTCGAATAGCGATCGCCCAAGGGCCACTAAACCATCCTTGTGGTCAGTCACGTGACCGCTAAGCCAAACCAACATGCTCCACCTAACGGTCTCTAGAGGTCCGCCAAAGACCCCTTGCGGTCTCTGGTAGGGCCGCCAAACCATTCTGGCAGGAAAATCGCGGGACTACCCAAAACCCAATTTTTCCACTCCCCAATCGTGTATAAACGACGGGGAAACAATCCTAGCATCGATATCTACCTTCCACAAGCCAGAAGGGATCAAACCATGCACAAAATCACAAGAAACGGTCGATTCCCATGAATCGATCGAAAATGACTCACACGGACAGTCGGGCTCATACCGGCTCCGATTCTCAACCAAATGTAATAAAACTGGCGGGAAAAGATTCCCAACATGCCAAAGGGTTCAAATGAAACCATTTAAACTACAAACCATCGCTTGGAACGGTGAACATGGCTCACACCCCCCGAACATGCATTTCACCCAAATAAGGTAAAACCCGCTCAAACTTACACCTTTCGGCTCCAAATCGCAAGAGAACAGAGGAAAAGAGTAGGGCATCTGTCCCCCTACCTCCACCGAAGATCTCACGATTCGAAAAGGTCAAACCACGTCGAAAATGACCAAACGAACCCGACGTGATGCTTTGAATCCACCGAGGGATCGCGCTACGCCACGCTCCATTCCTCGCGTGAGCACGCTCCACGAAACCTCCTCGACGTCCTTGTCTCGTCCATCTCACAACGGTCGCGTGACCCGCAGGAGAGAGGAAGAGAGGAGAGAGAACAGAGGGAGAGAGTGAGAACGGCGGTGGGGAGAGAGGAAGGAGAGAGAGGGGTTAGAAGAAAATAAAAAGGAAAATTAGCAATTTTCCTAAAATCTAATTTTCTACATGAATATCCGTAAAATCAAAAAAATATGAAACAATAGTCTTCCCGATCCTCAGAACGAGCACAACGCACCTGTGGCGTCCCAGAGTAGCAAAACTCAATGGTCATCTCTCCATAGGGTTCCACAAGTTATGCATGGGAAAAACACGAGTGGATCGTAAAACATGTTTCAGGACCCACGAAAGCGATCCGAATGCTCTCCGATTTCGATCCGAAGAATCCAAGATATTACTGGCGTACCCCAAGGGGATGTGCTGGGTCGAATAGAGCCCTTGTCCAATAACTCCTGAAGTTGCTTCTTCAATTCTTTGAGTTCCGTAGGGGACATCCTGTAAGGAGCTATTGAAACAGGTGTTGCTCCAGGAATGAGTTTAATAGAGAAGTTTACTTCCCCTTCGAGTAGTAAACTGGGTAATTCGGATGGAAAGACATCGGGGAACTATTTTAATATGGAAAATTTCCCTAAGATAGTTTCCTTGGACTCGGTAATGTTCACAGAAGCAAGGAAAGCTTCATAATCTTGTGAAATAAGTTTGTAGGCGTGAAGAGAAGAAATAAGAATAGGATGTTTCCTATACTTGATGCCAAGGAAAGAGAATCATGGAAGATCCGATTTGTGGAAAGAGATTCTCTTATTGTGACAATTGATATCGACGTAATGGTCACATAACCAATCTATGTCTGAATGGCATCGTAGCCTTCCCTGTCAAGGCATACGAGGTTCGCGGGAAGATTATGGCCTTCTATAGTCACCTCACTATTTGGGTAGTGGGTTATAAGTTTAGTTTCGAGACCTAAGGGTGTTGTGATAGCGAGGTCCGAAGGCAGAGAAACAGGTGAAACTGGTAATGTTTTTGCAAAAGCAGTAGATATAAAGGAATGAGAATCACCATTATCAAATAGTACAAAAGTAGGATGGGAATAGATTTGAACGGTACCTTCCATCAAGCCATCATCCTTTGGCAGTTCATCCTCTATTATAGCATTAGGACAAGTCTGCCGTCTACGCTCACCATTAGAAGATTGATCTTTCATAAGAGCGCAATCCGACTTGCGGTTCTCCCGGCTCCCACAGTGTAAACAAGTGCCGAGACACTTCCAGCATTCTTCGTCCGAGTGACCGAATTTCTCTCAGAGCGAGCAAGCCGTCATGACTTGCTTCTCCTCCTCCTTGAGCTTCTTGTTCTTGTCGTTCCCGTTGCGATTATGGAACCTCTTCTTTTTGTCACGGGATTTGTAGGTCCCCGTGATGCTGAACTTCTCTTCCTTTCGTCCACATTTGTCAAACCTCTGGCTTGACTCCTTGCTCTTACCTTTGAATTTCTCGACCTTCTCCAAGGCCATCTCACATAAATGAGCCCTGTGGACCATCTCCGTGTAAGTGCGGATATTTTGAGGTCCAAGTTGATTTATGAAGACCGGCCTTAGGCCATCCATGAAGCAATTTGCCTTCAAGTTCTCCGTAGTTACCAGGTGTGGAGCATAAGGGGCCAAATGAGAGAATTGGAGCTCGTACTCCACCACAGACATCATACCTTGCCATCAAGAGGAAAATTTCGTAGCCTTCCTCTCCTTGGCATGCTCAGAGAAATATTTCTCTCGTAAGAGTTCAAGAAAATCCTCCCAAGTGAGTTGCGCATTTTGCAGATGAGAAGATGATGGGAATCCACGCCGAGCATGTACCTTTTCTTTTGCATTTATGTCCTTTTAGTTTGTGTTCATATCCTTGGGAAAGTATATGCGCAATTGTACGGCTTTGTAAGCCAATGCGTCATTCCCTTAGATTGTGTGGGTTTTTGTGCAATTATGTAGTAGGTCCAGCTAGGGGGCCCTCAGCCCTTTCCCATTGGTCCATGTCACCTTGTGGGGCTGGTCAACCATCCTAGGTGGACATCTAGAAGGTTGGACTAGTCATATAGACACATGGGAGACAAAGGGGTCAACATTTCAAAGGTTGGCCACCAACCCCCTCCCTTGGTCAATAGGCCGCCCCCCCTTTTTTATTTAATTGTATTTTTTGTGTGTTGTTCACACTTCATCCCAGCCCTCCATTCACCATCCCTAGATCCAAGGGTCTACATTAGATTTGATACCTAGCATATAAAAGGTTGTATTTTCATGTGGAAATTAATGAAAAGTTAGAAAATTTGTTGGAAGCTTGAAGCTCCTTGCGCCCCTCCCCTCTCTCCTCTGGTGTTCATCTCCTCCAACCCCCATTTCTAGAGTGGATATCTTCTATCTCCTCCCCCTCAATCTCTGAGTTCATCTTCGGTGCCGCCGCCGCCGTTCGTGCCGCCTTCGAGCCGCCGCGAAGTCGACTTCGGTGTTTTGTCCATCCTGGGCAGAAGCTTCTTCTCAGAATTCCTGCTATCAACTCCGAGTTCTTCTTGATCTGAAAATGTTATGGTGTGTTCCTATCTTCAATCCCCACCACCAAAAAAAAAATCCCGTCCAAATTCCATCATTTACTATTTTTCAAATTTCATGTGTTTCTGTTTCCCAGTTCTGTCCAGTTTCAGATCTGTGTGACAGCACCCCTATAATCCCCCCCTCTGACCATCTTGTTGATTTTTCCAAACCCTCCCAATTTTACTGGGAGTTCTGTCCACCGTCCCCTCACTCCATGAATTTCCTTGATTTTTGATCAGCCTTCCATCAATTTTTCAAAATTCGTTTTCAGAGCCATCTACAGTGTTGTCAGCCAGTTTCTATATCCGACTCACTGCTAGTATACAAATCATAACAATTCGTAGCCACCTCCAAACCTATCACAAGAATTATTTCCGTTTTCCTTGTTCAATGTCCTACAACTTTAATGAAAAACACAACTTCTGAATCGGAGGTCTAGCTATCAGTCAATGCCAGTTCTCAGACAAGTTCCCTGTTGATCTGAGAATTCGGGCAATGTACAACAGCAGCTATCAAAATTCGCCAACAAGAAGTACAGAGCTGTTTATTTTTTTGTAATCCCATAGGGTTAAAGCCCTTCGAAGCAGCTTTCTAACGGCGATAGTTTCGTGTTGATCCGACATTGGGGCTGATCGCAGCGTCCGTTCTCGCCGGAGCGCACTCCTGAAAATAGAACCGGTAGATCTGTGGCCGGTTATTCCGACCGGTGCCAATCGGAGCCGCCCGGCCTCCAGCCGATGAACCAGCGTGCCACCATCTCGGGGAGCGCTTCCCCAAGTGTTCCCACTACAGCGGTGCCACCGGGTCCCACACGGCCCCTCCGGACAGCACGTGGGCCCCACGGTCGCGAGTATGGGTGCGGCCGAAGCTACGCGTGAATCCGCCCGTCAACCCGGAATCGGTCCTCCCGGGCCCATTTGTGTAGCCCTTTACCTCCCTGCGTGGAGTGGGCAGTGCGTCATTGCTGTCATTATTGTGTATTAATTATTCCGGGAGCACGGTTTTCGGCCGGGTCCGTCTTCCCCACGCCGGGAGCGTGGAGGTATCGTATTCGCTCCTTGCTTGGCATTTCACTTTTTCCATATATGTTTTATATGCCGTTGTTAGAGAGCATGTTTTAGGACCTAGCTTGCTATATATTTTCATATCACCGCTGCTGCGAGAGAGAGCGAAGCCGTCCCGTGACCCGATCCGGGCACGAAAGTGCGAATTGACCACCCTAGCTCTTGCCGATTTCTCAACCGTGCACGTCCGACGCTTCCCTCGTTAAGGGACAATCACGAGCTCACCTAGAGTCCGAGGACTGCATTCCTCATTCGAGTCGTGTCCGTGGTCCGTCCCGCATCAGTTTGGTATCAGAGCGAGTTTGAGTCTAGGGTGTCAAAAACAAAAAGAGTGTCATTTAAGTCTAAGTGTCTAAGTCGGTCTTAGGAGTTACATTTGCATACCATTAGTCGGTATATCAAAAGGTGTTGTCCGAACGTTAGGCTACGCCTATCGGGAAGGCCGCACATTTGTGCGAGTGATCTTCGGATCGGTTAGCTCCGCCACGTACCGAGTCTTGGTCGTCATGTCTAGGGTTGTAGTCCATTGTCTAGTTGGTTTATCTACTAGTGTCGACATGGCCATCCACTAGCTTCTCCGTGTCCTATGGATTACCGAACACCCGGATCTTATCCATGGTGGCGATACTATCTCAAATGGATGGACCACCCGAATCACCCCACTAGGCCCGAAACCCGGGACTTCTACGGGTCCGATGACCCAGGTGACTACCTAGAGTGGAAAGCCATTATGGACGACTACTTCGAGGTGTACAATATGTACGGGCCCATGCAAGTCGATGTTGCCAAAAGGTGACTTTTTGGTGAAGTCGCCGAAACATGGAGGGACATCAAATATTGGAGGGAGGATAGGAATCTAAGGCCCATCGAGTCATGGTGGGAAATGAAGAGAGCGCTTAGGAGGGTCTACTTTCCCCGCCCACCTACCTCCAACCACGGAGGTCATACCACTCACCAACCCCACCAACTCACCCACAATCAAGTGGGCCACACCTCTACCCAATCCCACCCCTTCACCGCCGTCCAAGCCCACCAAGGCGACCCCAATCTAGTGGCCCACCCAGTCACCTCCAACCAGCCTCCCCTTGGCACCCCCATCCCAACCCACTCAAGTACCTCCAACCGAGTGGAAGCCTCGCTTATAGCCGAGCCTAGGACCACACCTAGGCCGAGGGACGAGGAGTGAATCCACCCCAAGGTCCCTACTCCAACCCGCTCCTTTGAGGAATTCGAGAAAATGATTTCATTTTTGTTGGAAAGGATAAGAGCTTCTTCACCCTCGAGAGCTCCAATGCCACCACCCTCTACGGCCGAACGTGATTCGGAACCATCTCATTTGGAGCCACCCAGGCCCGAGCCACCCGTATTTCTAACGGGTACACTATACATCGCCGAGCCACTTTTTAGTTGGCTCAAGGATGGCTTGGTCCCACCTCCCTTTCCATCCATAGACCCCATCCTACCTATAGTGCCGGTCAACTCATTCCATACCACATTTCGATCTCGTCACCATGTTGATACGTTGGACGATCTTGTCATGGGATTAGATTCACAATGGGAGTTGACGCATCTTTTGGCCCGAGGCTTTGACCAACCCGCTAGTCTTAGCTTCACCCATCCGGCCTTCGGGTCCATTACCTCCGAGTGCACCGTGGGTTGTGTCACCACGGAGGTTCTTCTACTTCTCCCGCTACCGGACGAGCCCGAATTCATACCCTTTTGTCCGAGGGAAGAATCATACTTCTTGCCTACGATCTCTGTCCCACCCATCACAATTCAATAAGGTGACTATCCACACCTTCAAAACCTCTACACATGGGACCGTGACTTGTGGGAACCCATCACAAGGGGTCATACCTTCTTTGATCCCTTTGACCCACTCCCTAGTGGATCCTTAGACCCTCCATATATACTTCACTTCTTAGATGGAGTCCACTATCACACTCCTACCGCACGGGCCGGGTCATCTACACCCACCAAGCCCGTACACCTACAAGATACACCATCATCTAGGGGTAATACTCCTGGTCCTCCCACATCCACATCCCATATGCATGCATGGCCCACCTTACGAGGTCTAGGATTTCCGCATGATGTCAACCACCGGTTACGTCAGATGCATGCATGGCATACGTTCGGGTGTCCTGGTCCGCCGTCACCCATGTACGGGTCGGACTAACATTAGGTGTGTCTAGGGTCATAGATGAGTCGGTGTGATTTTTCTTTGTGTGGTATGTCTGTCTGCATGTGTCTTGTGCAAGCTCGTTGTCATTATCTTATGAGTAAGAGGCGATTGGACTCACTCGATGAGTATGGGATCGGTTCTACATCTATACCCAGATCAGTCACCTACAGGGACTCAGCGGTGATTCCTAGTGAGTCTTCGAGCTGCTTCCTTCCCTTTTGAGAGTGCCCCACCCGGAGTGTCCACCTTTAGCCCATAGCAGTTCGCGCATATCGAGTATATATGGGATGAGCATGTGACGATCACTTGGAGTGGAGCATACCCGCGTTACTTGACAAAGTGACGGATCCGCCGGAGTACTCGAGCATCCATATCCCTACTCGACGGGGTCGAGTTCCTCCCACCCGGGGAGAGTTGATGGGAATCGACATCGAGCATGTACCCTTTCTTTTGTATTTATGTCCTTTTAGTTTGTGTTCATATCCTTGGGAAACTATATGCGCAATTGTACGGCTTTGTAAGCCAATACGTCATTCCCTTGGATTGTGTGGGTTTTTGTGCAATTATATAGTAGGTCCAGCTAGGGGGCCCTCAGCCCTTTCCCATTGATCCATGTCACCTTGTGGGGCTGGTCAACCATCCTAGGTGGACATCTAGAAGGTTGGACTAGTCATATAGACACATGGGAGACAAAGGGGTCAACATTTCAAAGGTTGGCCACCAACCCCCTCCCTTGGTCAATAGGCCGCCCCCCCTTTTTTATTTAATTGTATTTTTTGTGTGTTGTTCACACTTCATCACAGCCCTCCATTCACTATCCCTAGATCGAAGGGTCTACATTAGATTTGATACCTAGCATATAAAAGGTTGTATTTTCATGTGGAAATCAATGAAAAGTTAGAAAATTTGTTGGAAGCTTGAAGCTCCTTGCGCCCCTCCCCTCTCTCCTCTGGTGTCCTCCAACCCCCAATTCTAGAGTGGATATCTTCTATCTCCTCCCCCTCAATCTCAGAGTTCATCTCTGGTGCCGCCGCCGCCGTTCGTGCCGCCTTCGAGCCGCCGCGAAGTCGACTTCGGTGTTATGTCCATCCTGGGTAGAAGCTTCTTCTCGGAATTCCAGCTATCAACTCCGAGTTCTTCTTGATCTGAAAATTTTATGGTGTGTTCCTATCTTCAATCCCCACCACCACAAAAAACATCCCGTCCAAATTCCATCATTTACTATTTTTCAAATTTCGTGTGTTTCTGTTTCCCAGTTCTGTCCAGTTTCAGATCTGTGTGACAACACCCCTGTAATCCCCCCCTTCGACCATATTGTTGATTTTTTCAAAACCTCCCAATTTTACTGCGAGTTTTGTCCACCGTCCCCTCACTCCATGAATTTTCCTGATTTTTGATCGGCCATCCATCCATTTTGCAAAATTCATTTTCAGAGACATCTATAGTGCTGTCAGCCAGTTTCCAGATCCGACTCACTGCTAGTATACAAATCATAAAAATTCGTAGCCACTTCAAAACCTATCACAAGAATTATTGCCGTTTTCCTTGTTTAATTTCCTACAACTTTATGAAGAACACAACTTCTGAATCAGAGGTCTATCTATCAGTCAACGCCAGTTCTCAGACAAGTTCCCTGTTGATCTGAGAATTTGGGCACTGTACAATAGCAGCTATCAAAATTCGCCAACAAGAAGTACAGAGCTGTTTATTTTTCTGTAGTCCCATAGGGTTGAAGCCCTTCGAAGCAGCTTTCTAACGGCGCTAATTTCGTGTCGATCCGACATCGTGGCTGATCGTAGCCTCCGTTCTCGCCGGAGCGCGCGCCTGAAAATAGAACCGGCAGATCCGTGGCCGGTTATTCCGACCGGTGCCGATCGGAGCCGCCCGGCCTCCAGCCGGAGAACCAGCGTGCCGCCATCCCAGGGAGCACTTCCCCAAGTGTTCCCACTACAACGGTGCCACCGGGTCCCACACGAACCCTCCGGACAGCACGTGGGCCCCACGGTCGCGAGTGCGGGTGTGGCCGAAGCTACGCGTGAATCCGCCCGTCAACCCGGAATCGGTCCTCCCGGGCCCATTTGTGTAGCCCTTTACCTCCCTGCGTGGAGTGGGCAGTGAGTCATTGCTGTCATTATTGTGTATTAATTGTTCCGGGAGCACAGTTTTCGGCCGGGTCCGTCTTCCCCACGCCGGGAGCGTGGAGGTATCGTATTCGCTCCTTGCTTGGCATTTCACTTATTTCCATATATGCTTTATATGCCGCTGCTAGAGAGCATGTTTTAGGACCTAGTTTACTATATATTTTCATATCACCGCTGCTGCTAGAGAGAGCGAAGCCGTCCCGTGACCCGATCCGGGCACGAAAGTGCGAATTGACCACCCTAGCTCTTGCCGATTTCTCAACCGTGCACGTCCGACGCTTCCCTCGTTAAGGGACAATCACGAGCTCACCTAGAGTCCGAGGACTACATTCCTCATTCGAGTCGTGTCCCTGGTCCATCCCGCATCAGTAGAGGTGGTCTTCCACCAAGTACGTGCATCCTTATTGAGTTGAAAGGTGGCAAGTAAGACCTTTTCTTGGTCAAAACATTGCATTACATTGAAGATTCAGTCCATCTTGTCGATCCAACTTTTTGCTTCATCCAGATTTGACGATCTAGAGAACCGCAGAGGATTCATACTCTGGAAGTTCCTGTGTAAATCATCGGCGCCTACCCTCGTGCCAGCTTGGGCCATAGTTTGTAGTGCCTGGGTGAGCCCCGCAACTGTCTGTTGCATAGCTTCCCAATTTGCATGGTTTGCCGGCATTGTGAAAATTTGGTGCCTGAGAAAATAAACCATTAGTTATTTTCCTTGGAATTTATGAAGATTAACCTTGAGATTTATTTCTAGGAACTATCTCATCCCGGGCTATACCCAATCTCACATGGGTTCGGAGATTTCTTCCTAGTTCATAGGTGTGGGTCCTTAAACCTTGGACTTAGCCTATGACATGACATTTTTCTAGGACTTACTTATGCCTGGGCTCTGATACCAACTTAACTGCCACGCCAAGAGATATGCAGCAGAATTAAGTCGGGAATGTGAACAGTCGGGAATACGCCTCAAGCTAGTAATATAATCAGAGCGCCAAACATTCACACATAAGAAGAGGAATGCACAAGGTTATATACTAAAGATTTCCAACTTTATTAAATCATAATCAAAAGTACATTTACAACTGACTCTCTTGACATAGTGGCTAACTATACTCAATAAAATAAAAAATTACATAACATGATCAACTTCACCGCCTATTACAGTGAAGGTAACAAGACTCTTGACTAGACCAGCTATGGCTTCTCTCGAACTATCAATCACTCTCAGACCCGTCACTTGAGTAGTCCGAATGTCCACTAGAGTTTCCTAAAAAGGATTAGGAAAGTAGGGAATCAGCACACTTGCCCAGTATGTATCTTCGTATCAACATGAAGGCAAGTTTAAGTAATTAGGAATTTGGCGCTAGAAAGTAAGACAAAGGAAATACGATGAAACACGCGACAAAACCAAAGTAACACTATAAACAAGACATGAGCAAGATATATGAATATGATCAAGTAAGATTGAATGTAGAAGTAAGCAAGGCCTTTCATGTAATGAGAATGTACTAGCATGTAACGAGAATGTACTTTTCATAACCATATAAGCTACGCACTAGAATGTCATGTACCGAGAATGTATAATTTCATGATGAGTCTCGTGGTTTTCACCCGTTTATAAAAAAAGTACTCCCGACGCAATGCAACGCCAGTGTTTATCATACCCCATGGTTTAAAATATGTTTCCGACCATCCGCCGAGGGGGCTAGCGTGGAGCCCTTAGACACTGTCTACGCCTGCTCTTGCATCTTCACATTATAAATCAAGCCACTCTCATGAGAAATATAAATATAGGCCAATAATGTAAAGTTCAAACAATAGTTCATGACAACAATATCAAGGTAAGAACGTACCAAAATGATTCATGAGAGTTCAAGGTTGAATTAATGACAAGGTCATGCTACGGAAGGAATCCGGCAGCATAATGGTACATTCATTAGTTTTCATTGTTCATTAATAACTTATTGTATAAGGTTTGGGTTCCAGATAATCAAAAGACCATCTAGCAATAGAGTAGACCTAACCCTTTAGGTCAAACCACGTGTTAGGCATGAATTGGGAAAACGCGGTCAAGGGAAGACCGTTTCTTGAAAGTAGCAGTCAGGTCAAGATCACTATCAAGTAGAGTTGAGGCATGAAGAAGGCATAGGTCGACACAGTGAAACTGCTGGCAAGATGAGATCACGCCAGAATCGCCTTCATGAAATAGCGGTCACCTGGAAGCCGCGACTAGTCCTGAGTGCAGGAAAATGTGAGAAACTCAAGTGCTTTCTAATCCATTAGGCTTTTAGGGTACAACCAGCTCAGCGTCCTAGTGGGAATCCCAAGCTCGTTGAGACTTATAGAGGCCTTGAAACATGATCACCTAGTATGGCAGAAGAAATATCCGACAAAGTGAATCACTAGTCTAACAGCGTGTTCCTATCAAGTGCGTGTGTAACTAATAGCATCATATCGAAATACGTGCTATGTACTTAAGAAAGACTGAGATGAGAGTGAATTGTGTAGAAACAACGATCAAATCATCAATGTAACAAGTTCCATAAACCATGTCAAAATAACTTCAATACAAGACTATATAATTTTGGCATGAAACTAAAATAAGATTAAAATAAGTTTATAAAACATGAAGGCCATGAAATCTATCATGATTGATGCATAATATAACCAAAATCATGAATATAAGGACATAACTAGGAATAGGGCTTAATTACCTAGGCATAGCAAATATTTAATAGGGCTGATCTGCATTCTGTTTAGAGTTAACAGAATACAAAAGGGGGTCAGGTGAGAGCCACCTTTTGGAAGTAGCGGTCGATCTGAGACCGCCTTCTAGAAGAAGCGATTTCTGAGGAACTACCTTCTGTCTGTAATAGATAGAAGCAACAATCCGATGTGTAGGGTCTATTTAGGGCCATAAATGCATAGAAACCATGAAGAATGCAAAGATAACATATGGGACATGCTTAGAACGTCAAAGGTGCCTGGAAAGACATGTATCATGCTAAAATTCTTATCTTTTTAGTTACAAGATGCAGGGTTATGCATGCAGTAAGAATCTAAATGCGCAATCATGATAAAACATGAAATTCTCTACATATGGTGCATGAAACTTCAAGGAAAGAGACGACTTTTACTCCTAACTTGCTGTTTGAGCCATTTATGAGATAACCTACCTTTGATTTATTCCTTAGACTTTGAATTTGTTGCTGGAAGAAGGTCGTCGTTCCTGCGCATCCTGCGTGAAGCCCACTACTTCCAGCGGCTCTATCTCCCTAACCTCTTTTCCTAGCACGAGGTTTGAAGAAATAAGAATATGATGTTTCCGATACTTGATGCCAAGGAAAGAGAATCGTGGAAGATCCACTTTGTGGAAAGAGATTCTCCTATTGCTACAATTGATATCGACGTAATGGTCACATAACCAATCTACGCCTAGAATGGCATCGTAGCCTTCCATGTCAAGGCATACGATGTTCGCTAGAAGATTATGGCCTTCTATAGTCACCTCACTATTTGGGTAGTGGGTTGTAAGTTTAGTTCCGAGACATAAGGGTGTTGTGATAGCTAGGTCCGAAGGCAGAGGAACATGTGAAATTGGTAAAGTTTTTGCAAAAGCAGTAGAAATAAAGGAATGAGAAGGACCAGTATCAAATAATACAAAAGTAGGATCGGAATAGATTTGAACGGTACCTTCCATCAAGCTATCATCCTTTGGCACTTCATCCTCCAACACGGCATTAAGATGAGTCTGCCGTCTACGCCTACCATTAGAAGATTGATCTTTCATAAGAGGGCAATCTAGCATGCGGTGCTCCCGGCTCCCACAGCTTAAAGAGGCGCCGAGGTGCTTCCAGCATTCTTCGGTCGAGTGATGGAATTTCTCATAGAATGAGCAAGCCGTCATGACTTGCTTCTCCTCCTCCTTGACCTTCTTGTTCTTGCCGTTCCTGTTCCTATTACGGGACCTCTTATTATTGTCACGGGATTTGTAGGTCCCCGTGATGCTGAACTTCTCTTCCTTTCGTCCATGTTTGTCAAACCTCCGGCTTGACTTCTCGCTCTTACCTTTGAATTTCTCGACCTTCTCCGAGGTCCTCTCACATAAATGAGCCATGTGGACCATCTCCGTATAAGTGCGGATATTTTGAGGTCCAAGTTGATTTATGAAGACCGGCCTTAGGCCATCCATGAAGTGATTTGCCTTCAAGATCTCCGTAGCTACCAAGTGTGGAGCATAAGGGGCCAAACAAGAGAATTGCAGCTCGTACTCCACCACGGACATCATACCTTGCCTTAAAGAGGCAAATTCCACAGCCTTCCTCTTCTTGACATGCTTAGAGAAATATTTCTCTCAGAAGAGTTCAAGAAACTCCTCCCAAGTGAGTTACGCGTTTTGCAGATGAGGAGAGGTGGCCTTCCACCAAGTACGTGCATCCTTATTGAGGTGAAAAGCGGCAAGCAAGACATTTTCTTGGTCAGAACATTGCACCACGTTGAAGATTCGATCCATCTCATCGATCCAGTTTTCAGCTTCGCCCGGATTTGACGGTCCAGAGAACCGCGGAGGATTCATACTCTGGAAGTTCCTGTGTAAATCATCGGCGCCTTCCCTCGCGCCAGCTTGGGCCATAGTTTGTAGTGCCTGGGTGAGCCCCGCAACTGTCTGTTGCATAGCTTCCCAATTTGCACGGTTTGCGGGCATTGTGAGAATTTGGTGCCTGAGAAAATAAACCATTAGTTATTTTCCTTGGAATTTATAGAGATTAACCTAGAGATTTATTTCTAGGAACTATCTCATCCTAGGCTCTACCCAATCTCACATGGGTTCAGAGATTTCTTCCTAGTTCATAGGTGTGGGTCTTTAAACCTTGGACTTAGCCTATGACATGACATTTTCCAAGGACTTACTTATGTCTAGGCTCTGAGACCAACTTAACTGTCACGCCCTGAGATATGCAGTAGAATTAAGTCGGGAATGTGAACAGCTGGCAATACGTCTCAAGCTAGCAATATAATCAAAGCGCCAAACATTCACACATAAGAAGAAGAATGTACAAGGTTATATACTCAAAATTTCCAACTTTATTGAATCATAATCAAATGTACATTTACAACTCACTCTCTTGACATAGTGGCTAACTAGACTCAATATAAAAAAAAATTACATAACATGATCAACTTCACCGCCTATTATAGTGAAGGTAACAAGACTCTTGACTAGACCAGCTATGGCTTCTCTCGAACCATCAATCACTCCCGGACCCGTCACTTGAGTAGTCTGAATCCCTGCTAGAGTTTCCTGAAAAAGATTATGAAACTAGAGAATGAGCACACTTCATGAACAAACCAACCTGTGAACGGGTGATAGAGAATAAGGAACAATCACACCAAAGACAACCCACTGCACACATGATTTTTGTTGTGTCCCTGGTTTTGATGGTGACTAACTATGATTCATTTCTTTTCCTCTTTTTCTCTGCACTCCCTCTTCAAATGGGGCTCTTCCTTTTTTTTTCAAGCAGGTTCTTCGTGCACCATTTTCTCTGTTGTGTCCTTGTGTTTTGATGCTGTCAAAACCATGAGTCTTGTATACTCTTTAATATGGCTAATCAGTGTGCTTTGTTGATGAAGAATCATGCATATGCTCTCATACTTTTGATTGTGTAGTTTACTTCTAAATTGCATAAAGAACAGGTTGACAGTTGCACAAAGAACAGGCTGAATGTCAGTTAAAATCTGAAGAAAAGAATAAAAGTCAACATGGTCAATGAAGTCAATGCATAGTCAACGTAGTTAAGATAGTGGTCAAAGTACAGTCAATGCAGTCAGGGTCTTAATCTGAAAGAAATGGGTCACAGAACAGTCAAGACTCAAAAAGATGAAGCAAAGAACATAAGGCTGACAAATGAGTTGGTAAGGGTGACAAATGCCCATTAGTGATGACAAATAGATCACTAGAGGTGAAAAATGGCTCGATAGCGTGAAAGCCATGGGAAATATAGAGGATACGTTGACGCCATGTGTCTATGGAGTCGACGTTGGCTGCAAGAGGCTCTCAAGGCAGAAATTGAAGAGAATGGACGACGACTCTTCAAGCTTAGTGGTGACAAATTGGTCATCTAAGCAGACAAATGGACTTTATCTCTGACAAATAGCTTATGAGAGCTAACAAACGAGAAGCAGAGCTGAACATGATGAAGAATAATTAAAGAAGAGAAGAAATGGAAGAGAGAGAGACGAGCTCGCTAGCAAACAAGGATCTACACTGTTTGAACAGTGATCCCAAGGGTTCTGAAGCAGCCTAAAGTACAAGCAAAGGTTGACCAAAGTCAAAGTTGTCCAGTCAATGTTGACCTGGTCAAAGTCAACATCAGACAAAGAAGGTTTAAATGAAGATTAACTTTCTGTTGACCAAGTCTAGAAGACTCCAGTCAAAGGTCAATGGTCAACTCTGTAAGCTGCAGTGATCAAGTCACGATCAAAGGTCAGCCAAGGTCAAAGAAAGTTAAGCCCAAAGCCTTCGTCTGCTGAAGAAGCCCCACATTGACAAATGATTTCTTAACGGTGAAAAATAGTCACACAGTGGTGACAACAGTAAAGTTAAAGGTGACAAATAGCTTTTGGCATCGGCTAAAGCTAAAGAGGAAAGAAGCAAGGGCGACGGCTCAGTGTAGACAAGGGTGACAAATAGCTTGGCTTCGGTGACAAATAGAAGATAGAGGTGAATAATAGCTACCTAAGGCTGTAAAATGGGCAATAGCGCTGGATGCTTTGAAAGGTAGACCTAGTGTCGACCCCCGGAGTCGACTCTTCTTGCGAAGGACTTCATGATGAAGGAAGCGTCGACGCAGGATACTGTGGAGTCGACGCAGCCCTGTTCACAAAGCACAAGTCAGCAACAACGATGGCCTTTGGATGCTAAGGGTGAAAAATAGATACCTAAGGCTGATAAATAGGTAGCTAAGGGTGAAATATAAGTCACTAAGGGTGACAAATAGGTCACCAGTGAGGAAAAGACCCATTCATGTGAGGAACACGTGAAGAGAGTTCATGTCTTCGATGCCAATCATCTAGCATGAGATCCAAAGGGTATTTACTAACGATTTTCCATATCTCATAGTCCTTGGCTCTCAAAAAAACCTGCATTCTACTTTTCCAATAAGCATAGTTCGATCCATCAAAGTATGGTGGCTTGGTGGTCGAGTGACCCTCAACAGTTAACCCTCTAGAATCCATATCTAACCTCTCTAGGATGTGAAGCCTTTAACAGAGAGTTAGGCTCTGATACCAAGTGTTGTAGATCTAGAGGGGGGGTGAATAGATCTTTTCCCTTAAAAATTAACGAGATTAGATGAGAGAAGCGAAATACAAGTTTACCAAATCTCGATAGCCAAGGTGATCACAAAGTTATCAGCTCAGAGATCAATATCAGTAGGCAGCACAAAGTTATCAATTCTGAGATCAGTATCAATAAGCAGAGATATCAGTATATATATAGTAACTGACTTAATTGCTAATTGATCTATGGCACATCAATGAACCAGAAGAGGTACTTGGCAGAGGTTCGACTCTAGGAGACTGCTCACGCTAGATCGTCCACCTTCCAGGTAGGCTTGACCTACCCATTGTGTGGCACCTTTTTTATACCTTTTTCTAGCTCTCAAATGAGCAAGAGATGCAGCAATTAATTCATACAACTAATCAGAGAATAATGCAGTAATGACATAAACAATTGCAACCACTGACACAAGAGATTTTAGGTGGTTCGATCTCCTTCAGAGATCTACATCCACCCCTTACTCAAATGAGTAAGGCTTCACTGTTGAGCTTTACAGCTTGCTACCGTTGATCCACAGCTTTGGAGAACAAGTTCCCTACAGACGCTGAGCTTTATAGCTTGAGCCAACCCGATGATTCTTCCTCTACTGCTGGGCAATACAGCTTAGCCAATCACTGACATACAGCTTGAGTAAACAAAGGTTTGTAAAAGCAAATGAAGAAAACTAAGATGACAAGACAATGTGGCTCTGAACTGAGTGAATGTAGCTCTAAATTGAGCTGACTGGTTCTGGTTTTGAACCAGGAACCAGGAACATAAAACACATTCACTCACTTAACACCAACGCACTGCTCTTACTCAATTCAATCCTTTCTCCTTCGAACTGATCGGCCTCACTCAAGAATCTTCTTGCTGGATGCTTACCTTTCTTCCCTACTTCGCTGCTGAACTGAGCGATCGTCCCTTCTTTTATATCCTCCAAGAGATGGGCGCGTGGTCGCCACATTTCCCGCTCAATTTTCAATCCAGATCAGATCAGAACTTGTCCACGTGTTGTGATCTTAGCACCTTCACTTTCCACATGTCAAGATCTCCAGTAGAAGAATGTCTTGGATCATGTGCCCAACTTATCTTTTACGAGCAGGAGACAAAATGTGCCTTTTTCATTTTAATTAAGTCCCTGCAAAAAGAAAGCATTTTGTGAAACACTATGTAATCTTAAGTCATAGTTAGAGTGTAGTCAAAACAACAAGATGCACAAACTTGGTAGTGTAGTGGGCAAATGTGCATATAAGAGTGAATGCACAAACCTTAATGTGCATATAGCAGATATTCCACATGCACAGACCTATGTTGTGTGTGGACTTCAAAACGTGCACAGACCTATATAAGCGTGGACTACACAATGTGCTCAGACTTCATAGTATGCCTAAGGTAAGAGTGCATCGACATTATATGCGTATGTGAAAAGTGCACAGACCTCAGCTGCTATTGCTAGCAAATGTGTTCGGACTTCCCAATGAGCCTGAAGTGAATGTGCATCGACACTAACAAGGCTATCACCAAATGTGCACCGAAGCTGATGATGAGAAACACAAATGTGCACCGACCTCAATGACTGGTTGAGGAAAACTTGCATCAAGTTGGTCTCGTAGCAAAATATATGCACCGACCTTCGGTCTGCTGAAGGTGCAACTAGCACCGACCTTGGGTCTACAGAAGGTGCAACTAGCATCTACCTTGATGAGTCGTGCACAGACCTGAACAGTAACATGTATAGACTTTGTGAGCATATATGCACAGACTATTCGTGCAGTTCCACAGGAACCTGCACCGACCTCAGGTCAGCAGAAAGTGCAACTAGCACTGACCTTCATGATACTGGCACCGACTCTAGTGATTTGTGCATAGACATAGTCTATGCAACCTACAGTGATATGCACCGATGTAACTAGGCTAACACTAAATGTGCATCGACTCATATTGGACCAATTAAAAACATGCACCGACCTCATTTGCTTAAATATGCACACATGCTCAGACTTTGAACGGGATATGCTCTGACCTTGTATGGCCTAAGACTGACTATGCACTGACTTCATTTTGCACAAGACAGAATGTGCATCGACCTGCATGAAGACTGAGACATATGTGCACCGACTATGCTACACATGGATCGACTCCAATAGTGTTGCTCTTCTTTCTATGCAATTTTTCTTTCAGATCATGACAGTCTTCCTTGAGATGTCCTACCTTCCTGCAATTATAACAAATAATTCCATCAGATTTCTTAGCAAAATCAGATTTATGTTTTGACTGTCTCTTTCCTGAATAATGTCTTCTTCTATTCCCTTTCCTTTCTGTCTAAGAATTCTTCTAAAACTCCTGGTTAGCATAGCAAACGGATCTTGATCATCTCCAGAACTGCTGGAGGTATTCTTACTGGATGACTCCTTGTTACTAGAAGTAACTTTAAGCGCCAGGGGTTTCCTTTTCTTCTCGGGCTCCCCAATATTCTTCAGATTTATCTTATATGCCATGAGAGAGCCTATAAGTTCATCCACGGTAGTAGCAGCTAGGTTCCTGGACTCCTCCACGACAGGGGCCTTAGTGTGCCAGACAGGTGTCAAGTACCTGAGGATTTTCTAGACAAGCTCATATTCAGTGTAAGTCTTACCCAAACTCCTTAAGCTATTAATAATTACCATCAACCGAGCAAACATTTCGGAGATAGACTCATCATGCTTCATTTTGAAGGCCTTGTACTCAGTCACTAGCATATTGACCTTAGTTTCTCTAACCTGAGACGTTCCCTCGTAAATAACCTCCAATTTATCCCACATTTCCTTAGCGGTAGTACATGAAGATACTCTGGAAAACTCCTTGGGATGGAGAGCACACTGCATGGCATTTACAGTGCTCCAATTCAAGGTACACCTTTGGATCTGCTCCTTAGTCCAGACTTCCTCATCAGGGGGAAGTTCAAAAGGACCTTTACTAACAATTTTCCATATCTCATAGTCCTTGGCTCTCGGAAAAACTTTCATTCTACTTTTCTAATAAGCATAGTTCGATCAATCAAAGTATGATGGCTTGGTGGTCGAGTGACCCTCAACAGTTAACACTCTAGAATAGATATCTAACCTCTCTAGGATGTGAAGCCTTTAACAGAAAGTTAGGCTCTGATACCAAGTGTAGTAGATCTAGAGGGGGGGTGAATAGATCTTTTCCTTTAAAAATTAACGAGATTAGATGAGAGAAGCGGAATACAAAGTTTACCAAATCTTGATAGCTAAGGTGATCACAAAGTTATCAGCTCAGAGATTAATATCAGTAAGCAGAACAAAGTTATCAATTCGAAGAACAATATCAATAAGCAGAGATATCAGTATATATATAGTAACTGACTTAATTGCTAATTGATCTATTGCACATCAATGAACCAGAAGAGGTACTTGGCGGAGGTTCGACTCTAGGAGACTCCTCATGCTAGATCGTCCACCTTCCAGGTAGGCTTGACCTACCCTTTGTGTGGTGCCTTTTTATATACCTTTTTCTAGCTCTCAAATGAGCAAGAGATGCAACAATTAATTCATACAACTAATCAGAGAATAATGCAGTAATCACACAAACAATTGCAACCACGGACACAAGAGATTTTAGGTGGCTCGATCTCCTTCAGAGATCTACATCCACCCCTTACTCAAATGAGTAAGGCTTCACTACTGAGCTTTACAGCTTGCTACCGCTGATCCACAGCTTTGGGGAACAAGTTCCCTACAGACGCTGAGCTTTACAGCTTGAGCCAACCAGAGGATTCTTCCTCTACTTCTGGGCAATACAGCTTAGCCAATCACTGACATACAGCTTTAACAATCCGCTAACATACAGCTTGAGTAAACAAAGGTTTGTAAAAGCAAATGAAGAAAACTAAGAGGACAAGAGAATGTGGCTCTGAACTGAGCGAATGTAGCTCTAAATCGAGCAGACTGGTTTTGAACCAGGAACCAGGAACATAAAACACATTTACTCACTTAACTCCAACGCATTGATCTTCCTCAATTCAATCCTTTCTCCTTCGAACTGATCGGCCTCACTCAGGAATCTTCTTGCTAGAAGCTTACCTTTCTTCCCTACTTCACTGCTGAACTGAGCGATCGTCCCTTCTTTTATATCCTCCAAGAGATGGGCGCGTGGTCGCCACATTTCTCGCTCAATTTTCAATCCAGATCTGATCAGAAGTTGTCCACGTGTTGTGATCTTAGCACCTTCACTTTCCACATGTCAAGATCTCCAGTAGAGGAATGTCTTGGATCACGTGCCCAACTTATCTTTTATGAGTAGGAG
The DNA here is from genome assembly GCA_022559845.1 of Amorphophallus konjac. Lineage (NCBI taxonomy): Eukaryota > Viridiplantae > Streptophyta > Magnoliopsida > Alismatales > Araceae > Amorphophallus > Amorphophallus konjac. The sequence continues at coordinate 124,012,025 of CM040128.1, forward strand.
ACAAAATGTGCCTTTTTCATTTTAATTAAGTCCCTGCAAAAAGAAAGCATTTTGTCAAACACTATGTAATCTTAAGTCATAGTCAGAGTATAGTCAAAATAACAAGATGCACAAACTTGGTAGTGCGGTGGGCAAACGTGCATATAGGAGAAAATGCACAGACCTTAATGTGCATATAGCAGATATTCCACATGCACAGACCTATGTTGTGCGTGGACTTCAAAACGTGCACAGACCTATATAAGCATGGACTACACAATGTGCTCAGACTTCATAGTATACCTAAGGTAAGAGTGCATCGACGTTATATGCCTATGTGAAAAGTGCACAGACCTCAGCTGCTATTGCTAGCAAATGTGCTCGAACTTCCCATTGAGCCTGAAGTGAATGTGCATCGACACTAACAAGGCTATCACCAAATGTGCACCGACGATCATGGTGAGAAACACAAATGTGCACCGACCTCAATGACTGACTGAGGAAAACTTGCATCGACTTGGTCTCGCAACAAAATATATGCACCGACCTTCGGTCTGCTGAAGGTGCAAGTAGCACTGACCTTGGGTCTGTAGAAGGTGCAACTAGCACCAACCTTGATGAGTTGTGCACAGACCTGAACAGTAACATGTACAGACTTTGTGAGCATATATGCACAGACTATTTGTACAGTTCCACAGGAACCTGCATCGACCTCAGGTCTGCAGAAAGTGCAACTAGCACTGACCTTCATGATACTGGCACCGACTCTAGTGATTTGTGCACAGACATAGTGTATGCATCCTACAGTGATATGCACCGATGTAACTAGGCTAACACTAAATGTGCACCGACTCATATTGGACCAATTCAAAACATGCACCGACCTCATTTGCTTAAATATGCAAACATGCTCAGACTTTGAACGGGATATGCTCTGACCTTGTATGGCCTAAGACTGACTATGCATCGACTTCATTTTGCACAAGACAGAATATGCATCGACATGTATGAAGACTGAGACATATGTGCACCGACTATGCTACACATGCACCGACTCAAACAGTGAAATGCACAGACTATGCGTGCAATTCCACAGGAATTAGCACCGACCTTATGTTTAACTGACAACTACATGGTAAGCTGCTAGCACAGACCTGGTATGCTTCATGCACTGATCTATATGCACGTGAACATGGGTCGTGTGTAAGGCAGAACATGCATTGACACTAACATGCGTGAGACAATGCATGCACCGACTTGTGAATGCATTACAGAGAACATGCACCGACCCTAACATGCATGAGACAATGCATGCACCAACCTGGCAATATTTGTGCACAGACTTTATGTGAGGGAGGAAAACATGCACAGACTTATAGAAAACTATACTAACTCTGACTAAGTTGATTTCATCAATATAATCAATGCTACAGGCATCAATACAAAGTCAACACTTAGACAGAGGACCTTCTGATCATGCCCCACTTCTTATGAACATGCTCCCAAGGAAAGCTGTTCCAGGGAGATTTATATATCAAATAATGTGGCATACCCACTCTGATTTTATGGAATTTATTATGCTGCATTGGAATAGGCAGGATCAAAACTGTCACCCTTTTTATGCACTGCAGGAAAAGATGAAGCACTTAAAAGTTGCATTGAAAAGATGGAACAAAGAGGTATTTGGCAATATTCATCAAGCCAAAGAATTTGCTGAGGCTCAATTACAACAGGCTCAAGAGAGCTATGATGATATTCCTTCTGTGGAGAACCAGATAAATCTTCAAAAAGCTAATGCCGAGATGAGGTTAATTCTTCATATGGAGGAAATCTTTTGGTTTCAAAAGTCCAGGCTTCAGTGCATAACCTATGGAGATCGCAACACTAAATTTTTCCATCACTATACCAAAATAAAAAGACATAGGAATTATGTCCATAAGTTGAAACTGGATGGCATTTGGGTGGAGGATCAGGCGATTTTATTAAATGGTGCTGTAGACTTTTTCAGGAACCTACTATCTTCTAAAAATCATAGCAATGATAATCACCTCTTATAAGTCATTCCTAATCTGATTACAGAAGATCAGAACATGGCTTTATGCTTCCTTCCTTCAGCTGAGGAAATTAGAGGCAGTGTCTTTTCTCTCCCTAGAAACAGCTCCCATGGCCCTGATGGATTTACTGGTACTTTCTTTACTCACTGATGGGATGTTGTGGGGAATGATGTAATCTGTGCCATCCAAAGTTTCTTCCAAGGATGGGGACTTCCGAAGGGAGTCACTTCTACTACTTTATGTCTGATACCCAAGATAAAGAATCCTACTTCCTTTGCTGATTTCAGGCCAATCAGTCTATGCAATTTCACATGCAAAATTGTATCTAAAATTATTTGTGATCGGTTGCGCCATATTCTTCCAACCATTATATCATAACAGCAAAGTGGTTTCATAAGTGGTAGAACTATCACTGAAAATTTTTTACTTGTCAAAGAATTATTCATGGAAATCGACAGACCTGTGAGAGGGCATAACATTCTCATTAAACTTGACATGGCCAAAGCATATGATCGAATTGAATGGGATTTCATCTTTTCTGTCATGAAAAGATTTGGGTTTTCAAGTAGATTTGTTTCCCTTATTTCTCAGCTCTTAATGAACTGTTGGTTCACCATTGCCTTTAATGGCCAATCTTATGGATATTTTAAATCCACTCGGGGAGTGAGACAAGGGGACCCTTAGCACCATCCCTTTTTATTTTAGCAGAGGAAGTATTAAGTTTGGGTCTTTGCCTGCTATTCAACTCTGGACAATGCCGACATTATCATCTTCCCCGTAATGTTATGCCCATCTCTCACATACTATATGCAGATGATTCCATCATATTCATAAATGGGGGCCTACAATCAGTCAAACACCTGCTCAAATTTTTGAGAAGATATGAAGAATCATTAGGGCAGAGGATTAATTCTCAAAAAAGTTCATTCATGGTGTCCAAACACATGCCTAGACATGCTATAGATAAGATCAGATAGATAACTGGCTTTCAACACAAGACTGGAAGCATCAATTATTTGGGGATTCCTCTTTTCAAAGGGAAGACCAAAATTCCACATTTTAAATATCTGCTTGACAAAGTTAATGCAAAGCTTGCTGGATGGCAAAGCAGGTTCCTCTCTCAAGTAGGAAGAATCATACTTATTAGATCGGTGTTATCTTCAATTCCCATATATTCAGCCAGTGATGCTGCATCCCATACACTATACACAAGCAAATTGAGAAAATATGTGCCAATTTCTTATGGCAAGGACTTGAAATTGCTCATAGAAAACATTGGGTATCTTGGAATAAGGTATGTCGACCCTTCTCTGTAGGTGGTTTGGTTATTCGAAGACTAGGGGACATCCAACTGTGTTCTTATGTGAAACAGCTGTGGCTTTCCTTACATAGTAACTCCTTATGGGCAACTTTTATTAGAAGTAAATACATACATAGTCAGCATATCTCAGACTGCAAAATACCCTTCCCAACTGGAATAAAAGCCAGGGACTTTGATAAGGCTCGATCTGTTCTATTGGCTGGTATGAGGAAAATTGTGTTTAATGGTGCAACTACTAACTTCCTTAAGGATATATGGTACAAGGATAAGCCCTTGATGGAGTATTTTTCTCATCAAATGCCTCTACCTTAAGATTGCTCGGTTCAAATTGCATTGGCCAATCACCAACACTCGATTTGGCAAGGATTTGAAGATAACAGCTTGCGGACTGATATACTCAGGTTTGCTACACAAGAAGGGAATGACATTTCTGTTTGGTCTCTTACTACTACTAGTAATTTTGATACTAAGTCTACTTATAGATACATCAAAGGGCAAATGGCAGTTAACTCTGTTGTCAAATTATGGCATCAAAAATTCCCTCCTCGTGCTTCTTTATTTTACTGGAAAATTTTAAATCATGCTGTGCCAGTTGACAATCAAATTCAAAATAAGGGAATACACATGGCATCTTGTTGTGATTTTTGTTCCCATTCTCATGCCATTGAAGACTCTGATCATCTTTTTCTTAATAGTGAAGTGGCCAGCTACTTGTGGAATAAATTTGCCCCCCTTATAGACAATTCATATTTGGAAATAAACACTATCTATGGTCGGTTACATAAAATTCTTAATGAGGATACTATCTATAGCCCACAAGGATTTGTTTCACTGCTTGTGTCCATGCTTATTGCCTGGGAAACATGGAAATACAGATGCCGCAACAGATTTGAAGGCATTAGAGTAAATCTTTCTCATATTGCTGATCAGATACAAGATGATATTAGCCAGGTCATGCGGCAGATCACTTTTAAACGGGGTGTTGGTTATCCTATCTATCATAGATTCCAAACCATGGGCATTACAATCAGTCATAAAGTCCTCTGCTGTTTTACTGTCCACTGGTTAGCTCCAAAGTTTAACTACTCTCTTAACGTGGATGGTGCTAGCAAAGGCAACCCTGTGCCATCTGGAGGAGGTGGATGTTTCAGAGATTCTCAAGGGAAAATGCTTTTGGGCTTTTCTTGTTTTTATGGTCAGGGCTCCAATATGGTTACAGAAGGAAGGGCTCTCCTCGATGGTCTCAGATTAGCCCAACTGCATAACATTTCTATATCGGTTATCTACACTGATTCTTTAACCTTGGTTGAGCTATTAAAAGACAATAGAAGCCCCCCTTGGTCTTTACTTCCTTGGTGGCATAAGCTTCAAGAAATCTTCAGCAAAATTCAATGTCATATTGAACATACATACAGAGAAACAAATATGCTTGCGGATGCTGTAGCAACCCTAATAAATGAATAATTGAAATGAATTAAAACATATATATTACAGAAGTAATATATATATAAAAGGAATAGGGTTAATTGGACGAAATAAAACAAATTAAAAATAACGCCTCTTATTAAGGCGTTAATTTATAAAGAAACGCCTCTATACATGGCGTGACTAAAGAAAGGACGCCCACACATGCGGTCGTCAGTTCTCATGCGACCAAATGGGTAAGTAAAAGAAACGCCCCTATCTTGGGCGTGTTTTAAAACACGAAACGCCCTTTTTCAAGGCGCTTTTTAAGAAACGCCCTAAAGTAAGGCGTCAATTAAATAATACACGCCCTGACCAAAGTCGTTAATTCCATTCGGAACCGTTCGAACCCAGAACTTATCCAGGGTAAGTGATAACTATGAGAAAGAGTTCGAATGTGGTAATAACTCAATCTTGGAAATATTACTTTCAATCAAACACTACCTTTGTTAGGACTCCTAAATCCTATAAATAGTCTTGATCGAACGAACCCTAAACCCATTTGATCGAACGTCTGCTGCTAGGTACGTGAAGAACAAACTGTTCTTCTTATTTTCTTTTGTTTTCTTTTTTTTCTTGCTTCAGATTATGTGAAGAATAATTATTTTCTTCTTGTCCAGGAAACTCTGCTGCTGCCGAAGAATAGGTAATATTCTTCTATCTTCTTAAAATATCGATTACAACTATGAAGAATATTAACATCTTCATATTTGCTTCCTTCCTCTACAGGTTCTGTAGCGTGAAGATCTCTGAAGAACGATTGTTCTTCTCCTTGTTGTTGCTGCCACTGTTCGTAAGTCGCAGTAGAAGCCTCTTCATCAAAGCCATCATCCTCTGCTAGCCAAAAACCCCTCACGGTCATCTCCAAATCAACTCTTAAAGGTAGGTTTTCTCAAGTTACTGTAGCCCAAATGAAATTAATGCAAGATATATATATATATAAGCATGTCATGCATATGATTATTATAGTTTTCATGCGTTTTCTGAAATATTTTGAAAGAGACGCCCCTGTCAAGGGCGCTAATTTACAAGACACGACCATGTCCAGGTCGTCAATTTAATATTTGACGCCCTGTACACAGGCGTTAATTTCATGTAAATCTTCAGAACGGATTATCCATGCAATTACATGAAATCAATCAATAATTGTTAACGGTTAAAAGTCAATAAGCATGAAACATCAAATCTAAAATACTGCATCTTATTTCCTGCCAATTTCCTGTCATGACTATATGATTGTTATCATTGATTATCGTGCAAATCTTGCTTTCCCAGTATCTCTTGAATTCACGACCTAGACTAGGTCGTTTTCCATATGTAAACGCCCCATCATAGGGCGTGAATTAAAAATAAACGCCCCTTACTAGGGCGCGTATCTTTTAAAATCCTGGAATATATATTTTGTGAAAAATAAGAATTTAATAATTAACGCCCCTGACAAGGGCGCGTTTTTGATAATTTCTGAAAATAAATATGTTCTGAAAAATATTGTAAATAAAAAGACGCCTGCTACTGTAGTCGTCAACTCTTGAAGAAACGCCCCTTCCCAAGGCGCGTTTTAAATAAATTATTGAATTATTGAAAATTCTGCAAAACGGACCATGTGTAAACGCCCTTCTGTTAGGCGTTAATTACTTGAGAAATGACTTGACCTAAGTCGTTATTTTACTGTAAACTGATTTTTCCTCTGATTTGCTAACCGATGGTTTATATATTATACCTATATATATATATATCGGCACTATTCTCCACTCCGTGAGTATAGTCCCACTTTTCACGGCGTTTTATCGATCACACTCAATTCTCATTGACATACAAGCTCTCCTTTGGACATTCCGTTCCTTGGGACTAGCGAGTTAGTCATAGAGACCTCCGTAAGACTCCTCGTAGCCTTGGATTCCCTCAAGGCCGACTGAGCTGGTTGTACCCTAAAAACCCATTACACGATCCTTGCCATGTCAATCTAAAGAAACATGGTATACCGGCCCTTATGATTATACAAAGAGTATATCATAAGAAATTCTTAATGGGATGATGATATCATGCCATATCATGTCGTTCTTGTAAACCTCAATTCTATGATAAGAATGAGGGTATCTTACCTTTGATCTAATGTTCATGTGGACCTCAATTCTATATAAAGAATGTCCATATTGATTTGTCATGGTACCTAAGTTAAGGGAACCATATTCTACCTAGTTTTATCGAACTCGTGATTATACCGTTATTATCACCATTCTATGTCCTTTGTCATATTTTGGACTCTATTCTATCAAAGTTGTCATACGTATCTACAAGCTTGATTATTGAAATTCTATATTGGCTATATAAACAAGAGTGGATGTCAAAACACATGATAAATGCCTGCGCATATAGGGCCCGATCTGGTCCTGGGAGGAGCACCCGAAAGTACTTGTGCCCATGGGAGTTAAAATGATAAGGTATCTGGCATTATACCGAGTACTTGACTTGCTTGATTGGACATTCCACACACATCTTGTACTTGAATCGTACTTGACTTTACATGAAATGTGTGGCCCGAAAGAGGGTAATTTACTTGCTTGATACATGATAGCCAAAGTTCTTGACATGACTTGTTAAATGTACTTGCTTGAATATCTCGAATAAACTTGTTATCTTGTTGGAAGTTCATGACTAAGTTCATCTTATTTTCTTGATATTACATTCTCTCTATCTTGTCGTTTCATGCGAGCATGCATAGCTTTATTGCATCCATAAAAATGTAATTACTTAAACCACTTGCTAGTACTTGAGATATAATTTCCTACTGAGCGTTCGCTCATTCCGTTTGTCCCTTTTTACTTTTCAGGTAAGTCCGACGACGATGGAAGTCAATCGGATGGGAATGGTCAAGAGTGAAAGTGATAGAGCTTCTACAAGTGTCGTCTAGTCTTTTCCATAGTTTCTTGAGTCAACTATGTATTCTTTTCCTTTTTATTTAACAGAGTATTGGATTTGTAATAGTCTATCCATTATGAAATAAAGGATTGGGTTATCTTGCTATTTTGCGCATCTCTATCTTTGTGTCGAATACATGACCACTCTGATTGACATGATTGATATAGACACGTCGCGCATCTCCGGGTATCTTCCGCGCTCGGGGCGTGATAGATGCGCTGGCAAATCATGCTATTTTCATGGGTCATAATACTGAATTCTCATCGACAAAGGAGCTGCCACTTATTGCCAGAGGAGTTGCTACAACAGATGCTGCTAGCATTCCTAATATACGCATTCGACATGTATAGCTACAACATTTTTTCCTTTGTCTCCACATGTGGGGCTGTAGAGCTATAGTTTTCACTCTCTTTTTTTGTGTACCTAAGGGGCTTGGCTCCTATGAACTCTGTACATCCTATATGCAATAAATGCTCATCTAGTGGCAAGAAGGTGGAGTGGGAACATTTCTTTCCTATGGAAAGGGGTGCACTCTCCCTTTTGGTCCATTATGTGATTTGGCCAAAAAAAATACAAAGTCAACAATGAATTCAGTAAGTCAACCTAGTCATTTAAACTGATGCCAATCATTCAAAACACACAGACTTCTAACAACTCCTAACAGAAATTATGTCTAGAGGAGTCAGATTATTCTTCCCCAGACAACATCAAATCAGGAGGCACAACATTTGAGACCTTTTCATGGAAGAAGATTATTCCCTCCTTTGTAGATGGACCAATGGAAATATAGAAGAATCAAATGTGTATCCAGTCTCGACCCGATGCCCACCATCATCTGGTTAGTCAGAGGGAGCGCACCTTGGGTTCCAGACCATCCCATTCTTACAACCTGAACACATTGTCACACACGTGACTGCCGTGCCCTCGCACGATAAAACCGATAAAAGATACAATGATATTTTATTATTATCCAGAGTGCTTCCAACATGCCCCCGTGAGGAGCCCCAGCTCCCAAAACATCATTATAGACGTGTCGGTAAAATCACAACACATGTATGCCGGGGCACAGAACATGAAATGGTCAACATGTGACCGATACGGCTCTGAATACCTTGTCGCACCCCGATGTGGGGCTTTCAAGGATTTTCAACATGCTCTCTCATCGTTTTATAGGAATCGACTTATAGGTCATGCGGCCCCATTTCTTGGCGATTAATCAAATGTTTTCCCCTTCACCACAGGGGATGTAATTAACGCCGTGACCTTTATGGTGCGGCGAGTCTCCAGTCCCGACCCGATGCCCACCATCGTCTGGTTAGTCAGACAGAGTGCACCTTGGGTTCCAGACCATCCCAGTCTTGGAACCTAAACACATTATCACACACGTGACTGGCACGCCCTCGCACCATAAAATCGATATAAGATACAATGATATTTTATTATTCTCCCGAGTGCTTTCAACATGCCCCCGCAAGGAGCCTTAGCTCCCGAAAAATCATTATAGACGTGTCGGTAAAACCACAACACATGTATGCCGGGGCACGGAACATGAAATGGTCAACATGTGACCAATACGGCTCTGAATAACTTGTCACACCCCAATGTAGGGCTTTCAAGGCTTTTCAATATGCTCTCTCTTCTTTTTATAGGAATCGACTTATAAGCCATGCGGCCCCATTTCTTGGCGATTAATCAAACATTTTCCCCTCCACTACAGGGGATGTAATTAACGCCGTGATCTTTATGGTACGGTGGGTCTCCAGTCCCGACCCGACACCCACCATCATCTTGTTAGTCAAACAGAGCGCACCTTGGGTTCCAGACCATCCCAGTTTTGCAACCTGAACACACTGTGACACACGTCACTGGCACCCCCTCGCACGATAAAACCGATAAAAGATACAATAATATTTTATTATTATCCCGAGTGCTTCCAACATGCCCCCGCGAGGAGCTCTAGCTCCCGAAAAATCATTATACACGTGTCGGTAAAATTACAACACATGTATGCCAGGGCACAGAACATGAAATAGTCAACATGTGACCGATACAACTCTCAATACCTCGTCGCACCCCAATGTGGGGCTTTCAAGGCTTTTCAACACGCTGTCTCTTCTTTTTACAGGAATCGACTTATAGGCCATGCGGCCCCATTTCTTGGCGATTAATCAAACGTTTTCCCCTCCACCACAGGGAATGTAATTAACATCGTGACCTTTATGATACAACGTGAATTTCAGCGATCAATGACACCCAAGAGGGGGGTGAATTGGGTGTATACAAACTTTTAACAAACTTATGCCCAAAACAAACAGGAGATAATAATAGCCATAATGAATTCCAAGACTAAATGAAAACTATGAGATCTAATAGAATCTATCGTACTCAACCGATCTTCGGTACGATGGCAGAGGTGAGAATCCGGAGATTCAACTCACGCAATATGTTATCTTCCTGACAAGGTTTGCCTTGCCGATCCGAACCCACCTTTTAATATACCCAAAATCTAGTATTGAAATGATAAATTATACTAGATCTAACACAAACAATGCAACCAAAAGACTATGTGTGTGCTGCACAGAATGAGGATAGAGGAAAAGGAACAAACCACACAATGGACAGAGATTTTTAGGTGGTTCAGATGCAACAACGGCAACCTACGTCCACCCCTCACGATCTGTGAGGATTCCCACACAATCTTGTAAAGATTTACAAGATCAAAACACACACACACACACACACACACGTGAGGAGTTCGGAACTCCCACATAGGTGTACAAGCACCGAATCACAAAGAGATGTGAAGAAATAGACACACACACACACACACACACACACCCGGATCTGCGTAGATCCACACACACATAAGTATTCAGATATTACAAGAACACACACTTGAATCTGAAATAGAAATCGAATGCAAGAAAGAAAGCAAAAACTTCAGATTCAAGCTCCCCCTTAGTTGATGAAGAAGATTTTGGATGCAGCTTGATCTCCACTTGGCTTGGGGTTGATCTGCTCCAGATGTGGCTTCGATCACTTGAAGATGGATGAAGAACTTCCTTCCCGGAGCACTGTTCACGGCTACAGTAGCAGCACTCTTCTCTCCCCTTGATAGCCTCCTTGAGCTTCCTGGGATCATTAGGCTTTCTTGCCCCAAGGAGATGTTTTTATAACTCTTGAATGGTCAAGAGACAAGCCAGGAACCAGATCCACAAAATATGAAAAGTTTGCTGGCTTTGGGATTAAACAAATCCAACAAGACGGGCTTCCCATGTTGAGAATACAAAGTCAACAATAAGGGCTTTCGAGACTGGCGGCCGACCGATATGAGGGGACGGTCGATCGAAATTTTACAAAAATGAGGCTTTCGTTGCTGAGAAAACTGGTTGATCAGCCCCTGATCGGCGGTCGACCGCTGGCAAGAAAAACCTGCATTTTGAAAGATTTAGACAGTAAATCATAATTTGTGAGCTAATCAATTTATGACACATCCTGTTTCAATTAAAATGAGTGAGTTAAGCTTAGCCTGGGCAGTTTTGGAACCAAGATGGATTTATGCATTTGGAAGGGTATGAACACTTAAACATAGTGCATGATGAAATTAGGCCTTGAATGTGTATGAAAGTCAAACTTGATTGCTAATACATGGCACGTGATAGAACGCACGTCCTGGGTTTTGTTATCATCAAAATAACCTGAATATACTCAATAATCTCCCCATTTTTGATGAAGACAAAACTGAAAGAGTATTTAAATACATGGGCGTGCCTTTAAGCAATGTTTGAAAATTGAGATCAATGTTTAAGCAATGTTTAAAAATTGAGATCAATGTTCGAAATCAAGGCATTTTACTCACATCCCATCAAGCCAGCGAATGCAAACCATTCAACACTTTATTTGCCAATTAGAAAAGAAATGAGGCACAAGAGCCAACCATCTGAGATCAAACACCAGTTGCATTCAATTCATCATTTCATTACAAGGTACATTAATGCGAGAGTTAATGCACGACTCTAGACACAAGTGACTAAACAAATGCACAAGTGCAGAACAGACACAGTGATCCTCACATGATCATACATGCAAACGCACAAACACACACCGACATACATAAATATATAGAACCCTGCACCACGACTTCTCCCCCTTTGGCATCATCAAAATGGGATAGGATAGAAGAAGGGGGACCCAAGTGACACAAGACCAAAGTACAGCATCCTATAGGTAGGAAGCAAGAGAAAAATCCTCATGGTGCATCTGCAGGAGGCTGATCCTCTGGAGGAGGAGGCTAGTAACCAAGGTGACATCGGATGTCTTCAAGAGAATGATCTTGAATCTGAAGACTATCCCGAATACGGCCAATGGAGAGGTCATGAGCCGCATCATGGCGTGACATGCCAGGAAGTGTCATGTTCATGATGTGGAAGGCCTGGCTGGAATCAGCAACGCTGTTGGTGAGGCTAGTCATATGAGTGGAGAGTGTGGCCATTTGAGTGGAGAGGGTATCCAGAACAGTGGAGAAGGAATCTATGCAATCTGACATGGTGTCAATCACATTGCCCATAGTGTCGATGCGATCCCCGAGGGTAGAAAGTCGATCCCCAAAAGTGTCCACACGAGTCTCTAGCCCAGTAAACCGCCTGTCAAAAATCTCATAATCTACCCAAGAGTGCTATGTGGCCTCCTGAGTGGAGGACTCTCCATGATAGAACTGTGGTGGAGGAGGCATCTCGGAATCCATATGATGAGGTGGGGGTGGAGGAGGCTACTCCTCGGCCTGAACTGGAGGGGGGACATCCCCTTGATCCTGCTGCTGCTCTTGTTCCTGCTCTTCTTCACTATCAACTTCTTCTCTATAAGTAGGCACATCCTGGCGTAACTCACCATCGGGACCATAGTAATATCCCATATCTGTAAAGATCTTATGCTTATTAAAGATATCATCTTGTCGAACATAAATGAACTATTCGTTTGCCAAATTGATCCCAGCATGAATGAATAGGCTGGTCAACTGTGATGCATACGGCAAGGATCGTCGCAAATTGGTTTGGCAAGCTCCAATGAGAGTCGTCATGAGGCAACCCATGTTAACTTGAATTCCATTCATAACATTGCAAAATAGGAATTTGTGAACCTCTGTCACTTCATTTCTGCTGCCACTCTTTGGATAAATGAGAGAGGTAAACATATGGTGCAATATACGCTGCAGTGGTGGAAAATGATTCGCATTCAATTCAATTAAATTGCTGACACCACGCACGTGCTCACAACTGGTCATAGCAAAAATGTCTCCTCAACCTCCCCATGACCAAAAACCATGTCGGCTCCTCTAGCCGCAACTCCTAAGCATCTCTCAAAAAGATCAGGAGTAATGTGAACCTCAACCCCTTGAACAACAGAAAATAATTCCTCATTCCTTGCAATCAAATTCCCATAAAACTGTTGCACTAGACTGGGGTAATAACGGGTATATCTATTGATGAAATCAGTCCATCCTGGCTGAATCTCAAAGACAACACATAAATCGGGCAAAAGCTCGTTCACCTCGTTGAAGTCGACCAGTCGAGGGTCAATAATGGGACGAGGAGGCAACCGAGGTGCATGATGTGGTGCAGGTGCTCGTTGTGGGGGAGGAGCCAGTGCTTCGCATCTCTAGCAACTCACTTCCCCTTGGGCAGAACGTCGAGAGCTCCATCTAGGCGGCATCCCGAACTAGAAAACTCGATGAAAACCCTTGAAAGGATGACTCCCATCTTGGGGGAGGAAGAAAGATCAAAAGACACTCCAAGGGCTTGCAATAGCCCTCTTCATAGCCTAAAACCTAAGAGGTAGCTCCACGAATGCACGAACGGCCAAATGGAGTTCATCCCGAAACCATGACGAACACGCCAGATCTTGTGCGGGTTGAGGAATGATGAGGTTTAGGGGCTTGGGAGGTGGAGTTTGGGTGTTCTAGGGTTGGGGAGAAGTGTTGGAGAGTGAATGGGAGTGTTGGAATGAGAGAGAGGGGTTTTAGAACCCCTTAAAGAAGGGTTCAGTTGTGGTCCGGCCGGGCCGGTTCGCCGCCACCGGTCGACCGGTGCGGGAGCGGCGGTCGACCGCTAGCCCCAAAAATCCCAAATTTTGTATTTTTGTTTCTTTTTCTTTTCTTTTCTTTTTTATATGGGGGGGGCTATCATCCGACCTTCTGATTTGAACCAACATCATGAAGCGGAGGGGAGGAAAGAGATGGAGATTTGAGGAAAGTTCTCTAACTTCCCCTCAGAAGTTTCCTTAGGTCCGCCATCACTGAGTCCACAATTATTTATCCAAGGAATATCTGGCCTTAGAAATATTTTTCAAGGAGGGCTATATATATAAATACATTCAAGCATGCAAGAGTGTATGTGAACACACAAGGTATTAAAAGTAAATATAGATAATATGCATGTTTTCCTACCCTTGATACATATGAGTTTCTACAAATGCAATTCTTTTTCTAAATGCAGACTTATGTATGTATGCTCTCACCCTTGCACATCCCAAGTTCTCTTCTTATCTTGCTAAATTGATCCTGGTTTAGGGGTTTGGTGAAAATATCACCTAGTTGATTGTGTGTGTTAATGAAATTCAATTCAACGACCCCTTTTCCTACATGATCTCTCAGAAAATGATGTCGAATGTCAATGTGTTTTGTCCTAGAATGTTGAATAGGGTTTTTAGACAAGCTGATTGCACTAGTATTATCACATAAGATTGGCACACATTTCATTTCAATATCTAACTCAAGCAATTGATTTTTGATCCAAAGTACTTGGGCTCCACAACTTCTGACGGCTACATATTCAGCCTCGGCCGTTGAGAGAGCCACTGAATGTTGTTTCTTGGAGGCCCATGAGACTAGGCACCCACCAAGAAATTGATAGTACCCACTAGTACTTTTGTGATCTACAATACATCCGGCATAATCCGCATTGGTGTAAGCAATCAAATCAAATGAACTACCGATGGGAAACCACAAGCCAAAATCTATTGTGCCAAATAAGTATCTAAAAATGCGTTTAACAGCCATTAGATGAGATTCTTTAGGGCATGACTGAAAATGGGCACAAAGACATACACTGAATTGAATGTCAGGGCGGCATGCTGTAAGATACAGTAGTGATCTGATCATATCTCGAAACAGTGTAGGATCTACTATTTTACCATTTTCATCTTTGTCTAACTTCGAGGTTGTGGCCATTGGAGTTGACAAAGGTTTTGCTTCAGCTATCCCAAATTTCTTTAAGAGCTCTAGTGTGTACTTAGCTTGATTGATGAAAATGCCCTCGGGTGTTTGCTTCACCTACAATCCAAAAAAGAAATTCAGTTCACCCATTAAGCTCATCTCAAATTCTCCTTGCATGATTACTGCAAATTCTTCACATAAGACATTGTTAGTAGCTCCAAAAATAATGTCATCCACATATTCTTGAACTACTAATATGTCTTTACCCGATTTCCTTGTGAAGAGTGTTTGGTCAACCTTACCTCTTTTGAAACCATTTTCCATAAGGAATGAAGTGAGCCTTTCATATCATGCCCTTGGTGCTTGCTTTAATCCGTACAAGGCCTTCTGCAACTTGTACACATGCTTTGGATGCTTTGAATCTTCAAAACCTGGAGGTTGCTCTACAAAAATATCCTCCTTTGTGTAACCGTTGAGAAATGTAGATTTAACATCCATTTGAAATAGTTTGAAGTTCATAGAGCAAGCATAGGACAATAAGATCCAGACTACTGCTAATCTAGCAACCGGTGCAAAAGATTCATCAAAATCAATACCCATCTCCTGGCTATACCCTTTGGCTACAAGCCGAGTCTTATTCCTAATAACCAATTCCGTGTCATTTAACTTGTTTCTGAAAATCCAACGGGTTCCAATTGTGGGATGATTCTTAGGATGCGGCACGAGAGTCCACACTTTGTTCCTTTCGAACTGGTGTAGCTCTTCATGCATAGCCTGAATCCAGGATTCATTTTGAAGAGCTTCATGAATATCATTAGGCTCTTCTTGTGAGATTAAGGCTATCAAATCCTCTTCCTTTACTTGTCTTAGTGATGATCTGGTTCTTACCCCATCTTGAGGATTACTGATTATGTTTTCAGCTAGATGATCTTTTAAGAATGTAGAGGTGCTGGGCAAGTCGGGGTGCTGCACTTGTTGTTCCTAGAGCGTTTCAATTGAAGGATCTTCATCCTCTTCAATCTTGTTTGAGATCCCTTCAGTTGGTTCGTTCTTGGTCTTAGCATCATTTGAAGGTTTGGGATCTTCATCTGCATCCACAATTGGAATAGATTGATTGGTCAGCTTCAATTCAGGTTCATCAAAGATAACATGAGGACTTTCTTCAACAACCAAAGTCCTTTTATTGAACAATCAACAAGCTTTAGAGTTAAGTGCATAACCTAGGAAAATTCCTTTGTCACTTTTCTCATCAAACATATCTAGGTTAGACTTACCATTGTTCAAGATGAAGCATGGGCATCCAAAGGGTTTAAGATAAGAGGTATTTAGTTTCTTACCCTTGTACAGCTCAGAAGGGGTTTTTTTCAGAATGTGTCTCACCATTGCCCTGTTGATGATATAACACGCTGTACTTACCGTCTCAGCCCACAAATATTTTGGTACAGAATTTTCACTTAACATCGTCCGCGCCATGTCTATCAATGTTCTATTTTTACTCTCCACCACTCCATTTTGTTGGGGCGTCCTTGGTGATGAGAAGTTGTGAGTGTACCCCTGCTCTTCACAAAAGATGTTGAAGTCATAATTCTCAAACTCACCACCATGATCACTCTGGATGACAGTTATAAGATAACCTCTATCATTTTGGATTTTCCTGCAAAACACTTGAAACTCCATCAATGCATCATTTTTAATGGATGGAAATAACACCCATGTAAATCTGGAATAATCATCAATAATCACAAAACCATAGGGTTTTCCTCCTAGGCTGGATGTCCTAGTTGGGCCAAACAAATCAACATGCAGCAATTCCAAAGGCCGGGAGGTGGAAACAATGTTTTTATTTTTGAAAGATATGCGTGTTTGCTAACCATTTGTGCAAGCCTCACAGATTTTATCACTTTCAAATTTTAATTTTGGCAAACTATTTACTAAGTCATGTTTAGACAACTTGGAGATTAGTCCAAACCTAGCATTGTTGACATGTTTTGTTCTATTCCTTATTTGGCTTAAAAGATGTCTTCTCTCCCCTTCTACTAAATCGATGTATAAAATAAATAGGAACAGTAGAAGGAGAACATAAGAGTATAAATAAGTGTGATCGCCACCAAGGTGCCTAATGTGATTGACACACCGTACCTTGGAAACAGAGGGAGACACTCGCCTTTAACCAGCACTGCAGAGGATGAGCGGTCCGTGAAGAATCGCCTGTGATGTTGGACGGCCGCACGACAGACCGCTCTTCAGTGCTGTAGAGGATGTGGGATAAGGAACTTCTGGAAGATGAACGGCTCTGACCCGACCGCAATACGAGGAAGAACGGCCCAGTGGAAACCGCACATCTCTGTGAACGGCTAGGTTGGAACTGCACAAGGCCACCATGCCAGAAGTTGCAAAAGGGTCCAACCTCCACCCTTTCCAGCCGGCCAAAAAGGATGGGCCTCGCGTTAGTGAATTGCTGACCTGCAAAACAACGTGAAAACACAAAGAGAAAACCCAAGTTAGAACTATAGAGTGTAGTAGATGCCAAAATAAGAAGAAATGAACATGAATAAGTGGAAAGGGGGATACTTGGGGAATTTTAAACCCCTTGGTGTCAAAAAACGTGGGAGGATGTGTGAATGACAATGCAAGTGAAGAAAAACGAGGAGAATGATGCATGCAACCAAAAGGTAATGACGGATTATCAAAGATAAAAAAAGACTCAAAATGAAGTTACTCCCTGGACCGGAGGCCTGTATGGACGTAGAAGGCCTCCCTCCCTGGTCGTAGGTCGCTCAAGGATTCGATAGGGCTTCGCCGTTGACCAAAATCTCCCCCCCCCCCCCCTTTTCGAAGAGGACCTCGGGTCTATTTATAGAGCACCCGAAGTCTTAGCCCGAAACTGGGATTTACATTCATTTTTAGGATGAGGCATTATCACAAAAATTGGAGATAATTGAGTTATCTCTCATCCAGAAGAAACGGCATTGAAAAAGACTCTATATTTGAGAAGAAATCTCCGGATAAAGCCTGGGGACAAATCCACGGATAGAGAGAAAAAAATCCTTGAATTCTTCAGAGTTCGCCGGGTTAAACGGTCTCACGATAGACCGCACAACTAGTTGGGTGGTCCATCAAAAACCGTCCAACTCTGGCGGTGATAATTCCAAAGAAAGGATAATCATCCACTAATTATCCATTAACCAACCGAAATGGTCGCCATTGGACTCTCACAGATAAACAGTCTGATATTAACCGTCCACAATGATGAGCGGCCAAGTATTATCCATTTAACTCTTGTCGGTGATAAATGAATAAACCAGATAATTATCTGAGAGACATTTAGGCTTTAGGACTCTGGAAGAAGAACAGTTCACTCCAGGCCGTTCATCATGTTGAACGGCTAGGATTCAACCGCATATGCCCTTGTCGGTGAAAATTCAGAAAATCATCAGAAATCAACCCAAAATGTATGAACGGTCTATAGCTAACCGCCCAAGTATTGAACGGCTAAGAATGAACCGTACATATGTCTGTGTTGAGTCCCAAATGTGGCAATCAAGAGGGGAGGGGTGAATTGATTGGCTAATAAAAATTTATTCTCTTAAGAAAACTATGCCAATTAACCAACCAACCGCTAATACTTGCACGAACAGATCACACTCATGAATGCGTGCGGAATGTGTTTGAATAGCGTTTGTGGTGATCTCTCAACTCACCGTGAAGCCCACTCGATAAGAATCGGAAAATCCACAACACATGAGACACATGAATTTTTAGGTGGTTCGGTTACACAGCCGTGTCCCCTACGTCCACCCCTCACACTTGAGGATTAAAGCTTCACTATCGAGTGAATCACACACACACGCTGTTTAGAACAGCAAACACACACACACACACACATACGGCTTCCGATCTGGTAGCCAAACGCGCACATGCGCACATACACACACGCACGTTCGTGTTTTCGAACACGAACACCACACACAAGAATCTTAAGTTATGATTACACGAATATTCAAGATCAAGCAAAATGATTCAGAATGAGAAGTTTAAAAAATGATTTATCCTGATCGGAGCTCCCCCTATCACTTCAGCGAATTTCGTCGAACACTTGGTGCAGCCCGATGATCGTTCTTGACGATTATGCTCGGATGTGGCATGATCTTGAACTCCACGCAGCCAACCAGCAGGATGTCAATTTGGAGCCTTGAATCCCTCCTCTTTTCTTCCCTTTCACGCACACAACGAGGTGGAAGAAGGGCTGTGGCTGCTGGTTGCGACCTGCACTCACAAAGGTTAGAGCAAAAACCCAAATTCAGGAAGATACGAATACTGCTTAGGGTTTTCATCCCAATAGGATTATATATATGCTAAGGGCGGTCAAGGGATGTCTAGATGACAAGATCCATA
Source organism: Amorphophallus konjac (assembly GCA_022559845.1). Lineage (NCBI taxonomy): Eukaryota > Viridiplantae > Streptophyta > Magnoliopsida > Alismatales > Araceae > Amorphophallus > Amorphophallus konjac. The sequence goes on from CM040128.1 coordinate 124,031,367, forward strand.
CATCAAGGAATGGTTTAGGGACAGCCACACAAGTGTGGTTTGACAATAAGCTCGTATAGACAAGAGTCCAAATTCATGGCGCCGCCCAGACCAGAAAGGGTCGACCCTTGGGGTCGACCCTCGTGAGGGGCCAGATGGGCATGGCAGCATGGGTCGACCCTTGGGGTCGACCCTCTCAAGAACCGTTGCTGTCTACACAAAACGGGCTTCTGGATTTTACAGGGGTCGACCCTTGGGGTCGACCCTCACTGGAGCTAAAACAAGTTGAGCGGAAAGGGTCGACCCTTGGGGTTGACCCATGATCAAACCGATTCTGGAAATTAATTCCATGAGCAGGGGTCGACCCTTGGGGTCGACCCATTCACATGGGAATCTGTCTGGCAGCAATGGGTCGACCCTTGGGGTCGACCCTTTTTCCTGAACTTCCAAATATGAGGATAAAAAGAGCTAAGTCCAGGGGGTTCAAGATGGGGGATAAAAACATGAATGCTCCACATTTAGAAATTAAGTTCTAACAAATTAAATGAGGATTTAGGATCGATCTCACCAATCATCCTTCAGTCGTCAAGGAGCTTTTGCCATATTGTTTTGTCCTGTCAAAAACAAGGTTTGAATTAATTCCACATTTGGCACATTGAAACCAAAATACTTACATTGAGTTGCTGTTCTTGAGCCTTCTTGAATAGCATGTCTTCAAGTGATGTGTTCATTTCCAGAGCGTAGTTATGTTCATTTTCAGTTCATACAAAACCATTTGATCATCATCAAAAAATCATAAGTCATATACATGAGGAGGGGGTTCAACAATCTCCCCCTTTTTGATGATGATAAAATAATAGAAACCACATTGTAAGGCATCCACCATTCCATATACATGAAGCAATTCATCAGTTCAAGGACATGGTCAAACAGAAATCCAAATATAAGATTGATCATCATGTGGCATATTCCCAAAGTTTTCTTGCCGACAATTAGTGGAAAAGGTAATGCAAATAACAAGATGCAATGCTTGAACACTAAAAGGAAATGCAGCAAGACTAATGAACTAGAAACATAGAAAAGCACACATTCATGCAAGCACACATCATACACTAACATATAATAGCCGGGGCACATATAGGCCAAGAGTTCTCCCCCTTTGACATCATCAAAAAGGAGGGGGTGAAATAGGAGTAGCAAAAGCGCCAAACTGGAGGAGCAACGCAGTTTAGTCATCACCATCATCCGGAGTGGAGGAACTAGGAGGACGCCTGATATATGCTAAGATTTCATCAAACATATGGGCTTGGTTGGCCAAGGTGTCGGTGACAAATTGAGAATGCTCCTGGTGAGAGAGTTTCAGATCAGAGAGCTCTTGTTGCATAGCCTCCATAGTCTCCCCATACGTGTCTAACCGGTCATCAATTGAATCCAAACGGTCCATGATTAGTTGTGCCTCCTCAGAAGGCAGACCTGCTGCAGGAACATGAGCATTTTCAGCCAGATCATCATTGTCATCCTCATTATCTTCAGAACTGTCTGTTGGTACTACCCTTTTCATTTGACGAACTAACACGCCATCTTTCTCTTCAAATCCCATGTGGTGACAAATAGATTGATAGGTGTAGATGTCCGCTTCATGGATAGTTTGAGATGCTTTTTTGACAAATTAATATCCATATAAGTAAAGATGGCTGTCAAGGCCGCAGCATATGGTAGAGTACGGTGCTTGTGCATCATGCTAAAACATATGTGATCAAGAATAAGCTGTGGAAATTTAATGGGAATTCCACCGAATAAGCAGTAAAACAAGAACATATGTTTCTCCGTAACCTTGGCATGGCCTCCTCCACGTGGTAATAACATTGTGGTAATCATTCAGTGCAATATACGTTGCATAGGAGTGAAATGGTTTGCATTTAATCTGGCGACCGACCGGTCACCCATTTCTTCAAAAGTCATAAAATTGTAAACAGTGGCATCCGAAACGTCTGCATCACCAAATGCATATCCTTCATTTGGCAAGTCAAGGGCAAGTCCCAACAAGTGTGGTGATAAAACAATTTCTAGACCATTAACCGTTGTAACTGGAACATCACCCGAAATACCCAAATTGCTGTAAAATTGGTGTACCAAATTGGGGTAAATGCGGCGATGTGCAGACATGAAAATGTGCAACTTCGGCTGGCTACATAATAGATCAACTAATCCACCTAGATGGCGACTAAGATTTTCAAAGTTTACCGCCCGGGGATGAAGAACAGTGCGGTCCAAGACCTTGCTGGCGGGTTGAGGTGCGACGGTTTGAGATCGACGCCCTTGCCTAGAGCTCGATGCCTCACCTCTGCGAGAAGTACGCTTCTTCGGGGCCATCTAAAACACAAACCGAAAGAACCCACCGATGTGGTATAGATCTTGATGGTTCAACCAAAGAGAAATGCAAGAAGTGAGAATTTATGATCCTCCACAGACATCAGAAGCTTACCTCAAGGGAATGAAGATCAAAGGAGGACGCTTTAAGCCACAACAAGGAGATTTCGCGCGGAGGCCACCCGGATAGCCGCGGCTAGGGCTGGATTTCGTTGATGCCAAGAAAGGGTTTTGATGGCTTGCAAAGGGTGGTGGCTAGGCTAGGAGGGGGGCAAGAGATGGTTTATAGCCATGGGAGGGTTCCAACTTAGGGTTGGAACCCTTGTTGGATCGGCTTGGGTGCGGGTGAGCCGCCTCGCCGGTTTGGGTCGACCCAATGGGTCGACCCGTTGGTTCGCTTACCCCCGGGCCGAACCGGGTGCGGAGGGTTGACCCTTGGGGTCGACCCATTTTCTGGCTGCGCAAGGGTCGACCCATTCCCTGGTTTTTAGCAAAAATAGAGCAAAAAGATGGGAAGATCAATGAAGCTTCGGCTCGAGTCCCCAATGACAAAAATTCATGGAAATCAAAGTTATGAATAAAATTTGGGTTGAAATCAATTGGGGAGATGTTTGTGAAAAAGATACTTAGAATATATAAGACGTTTATGGTCCACTTAACCGGATTTCTGATTTTGAATAAATTAGCTCCTTTGTTGGCAAAGTAATTGTATTCAAGGTGATTTTGGCCATAGAAGTAACAATGAACATGGGTGAATACAGTATACATAGTAGAAACGTAGAAGCACACCAAAGTGAATTTTCACACATTTTTTTTCTTTTGTTTTTCACACAACATGATGCATATGCATGACAAGGGAATTACAATATGCATGATACTAATGCAGTTATATGTAATGAAGTGACCTGTATACACATGATGCACATGGTTATGAATCATACTCTTCTATCCTACAAACCCCTAGTTCTCTTCTAAATGTGGTGAACTTATCTTCACTTAGAGGTTTGGTGAAAATGTCGACAATTTGACGATCGGTTTCAATGAAGTTGATTTCTACATGACCCTTACTTACATGATCTCTAATGAAATGATGACGAATTTCAATATGCTTGGTTCGAGAGTGATGAACAAGGTTTTTGGACAAGTTTATGGCAGAGGTGTTGTCACAAAGAATTGAGGTGTTTTTAAAAGAGATGCCATAATCAATCAATTGTTGTTGGATACATAACACTTGGGCTACACAACTGCCGACAGCCACATATTCGGCTTCGGCAGTAGACAGTGCCACTGAATTTTGTTTCTTGGAGGCCCATGAGACCACGCAGCCCCCAAGAAATTGGCAATACCCACTGGTGCTTTTTCGATCCACTTTACAACCCGCATAATCGGCGTCAGAATAAGCAAGTAAATCAAGACTCGAATTACACGGAAACCATAGTCTGAAATTAACTGAGCCAGCAACATATCTGAAAATTCGTTTAACAGCCGACATGTGTGATTCTTTTTCGTTTGACTGAAATCTAGCACACATGCAAACAGCAAACTATATGTCGGGCCTACTGGCAGTTAAATACAACAAAAAGCCTATCATGCTTCTGAAAAGTTTTTGGTCCACGGTTTTACCTGTTTCATCTTGGTCAATTTTTATTGAAGTAGACATTGGAGTTGGTTGTGGTTTAGTGGTTGTCAAGTTGAACTTTTTCAGCAACTCCATTGCATACTTCTTTTGATGTATGAACATGCCATCAACTGTCTGGTTCACCTGCAATCCCAAGAAGAAAGTCAGCTCTCCTATAAGACTCATTTCAAACTCACTTTACATTAATTTGGCGAAGTCTTTGCTAAGAGCATCTTTAGTGGAGCCAAAAATAATGTCATCAACGTAAACTTGAACAATTAAGATTTCCTTACCATTCAATTTTGTAAAGAGGGTTTGATCAACATTACCTCGTTTGAATTCATGTTGAATGAGGAATTCACTTAACCTTTCATACCATGCACGGGGTGCTTGTTTCAGACCGTAAAGTGCCTTGTCCAGCTTGTACACATGGTCTATATGCTTTGTGTCTTCAAACCCCGGTGGTTGCTCCACATACACGTCCTCCTGGATATAGCCATTCAAAAATACACTCTTAACATCCATTTGAAATAATTTGATATTATGACAACATGCAAATGCTAAGAGAACCCTCACTGCCTCAAGTCTTGCTACTGGAGCAAAAGACTCATCGAAGTCAACTCCTAATTCTTGGCTATAGCCCTTGGCTACAAGCCTGGCCTTGTTCTAATTACCACTCCTTGATTGTTTGTTTTATTTCGAAACACCCATTTGGTTCGATCACGGAGTGATTTTTAGGACATGGTACGAGGAACCACACTTTGTTCCTTTGGAACTGGTGTAGTTCTTCTTGCATGGCCATGATCCATGACTCATCTCTCAAGGCCTCTTCAATGGAGTGAGGTTCAGATTGAGAGAGCAAGGCTAATAAATCATGAGTTTCAACTTCCCTGAAGGAGGCTCGTGCCCTTATCCCTTCTTGAACATTTCCCAATACATTCTCCGGCGGATGGTCCTTTTCAAATGTCCATTGCAATGGTAGCTCCTGTTCAAGTTGAGTTTCCTGATTTGCATCCTCTTCTTTTGGTTCTTCCTCTTCTTGTTTTTCTAATTTTTCTTCCTTCTTCTCGATATTGTCATCTTTCAACTCATCATCCTGCAAAGTAGATTTTTCATCAGTTCTAGATGGAGATGATTCATCAATAATAACATGTGGGCTTTCTTCAACTACAAGAGTTCTCAAGTTATACACTCGATATGCTCTCGAATTGAGAGAGTACCCAAGCAATATGCCTTTGTCACTTTTGGGATCAAATTTAGCCAAGTCCTTCTTACCATTGTTATGAATGTAGCATATTGAGCCAAACGGTCTCAAGTATGAAATGTTTGGCTTCTTACCTCGGTATAGCTCATACGGAGTTTTCTTCAACAATGGTCTTACCATGGCTCGATTTATGATGTAGCAGGCTGTGTTCACTGCTTCAGCCCAAAAGTACCTCGGTATTTTATTCTCGTTCAGCATGGTTCTTGCCATCTCAACTAGCGTTCTGTTCTTCCTTTCCACAACTCCATTTTGTTCCGGAGTTCTTGGTGCGGAGAAGTCATGCATATAGCCTTGAGCCCTGCAAAAATTGCTGAACTCATGGTTATCAAATTCTCAGCCGTGATCACTCCACACAGCTTTGATGCAATACCCTTTATCATTTTAAACAAATCTGCAAAATGCTTCAAATTCTGTCAGGGCATCATTTTTATGAGAAAGGAAGTAAACCCAACAGAATCTTGAATAATCATCTACAATCACAAATCCATATAGTTTACCACCCAAGCTGTGAGTTCTACTTGGTCCGAAGAGATCAATGTGGATGAGTTCAAGAGGCATTGATGTGGTCACATCTTGTTTGGACTTGAATGATGTCCTTGTTTGTTTGCCCATGCTGCAAGCTCCACAAACTCCATCATCGACGGTCTTCAACTTGGGTAGTCCAATTACCAAATCATTTCTTGATAATTTCAGCAATACATTGAAACTAGCATGCCCAAGCCGGCGATGCCAGAGCCAAGCTTCACCATTGTTCCTTGCAATTAAACATAAATTCTCATGAGAGGAATCATTCAAGTCTATCATATAAACATTGTTATACCTGAAACCAATGAACTTTATCTCATGAGTATTCCTATTCAAAACAGTGCAGTGGTTAGAATCAAAAATCACATTGCATCCCTTATCACAAAGTTGGCTTATGCTTAAGAGATTATGTTGCAAACCCTTCACAAGTAATACATTTTCAATGGTATGATTTTGATTCTTACCTATCTTACCTTCTCCGATGATTTTACCTTTGTCCTTACCACCAAATGCTACCGTCCCACCATCCTTTTCATGCAGGTCCATAAACCATTCCTTGTTTCCCGTCATATGCCGAGAGCAGCCACTGTCCAAATACCATTTGTTCCTTTGAGCTCTCGAGTAGACCTGCAATTCAACCAAAGTTCTTATGGAGATTTTGGTACCCAAGCTAGCTTGGGTCCATGATGGTTAGAGGCATGATGCATATATGATCTATTTCTGAATCCAGTAGAATTTTCTTCATCATATTTCAGAATTCTACAATCATACATATCATGACCCATTTTTCCACAATAGAAACAGGTGATGGCTCTATCTCTTTTTCTCTTTCTACCAACATTTGAAAAGGAGTTATGCATATGTTTCTTTGGTTTGAAGGATGCTGAACTTATGGGAGCCCAATGGGTTGTTTAAGCTTTTGATTTTTCAAGGATGGCAAGGGCATCCTTTAGCTCTTTTATTTGAGCCATTTGAGATTGGCTTTGTTCTTCAGCCTTTATTTTGGCTTCATTGCAAGCAATGCTTTCAAGCTTTTCTTGTTCCATATCATTTTTCAATTCTTCATGCATTTTCAGAAATGTAGATTGTTCTTCTCTCATGCATGAAATCTCTTCTTCAAACAGTTCAATTTTGGATGCAAGAATTTTATTTTCATGCTTCATGTTTTCATTTTCTGATTTTAAAGCATGGCACTCTTCACATGATTTTTTAGCATGCACAAAATGATCAATTTTATTTTTCAAATTTCTGTTTTCAGATTTCAATCTTTTACATTTTTCATATAAAGATTCATATGCAATTTGCCATTGTTCACAAGTGAGAGTTTCCGGTTCAGAATCTACCTTATCTCGTTCGTCGTCATTTGCCATGAGACATAGATTCTGGACTAGCTCATCTAGTCCATCTTCATTTTCGGATTCCTCCTGGTCTTCGTCGCTCCATGTGGCCATCATGGCCTTGGGCTTTCTGAACTTACCTTTCTTCACCTTCTTGATGAGATCGGGGCACTCACCCCGCATCTGGCCGGGTTTCTTGCATTCATAGCAAATCACTTCTTATTTCCTGCTACTTTCTCCTCTGTTTGATCCTTGCCTTCTTGGTCCCTTTCTGAACTGACCACCAAAGTTTCTTGTTCTTCTGACGAACCTTCTTGCTCTTTGTGTGATCATGGCAACTAATTCCTCATCTTCAGTGTTACCAATTGAATCATTTTCACTGCCCTCTGAATCGTGTGGATTCACCTTTAGGGCCATTGTGGTGACAGCTTTCTTTTTCTTGTGATCCTCCTCGCTCCTTTTGATGTTTATCTCGTAAGTCATCAACGAGCCAATTAACTCGTCCAGAGTTAAAGTGCTTAGATCCTTGGAGTCTTCAATTACAGTGGCCTTTGTATGCCACTGTGGAGAAAGGGATCTTAGGACTTTTTGGATGAGTTCCTTGTTGGAATATTCCTTGCCAAGTCCCTTTAGTCCATTGGTAATTTCTGTTAGCTTTGCAAACATATCAGAAATTGATTCTTCTGGCTTCATTACGAACAGCTCATAGTCCTGAACTAAGAGGTTGGCCTTTGTTTCCTTGACTTCCGATGTTCCTTCATATATAAGCCGCAACTTATTCCACATTTCCTGCGCAGAGGAACACGTAGATATTCGTGAGTATTCGTTAGGATGAACAGCACATTGAATTATATTCATAGCCTTAAAATTCGTAGAACACTTCTCTATATCTTCTTCATCCCACTCATTTTCATTTTCAGATAAAACATATGGACCCTTACTTATGACACGCCAGACATCGTAGTCCTGGGCATGTAGGAAAACATACATTCTATTTTTCCAAAAGGGGTAGTTTGATCCATCAAAGAACGGAGGTCTTTGAATGGAATGCCCTTCGGGCATCATCCCTTTTTTTGCCATTTTAATGGGATCTAGCTCTGACAACCGTGTGGTCGTGATTAAACAGAGACCAAGGCTCTGATACCAATTATTGAGTCCCAAATGTGGCAGTCAAGAGGGGAGGGGTGAATTGATTGGCTAATAAACATTTATTCTCTTAAGAAAACTATGCCAATTAACCAAACAACTGCTAATACTTGCACGAACAGGATCACACTCATGAATGCGTGCAAAATGTGTTTGAATAGCTGTTGTGGTGATCTCTCAACTCACCGTGAAGCCCACTCGATAAGAATCGAAAAATCCATAGCACATGAGACACAAGAATTTTTAGGTGGTTCGGTTACACAGCCGTGTCCCCTACGTCCACCCCTCACACTTGAGGATTAAAGCTTCACTATCAAGTGAATCACACACACACGCTGTTTATAACAGCAAACACACACACACACATACGGCTTCCGATCTGGTAGCCAAACGCGCACATGCGCACATACATACACGCACGTTCGTGTTTCTGAACACGAACACCACACATAAGAATCTGAAGATATGATTACACGAATATTCAAGATCAAGCAAAATGATTTAGAATGAGAAGTTTAGAAAATGATTTATCCTGATCGGAGCTCCCCCTATCACTTCAGCGAATTTCATCGAACACTTGGTGCAGCCCGATGATCGTTCTTGACGATTGTGCTCGGATGTGGCATGATCTTGAACTGCACGCAGCCAACCAGCAGGATGTCGATTTGGAGCCTTGAATCCCTCTTCTTTCCTTCCCTTTCACGCACACAACGAGGTGGAAGAAGGGCTGTGGCTGCTGGTTGCGACCTGCACTCACAAAGGTTAGAGCAAAAGCCCAAATTCAGGAAGATACGAATTCTACTTAGGGTTTTCATCCCAATAGGATTATATATATGCTAAGGGCGGTCAAGGGATGTCTAGGAGACAAGATTCGCACATCAAGGAGTGGTTTAGGGACAGCCACACAAGTGTGGTTTGACAATAAGCTCGTATGGACAAGAGTCCACATTCACGGCGCCGCCCAGACCATAAAGGGTCGACCTTTGGGGTCGACCCTCGTGATGGGCCAGATGGGCCTGGCAGCATGGGTCGACCCTTGGGGTCGACCCTCTCAAGAACCGTTGCTGTCTACACAAAACGGGCTTCTGGATTTTACAGGGGTCGACCCTCACTGGAGCCAAAACAAGTTGAGCGGAAAGGGTCGACCCTTGGGGTCGACCCATGATCAAATCGGTTCTGGAAATTAATTCCATGAGCAGGGGTCGACCCTTGGGGTTGACCCATTCAAATGGGAATCTGTATGGCAGCAATGGGTCGACCCTTGGGGTCGACCCTTTTTCCTGAACTTCCAAATATGAGGATAAAAAGAGCTAAGTCCAGGGGGTTCAAGATGGGGGATAAAAACATGAATGCTCCACATTTAGAAATTAAGTTCTAACAAATTAAATCCGGATTTAGGATCGATCTCACCAATCGTCCTTCAGTCGTCAAGGAGCTTTTGCCATATTGTTTTGTCCTGTCAAAAACAAGGTTTGAATTAATTCCACATTTGGCATATTGAAACCAAAATACTTACATTGAGTTGCTGTTCTTGAGCCTTTTTGAATAGCATGTCTTCAAGTGATGTGTTCATTTCCAGAGCGTAGTTATGCTCATTTTCAGTTCATACAAAACCATTTGATCATCATCAAAAAATCATAAGTCAAATACATGAGGAGGGGGTTCAATAGTCTGGACACTTGATTTTCATAAAAATGTTCAATTAACCAAAAATTAAGGCCCATTAAGCCCTGAGTTGAAACAAACCTAGCCAGGGAGGGAGGTCACCCATAAAATTAGCCCAAAATGTGCGAAAAAATAGCCTAGCAAGTGATGGACAACTCGAGGCATTAACAAATGGGAGTAAGAGAAATGACTCAACTCATCGGAAAAAAATGGGTGTCAACAGATGCCCCTCCTTAACGTCCTCTTTACAGGGGAGCGAGCGGAGGTGAAGCGAAAGTGACATGGGACATGGAGATGAAGCGAAAATGCAGCGGAGTGGACCGAAAAGCAGGCGTTAAGACAAAACGACACCCGTTTTTACCAACAAGCTACAAGAATTTTCCAGAAAACTCTGAACCAAATGCAAGGAATGATAAAATCAAAAGCGACACCAGTCTGGAGGAACTAAACTAAATGAAATGAAACAAATCTACAAGACCAACCTCATGGGGGACATAATCCCGCGGTCCAATGAGGAGGCCAAAGCAGACAGCAAAAGTAAAGGAAACAGGCTAAAGCGTGAGACTGGGACCTCTTAATTTACCAAACCGAGCGAATTGACCAAAGAGAACCTTCCAACTCAGAGTGGAATTAGTTCCTCTTACTCAAACACTGAACGCACGGCTAACCATCGCTGGTGGGACATTCTTCAAGCAAACCATGGGGCATGAAAGCTCAAAAGGATGCGTATGATGCATGCTGGGTTAAAATAAAAGAAATCGTTAAAACAAATGCAAAGAAAGATTAAAATATAAAATACTCGAGAATAATATTGCTAAGCTGGGAAAATCAGAGTCAAGATACCATCTGCAACCACAGCGTGCAGGATAGAACCATCCTCCCCATGACATCCCAACCTAACGGCCTATCCGAAGATTAAACACATGAACCTAGATCATCATCATTTTTGTTAAAGACGAACATCAGATCCTGGAACACGTGAGTAACTAACTGGTTCTCGAGATGATATAGCATAATACAACATGCATGCATGAACACAGCATGACGAGACACCAATGCGGCGGAACAACACACGGTTGGGACAAGGACATGACGGTTGATCACGTGGCCAGGTCGGGGATGAGCACAAGGAATCCTCAACAGGGTCGGGGGAAAGAGATGAGAAGTGAAATCCGGACGTACCCGGGGAGAAAAATTACAAGAGGATGCCCCTGGATTAGGGGAAGAGGAGGATATAGGCCGAGGCCTAGAATTATAAGGGTAGGAGAAGATGGTAGAAACATGGCCAGGTGGTGGAAGGTACACCACCCAAGGATAAGAACCGAGCAGAAGAAAAGATGAATGGACGGAAGAAGGAGATCGAGGAGGAGGTGGACCCCCAAGTGCGCAACTGACGGCCCTTGAACTTATGCCGTCGCCTCTTCTTAGCAGCAATCTTCTTGAAACAACTCCGCCTGGCGCGGACTCAGGCCTTCGGGCTTCTTAATCTGTAATACTTTCTCAAATAACGGGCCCACCTGGCAGACAGCCTGGCCCGGTTGTGAATATGCTGCTTTATCGGGGTGGTTGCCCCTAGCTGTGCGGTGCTAACCATAGAAGGACATTCCAGAACAGTCAACTCCTTGTGTTGTTTATTAGAAAAACATAGAGATATGTCGTTTGGCATCAATAGCATAAGATTCGGCATCTCCTCTCGGCAATCAGACACGAAGTACAGCACCCTTGCTAGAAGTGCCAGACGGAACTGAGGGAGGGCGATGCGCGGCGTTGACGTGGCCGCCTTACCAATAAACCGAGGGAGATGAGACAGAAAACGCAGAATGCCCCTGGCCAATCTCGAGGGCACGGCCAATTGCCCCTTCAATGCTGAATTGATCAAACTTTTGGCTGCCGTGTGGGTTAGCATAATCCAAGCATAAAACTCTTCTCGGCCAGTGCACTGAATAGCAATCAAGCGAGGGGTGATAACAACATCAATCATGAATTCTCCGGCGAGCAAAGAGATTGCCACTGGCCTCGCTTTTGAAGAAACTGGCACCAGTGCTAAAGAACTCTTCTGAGCAACCGTCTTCATAGCAAGTGCAGGCTCATCGTCCCTAGAATAGCCAGAGACCAAGACTTGGACCTTCATGCGACAAATGAAGTCTTGAAGCTTGTAATGCATAATCAAAGCCTAGCTCGGCTCTTTTTTTCCATGGGGACTAGACCCGAGGGGCACCAAAGGTAGCGTGTACCTGCTCCGTGAAGTGGGAAGTGGTAGAGGGAGGTTAGAAGGAGGAGGTTTGAAGGGCGTCGGTAGCGATGGTGTAAGTGATGGGGAAATACTGATGATGATGGGCATGGGTGAAGGTAAAGGTAGAAGTGGAGGTATGGGTTTAGGGTCGGCCTGCTCGGGCCCAGAGGATGATGGCGAGAGAAGTGGCATCGGTGAAGGTGACGGAACAGGGATTATTACGGGAGGAAGTGATGAAGACAATAGTGGTGATGGTAATGGGGATAATGGAGAAGGTGATGGTGGAGATGTGGCCAATGGAGGTGGTGAAGATGGGGGTGGAGAAGGCGGTGACAAAGGGGGTGATGTGGTTGATGGAGATGGTGAAGGTGAAGGGGAAGGGGGTGAATGTACGGGTGGGGAGGAAGGAGGAGAGGAAGGTAGTGGCGTAGTGGGGGAAGTGACAGGTGGTGGCGCTCTCCGATGTATCTGATGGAGGCATCACCCACGACTCCCTTTGGCTCGGGTCCACTTCTTCACATTCGGGAGCTAGTTGAGTTTGGGCCTCACTCTATTAAGGCCCCTTATCCATTTTGTAGTTTTCCTTTGAGTCATTTTGATGTATTTCCATTTTATTTGAGTCATTTCCCTAAGTCTAGCACTTATTTTCCTATGTTTGGTATCATCATGATGTCTAATGTAAGCTATTGGGCCCCATTCGTTGGACTAGGCCCGTTAGCACTCCCAACCCCCTTGGTTATTTGTAGTTGTTTATTTTGTCAGGGACTTATTGTAAAGAGTGGGTTGCCTATATATAGGACCCCACTCCCCTCATTTGAAGTTAATGAATGATTACATCCTTTTGAGTTAAACTTGCCATTTGAGTTCAAATTGGAGTGATTCCTCTAGTTTTTGGGTGAGAGACCCTAGGGGAGAGATTCCCCACCCATTCCCCTCTTAATCTCTCTATTTCACCCCTCTTTCTCTCTCCTCCAACCCCAAATCCGAATTTCCTTCTCTCTCCTCCCTCCTCCCATCCACTTCCAACCTCCAACCACCTCCTTTAATGCCCTCCACTTCCCCATGGCCTCCATTACTCCACTCCCTAGTTCCTAGGTAGAAGTCTCCCCATTCCAACACCTTCCTCCACCTTCCAACCAAATCTACCCCATTCCAATGCAAGCACTCCACTTCCCAACATAATCACCCACCTTCCAAGACCTTTTGAATTTGAAATCCACCCTTCCCTCCACTCACTTGTGCCCCCCTCACCTTCTCCTCTCACCCACCTTCCCCAAATTCGTAGCTCTTCCTCCTCCACCTGCTAGCACTTGCTTCCAGCCATTCTCCACCCCATTCCCCATCACCATTAGCTCCCTTCTCCACCCCACAAGAGCCCCCACTCTCCCTTAGGTCATTCCTACCATTTCCCTCCACCAAAGAAGCCACATCTCCCTCTCATTTCTTCTAGTAGGTTGGAGCTGTGCAGATCTACAGAACATCCCTTGTTGCAGCGTCAACCACGGATTCATCCTAGTTCTTCCGAAGGCGTGGCCTACCTTTCTGGAAAGGCCTTCCAGTCTACTTCGCAGGCAAGGTGGAATCAACATGATCGGAGCTCGGAGCTGCTAGATAGAGCCATTCTCCCAACAGTGCGCAGAGAGGTCTTCATCCTGGACCAGAGCGTGGAAGATCCTTCTGCCACGACAAACCCCAGCGGATTCAGGCTGAAGGCTCTTCATCAAAGTTCTTCCTCTACCGGTCATCTTTCAAGATCAAGAAACAGAACCCCGTTCGGCCACCAGAGGAAGAAGTTACGAATTTTCTCCCCCGATCTATCTAGTTCTGTTTTCTGCTGTCTACTCCGACCAGTACCCACTCTTCTGGGTGTCCCGGCCATCCTCGACCTCTGAATGCATCTCCGTCACCTCCTGCTGAAAGCTACCTCTACCACGAAGATGATGCCGCTGGTTTCGTGCTGATCAGAGCTCGGGAGGGCGCTCAGTCACTTCTGCAACTTGCTGTTACAGTCCAGACAGTACCTACGGCCAGACAGAGGCGGCTACTTCCTATTGCTGGTGCAGCCACCTCCGACCGTCTGAGCTTCCCCAAAAATTCTGGAGTCCACCTCATCCCGTCAGGAAGCTTCAGGAGCTGGTTTCGATCAATTTGGAGTCCGGACAAGCCCGGCATAGCCATCACAGCGACCCCCTGTCCAGAATTCCAGATTGAAGCTGCAACTTCCCTAGTTCTCATTTCTCTTCGTTTCGGTCCACCAACCCCTCCCCGCTTGGCCGGCTGAAGGCCCCACCCTGCGTGGTGGTAGTGTTTGAATGTATCATATTAACCCCTACCCCAAGGTCCCCCCTCCTGCGAGAGGAGTAGTTTTGTAAGTGGTTTGGCAGGTCAAGCGACACCGCCGCGGCGTGTGGGGAACCACCGCCTCCCCGCTCGCCCTCGTCTCCGACCGGGACCGGTTTCTTCAAACCGGTCGAGTAAGTGTCTCTTCCTTGCTCACCTAGTGTAGCTCTCTCAATATTTGATTCATGCATCGCTGAATTCGTGAGGAGCGCCCGATCCTCAAGTCCATGACTTAGAGTGATCGCCGTGGGTTAGTGTGACCCGGTGCCCGAGTGCACTTTGTCGGCCCCAATCGAATTGGGCAACCAACCTTGGGGAATCAATTCTTGGCCTTGCTGGCCCTCTACCAGCAAGGGTCCATTCCCATAAGTCACCCTTGGTATCACATAGTCACCCCGGGAATAGAGTGCAACGAAGAGAGCGGTGGCCCATTAAGGCCCATTTGGATGCTTAGATGTGCTTGTTTGACTAAGTCCGAGGTTGTGTCACATCAAGTGGTATCAGAGCAAGTTCACAACTTGTCTCTATCAAGTTGGTCCTAGGCCATTTTTATGCATTTAGAGTCCTCAGTTGCATCTCCCATGTCCACTAGAATGGCCGCTTCATACCCGTCATATCCATCCCCATCAACTTTCCCAAGAAGCCCAAATCCTCATGGAAGTTCCATTACCAACAAAGTGGGTAGCAACACCTCTATCATAGAAGCCCTACCTAATGTCCTTAATCGGCTTGAAGATATCATGTCTCGACTCGACCGACTTGAAGGAAATAGCCGTGCACCAAGAGTAAATGAGAGTGACCTTTGGAGAAATCTAGAAACCATATTTTTAGAACACTTGAAAATTAAACCCCCCCCTTTGATGGATCCAATAGCCCAAGTCTTTACCTAGATTGGGAGATTTCTCTCGACCAATTCTTTAAAAGTTTCCCCTTGAACGAAGAAAGGAGAATGAGGCTAGCCAAGGCACACCTCTCCAAACAAGCTAAAACTCATTGGTTAGTTGTGGAAGGTTTGAGAAAGATCCGTAGGGAGGCTCCAATTAGCACTTGGGATGAGATGAAGACCGAGCTTAGAAAACCCTACACTCTCCAACCCTCTCCCTCCTACTCAAATCACCAAAGTCCAAGGAGCACTTCAACTCCATCATCCCCACCCGGTCAATCCAAGACCCTAATCGACCCAATCCCCTCCATGATGACCACCACTCAACCAACCCTCACCATTCAAAACCAAGTGGACACCGTGTCCACCCCTCCACCTAGGCCCATGATTGTCACCACCCTCCAATCCAGAAGCTCCCACCAAACCCCTACCTCACAAAACCCCTTGGTCCCCACCACCACCCCTCCCTTGTCCCCGAAAAAGGACATTCCCCCCAAAACCAATCAACCCAAGCCACCCCAACCAACCCATCTCCCACTCCCTACCCCAAAAGTCCAAAGTCCTAGGCTTCCACTACTTCCCCTCCCTATCCAAGCCAAAGTTTCCCATCACCCACCACCCCGGGTACACCATGCACCAACCATCATCACCCCACCCCCAATAGACCTTCCCATTCCCTTGAGAAAGGAGACCACAACCATCCACATGGGAGTAGATGAACCCATCCCCATCATTGAGGAAACCCAAGTTCATATCCGTGGTAAGGAAGAATCACAAATGTCCCCTAGCTTGGACCCCCAAGAGCCACAAGCCTTCACAAATAGCACCATAATCATAGATGGGCCCCTAGCTAGATGGCTAAAGGAGAGACCACTTCACCCCATCGTGTCCTATGTTTACCCACCCATGGAGAAAAACATTCCCATTGCACCCATTAACTCCTATCACACCATAATCCAAACATCCTACCAAGTGGAAACCTTAGAGAATCTTCTTAAGGGCGTAGCATGGCAAATTGAGTTCACTAGCATGTTGACCCCTATGGCCAAACCACCTAAGAGCCTTGGCCTCCTACACCTATGCATAGGGTCTATCACCTCGATTTGCACCATTGGTTGCTACACTAGTGACCTCCTTCTATTCCTCCCTACACCCGATGAGCCCAACCTTCTCCTCGATTTAGAGCTTCTTATCTCGGGTAGAAAGCCTAGTCCTCCATTCATGGCCGACCATCCCACCAAAAACTTTGGCCCGATCACTTTACTAGAGGAGGAGAATCCACCATCAAGGGGTTGTGAGGACCAAAAGGACCTAGGGTTCCTCTCCTTAGGTGACCCTTACCATGACCCCTTCGATCCCTTCCTATACCCACCCATTAAGATCCCAAACACTTTGTTCGGCCAACCCACTAGAAAACTTGGCCCACTTACCTTGGAGGAGGATGACTCACAATTTGGGAACCTTGAAGACATAGAGTGCCTCCCTCTAGGAAGACCTTTCTACGACCCCTTTGATCCCTTCCTATGGGAGTCTAGTTCCCCATGTAACCCAACCATCTTACCCACCACCCACCCTTTCCTACCCTCACCCATCATATTGGGCCAAACCAATCTCATCCATGACCCGGGTTACACCTTGGGAGCCAAGACCTTGGGCCACATATCCCTAGGTAATAAAGTTGTGCCCCACCCCATGATGACCACCTTCTTAGATCCATTCGATCCGTTCCAATGGGAATTCAAAGGTTGTCCCACCCCTATACACATGGAAGTCACTTTTGGGAAAAGTATGCATGTGTCTAGGCTTTCCACACCCCTTGGCATGAACACTATGTTGGGTCCATTCATTCATATCACCCACATGTCAAGTAGAAAGCATGAGTGGTCCAAATTTGGATGTAGTGGTCCACCTTCATTCATCATGGGTCTTAAGCATATCAAAGGCATCTACGGATGTCCGGGTCCCCCGACATGCATCACCACTTTGCATGATAGATTCACATATGGTTGCCCCGGTCCACCTAAGCCCACCAAAGTCTACATGACAACATTGCATGATAAGTCCACATATGGTTGCCCCGGCCCACCAAGGCTCATCAAGGTCCATATGGCATCATGGCATAAATGGTCTATATATGGTTGTCCAGGTCCACCCATAACCACTAGAAGGTCAGCACTCACAAAATTGCATGAGGAAATCCGCAAGCACATTAGCATAAAAAATGAGGCTTATAAAAGGTTGGCTGACTCTCACCGGCGTCACTTAGAGTTCCAAGAGGGTGACTTTGTGATGGTAAGGACGGAGAGGCTCTCCCCAGGAGCCAACTCCAAGTTGAGACCACGTGGGACTGGGCCCTTCCAGGTCTTGAGGCGTATTGGTGCGAATGCTTATGAATTAGATCTCCCCGAGGATTATGGGGTAAGTCCTACATTCAATGTCGCCGACTTAGTGTCTTACAAGGGCCCCACGGTGAGACCTAGTGAGGAGATCGAGCCCACTCCCTCCTTTGAGAGAGCACCCACCCGAGAGGAGAGTCCACTAGCCAAAAGAGCTCAGCGTGATCGCATTGAACAAATATTGGATGAGCAGGTCACTACCACCCGGAGCAAGGTCTATGAGCGCTATCTCATCAGGTGGAAGGATCGGCCTCCGTTGGAAGACTCATGGGTAAGTCGGGAGGACCTACAGCGATTGGATCCAGATCTCCTCGAGCGGTACCTTAGCCGGATGGACCCTTACTCGACGGAGTCGAGCTCTTTGCGGCCCAGGGGATTTGATGGAGGCATCACCCACGACTCCCTTTGGCTCGGGTCCACTTCTTCACATTCGGGAGCTAGTTGAGTTTGGGCCTCACTCTATTAAGGCCCCTTATCCATTTTGTAGTTTTCCTTTGAGTCATTTTGATGTATTTCCATTTTATTTGAGTCATTTCCCTAAGTCTAGCACTTATTTTCCTATGTTTGGTATCATCATGATGTCTAATGTAAGCTATTGGGCCCCATTCGTTGGACTAGGCCCGTTAGCACTCCCAACCCCCTTGGTTATTTGTAGTTGTTTATTTTGTCAGGGACTTATTGTAAAGAGTGGGTTGCCTATATATAGGACCCCACTCCCCTCATTTGAAGTTAATGAATGATTACATCCTTTTGAGTTAAACTTGCCATTTGAGTTCAAATTGGAGTGATTCCTCTAGTTTTTGGGTGAGAGACCCTAGGGGAGAGATTCCCCACCCATTCCCCTCTTAATCTCTCTATTTCACCCCTCTTTCTCTCTCCTCCAACCCCAAATCCGAATTTCCTTCTCTCTCCTCCCTCCTCCCATCCACTTCCAACCTCCAACCACCTCCTTTAATGCCCTCCACTTCCCCATGGCCTCCATTACTCCACTCCCTAGTTCCTAGGTAGAAGTCTCCCCATTCCAACACCTTCCTCCACCTTCCAACCAAATCTACCCCATTCCAATGCAAGCACTCCACTTCCCAACATAATCACCCACCTTCCAAGACCTTTTGAATTTGAAATCCACCCTTCCCTCCACTCACTTGTGCCCCCCTCACCTTCTCCTCTCACCCACCTTCCCCAAATTCGTAGCTCTTCCTCCTCCACCTGCTAGCACTTGCTTCCAGCCATTCTCCACCCCATTCCCCATCACCATTAGCTCCCTTCTCCACCCCACAAGAGCCCCCACTCTCCCTTAGGTCATTCCTACCATTTCCCTCCACCAAAGAAGCCACATCTCCCTCTCATTTCTTCTAGTAGGTTGGAGCTGTGCAGATCTGCAGAACAGCCCTTGTTGCAGCATCAACCACGGATTCATCCTAGTTCTTCAGAAGGCGTGGCCTACCTTTCTGGAAAGGCCTTCCAGTCTACTTCGCAGGCGAGGTGGAATCAACACGATCGGAGCTCGGAGCTGCCAGATAGAGCCATTCTCCCAACAGTGCGCAGAGAGGTCTTCATCCTGGACCAGAGCGTGGAAGATCCTTCTGCCACGACAAACCCCAGCGGATTCAGGCTGAAGCCCCTTCATCAAAGTTCTTCCTCTACCGGTCATCTTTCAAGATCAAGAAACAGAACCCCATTCAGCCACCGGAGGAAGAAGTTACGAATTTTCTCCCCCGATCTATCTAGTTCTGTTTTCTGCTGTCTACTCCGACCAGTACCCACTCTTCTGGGTGCCCCGGCCATCCTCGACCTCTGAATGCATCTCCGTCACCTCCTGCTGAAAGCTACCTCGACCACGAAGATGATGCCGCTGGTTTCGTGCTGATCGGAGCTCGGGAGGGCGCTCAGTCACTTCTGCAACTTGCTGTTACAGTCCAGACAGTACCTGCGGCCAGACAGAGGAGGCTACTTCCTGTTGCTGGTGCAGCCACCTCCGACCGTCTGAGCTTCCCCAAAAATTCTGGAGTCCACCTCATCCAGTCAGGAAGCTTCAGGAGCTGGTTTCGATCAATTTGGAGTCCGGACAAGCCCGGCATAGCCATCACAGCGACCCCCTGTCCAGAATTCCAGATTGAAGCTGCAACTTCCCTAGTTCTCATTTCTCTTCGTTTCGGTCCACCAACCCCTCCCCGCTTGGCCGGCTGAAGGCCCCACCCTGCGTGGTGGTAGTGTTTGAATGTATCATATTAACCCCTACCCCAAGGTCCCCCCTCCTGCGAGAGGAGTAGTTTTGTAAGTGGTTTGGCAGGTCAAGCGACACCGCCGCGGCGTGTGGGGAACCACCGCCTCCCCGCTCGCCCTCGTCTCCGACCGGGACCGGTTTCTTCAAACCGGTCGAGTAAGTGTCTCTTCCTTGCTCACCTAGTGTAGCTCTCTCAATATTTGATTCATGCATCGCTGAATTCGTGAGGAGCGCCCTATCCTCAAGTCCATGACTTAGAGTGATCGCCGTGGGTTAGTGTGACCCGGTGCCCGAGTGCACTTTGTCGGCCCCAATCGAATTGGGCAACCAACCTTGGGGAATCAATTCTTGGCCTTGCTGGCCCTCTACCAGCAAGGGTCCATTCCCATAAGTAACCCTTGGTATCACATAGTCACCCCGGGAATAGAGTGCAACGAAGAGAGCGGTGGCCCATTAAGGCCCATTTGGATGCTTAGATGTGCTTGTTTGACTAAGTCCGAGGTTGTGTCACATCAGTATCTTTACAACACGTCGAGAGGCGTTGGGAATAGGTGTGGTGGTGGAAACGGAGGGTGAAAGAGAGGTTGCCCGAGCGGAGGCTAGGGTAGGTAAAGGTGGTGGAGGAGATGGGATAGATGAAGAAGTGGGTAATGGAGCAGGTATCTTATCAACTGAAGAAACACCAGGGTGCCCCTGGTCTTGAAGTGGAGACGGTTGCCTAGGCAGCTCGGCTTGCTACTGTTGCTGCTTGCTGCTGATGTCACGCCCCGAGCGCGGAAGATTACACGGAGACGTGACACGTCTATATAGATCATGTTAATCATGTAAATATCAGAGTGCGTAAATAACTAAGATTTAACTCGAAATTAATACAAATAGTACGAGCTGACAATTGTCACAACTAATCAAAGGACAATTACATATGTTCCCAGAGTCCAACGACTAGGCTTCAAATCTTAAGCAATTCTAATCAAGTTGACTAATACAATGACATAGATGAATTGATACAACTGACATAAGTGAACTAATACAATAACACAAAGGACATGACAATTTGATAACTTCACTCTAACACTCATCACTCAGTCTCATTCCCTTCCGAGTGTTGGTTGACATCCAAATTACCTGAAAATATTAGAAAACAACTAGATGAGCGAATCGCTCAGTAGGAATTACATCTCAAGATTTAACATGCTTTAAGTGGTTTACAAGTTCGATTAATGTCAGTAAAGCTATGCATGTAGATGAGTAGATATGAAGGATTGTAAAAATCGACAAGAGCAGTGAAGGAATAACAAGTGAGAGTATGAGGCAGCAATAGCAGGAGATTCAAGCAAGTAATGACTGGAATTAACAAAATCTTTCCAAGAGAGTAAGAACTCATGTCAAGCAAGTAATAGAAAGTAATATAAATTCAAGCATGTAAAACTGGAATTGGCTATTTATCAATTTTATTCAAGTAAAACTTTACCCTTCTGCGGGTCTCAAGTCAAATCAATTAAGTAATATCACGAGAATGAGTGGAATGTCTAAAGCCTAGCAAGCAAGTACTCCGGTGCAATGCCAAACACCGTGGTCAATAAACTCCCATGGGCACAAGTACCTTCGGGTGCCCCCCCAGGACCAGACTGGGCCCTATATGCACAGTATTTTATGTAATACCTTTGACATCCACTTTCATTTATAGCCAATATAGAATTTCAAGAATCTAGAAACGTAGTATTACAGACGAGATTAACTAGTCACTTGCTTATGGAAGATTCTAGAGGTGGCCCCTACAGGCTCAAGAGGTGACTCCCGTCGTGTAGCACTTTGCGCTGTACGGCCTCAAGAGGTGGCTCTCACAACGTAGCACTTTGCCCTGCATGACACTTAGTTCCTACACTCCCAAATGGTAGTTTAAGAGTTTCAAGGTTTGACCATGTAGGGAATAGAATTCAAGAATTTGTGAAAAACTCAAGATTATAATCAGGGTTTACGGGTGGCAGTTTTTGCCCATTTTATGTTTAGAACAAGTGTCTGTTGTATAGTTATAGTGTCCGGGTCTTGGGCACACTTCAATTTAAAATTGATGACATGGACAGATAAGGAAATTTGTGCGGTTTACATACATTCGTTTCATGCTTTACATATCAAATTTTAACATTACGTATCATACTAGTTTACATTTTACAGGAAACTTAATGGAGACATAGTTTCTAGATAGGCATAACTCTATCTATACCAAATATGGTGTTGACACAAATGTCGATATTAGTTATATATATATATATATATTTTTTTATCCAATATGTATATATATATATATATATCTGATTATAAACTTCTGTCCAATATATATATAATGGAGGTTATAGGTATGTACATCTCCTGTCCGATATATATATATATATGAGTTAGCCAAAATGGTAATTTATTATCATAATCAGAATTTGATTATGAAAATAAGTTTTTCTGTTGAAAATAATTCTAACTTGCTAAAAATAATATTAACATGCTGAGAATGAGTTTGATATGTTACTTTACTGGTAAGATGATAAAAATAAATTTTTTATGCTGGATTTAATTTTTACATGCTGAAAATTAATTATTAACATGCTAAAATTAATGCTTAACATGCTAAAATAATTAGCTTACTGATAGGATGATAAGATAAGGTTGCCATGCTGATTTCAGAAATTTTCTGATAACAACATAATTTTTATCATGCTAAAAATTATTTTTCTACTTTTATTTGCTAATTATTTGATAGGGAAATAGAATTATCATGCTGAAAAATAGTTTTAATACACTGAAAATAATTATAACATGCCAAAAATAGTTATAGCATGCTAGAATAATTTTACAATGCTGGAAGAAATGTTATCATGGTAAAAATTATTTTTCTACACTTATTTGCTAATTATTTGATAGGAAAATAGAATTATCATGCTGAAAAATAGTTTCAATATACTGAAAATAATTATAACATGCTGGAATAATTTTACCATACTGGAAGAAATATTATCATGCTGGAAGTAATTTTCATGCATCAATTTACTAATTTATTTAATAGGAAAGTAAGTTTTATATGCACAAAAATAGCTTTAAATAGATTTTAACATGCTTAAAATAATTTTTATATCTCAGTACGTATAAAACAATTCTATCATATTGGAAGTCACTTTAACATGATGGAAATAGTTTTAACATGTTGGAGATAATTTTTAGTATGTATAAACTAATGTGGTGAAAATTAGATTTTTACATAAAAAAAATAATTTCATTCTACAAATATATATATACTCTGTAAGAATGAAGGAGTCCATTTTATATTATATTCTATTTTCTATATATTTTGTATATACAATTAATGGAGTATATATATGAATTTATATACATATATAGACATTTATATATTTACATATATGGAAGTGTCGACACTTCCATTAGGAGGTGTTGACACTTTCTATGTAAGTGTCATGCAAGGTGTCGACACTTGCATATGCAGGTGTCGAACATTTGACTATAAATCTATATATATTGCTGTTATATATTTAGGTATGGAAGTGTAGGTGTTATATAAATAAGGTATAAATTGTTCACATTTTATTTCTGTTGTTTTTCAACCTGTTTCTGCATGTGTCGACACCAAATGTCGACATTTACTGTTCCTTTTTAGTCTCTGTTGTACAGTGTAGTTACATGTTAGACACGAAGTGTCGACACCTGTGTAGACACTTAACTATATATATAGACACGAGGGTATAGATTTGGTAGATTAACAGGTTAATTAGGTGTGCTAATAGATTAGGTATGCTAATAGATTAGTTAATGAAACTAATACTTTACTAATTTTACTACCTTTCTAATACATGCTAACTATGAGACTTTTCTTAGATTAAAGCTAATACATGGTAACTATGAGGCTAACACATGATGTATAAACATGAAATATCGCATGGAGATGAGCCTAAGACTAACTGCCTAGACTAATCATCCTAGATTAGCTACTAGTTTAGTTAAAAATTGAGAACACCTACTAAGCATGCTATATAATTACCTAGATTAACTACGGTTTAGCCAAAAATTGAGAAAACCTACCTTGTTGGAAGATCGTAGTAGCAGAACCCTTCTGGTGTAATCCCTGCAGAGCTTTGCCCCAACCTTAGCTAGCCTAGAATGGGGGTAGCAAAGGGTGTGTTATAGGGTCTCGTATGACCGAATGGGGGGCAAGATCTAGAATAATGGGGCTTTACAGCTTGTACAGGCTGGAGAGATAAGAGATAGGCTGGAGAGAGAAGAGATAATGTTTGTACAGCTAATCCATGGCCCAATTCGTAAGTGCAAGTTTTTGCTAGCTTATAACATATAATTATTTGGCAAAAAGGGTAAATGGTGGATGCTAGGATTGGAACCCTAGTCACTAGGTTGAAAGGCAAGTTACTTAACCAACTACACTAGGAAGCCACTTGTTAAGTGAATAATCTTTACATATGATAACTCCGTGTTCCAACTTCTTACTTAAGCTTCCTATAGAGTTTATCTAATATTTTTTTTCTTATTTGGAAAATATTATTACTAATTTTTTTAATCATTTTCTTCTTTTTTTATATATATACAGGGTGCTACAGCTGAGATCTGAAATAACTTGGCGTAGGACAGCCCAATCAATCATCTTCTTATCTTCCAAACTGTAAACAAGTTCCCGGAACTCGGAACAATTCTCAACCACATGCCCCTGTTGACGATGGAATTTACAGAAATGGAGCAAGTTCTCGACCACGGGTCGGCAAGGCATAACCGGAGGGAGCTGCAACGCATGGGTGGCCCTCAGAGCCCTAAAAACATCTGTAAGAGATTCCGGCAACGAAGAGTGAGAAGCCTGCTTCGGGCAAGGCGGATGCCTAGGGGTGTGAGAAGGTAGTGGGGATGGTAGCGGAGGTTGCGGAGGTTGCGTAAGTAAGGGGGATTGCGTAGGCGAAGGCGGAGGGCTAAAATGATGTGGCGGCGTGGAGGGAGTGGGAATGTAATGAATGGCATCTACCCACTCTGGGTGTAGTGTTTCCTTGACCGGAAGTGGAGGGGCGTGGGGAGATGAAATAGCGGAGGGCTGGCTCGTGGAGGGTTGGTATGCGATGGAGCACATGGAGGTATAGGGGTGTGTGGGAGTGGACAGCCGACTCGTGGAGGGATGTGTAGTGGAAGGTTGAGCCATGGTGGATGGGGAAGAGAAGGGATATGTGGAAGGTGAAGGTGGAGGAGACTCATGGTCAAAGGAAACTAGGAGTTGTTGGCTAATGAAGCGGGCTCGACTGTAAAGTTGTTGCCAAGATGTAATATCATTCAGGGCTAACATGCACCTGAGCTCGGGCGTCGCGTTAGAAATAACCATCTTGATCTGCTCGTCCTCCGGAATATGCCCCGGGACTTGCGTGGCCAGGCGACGCCAGCGGTCGGCAAACGTAGAGAATTCCTCGTCAGGCTTCATCTTCTCGTGGGCCAGATCAACCACAGAATATCCGGGCCCCACCTGGTCCTGGTACTGCTGAATAAATCTTGCTTGGACGGCTTGAAAATTCATCATCTCCTCTTGCGGCAATGTGAAGAACCAATCCTTGGCCGAGCCCTCTAAAGATAGACCAAATAAATAGGCCATCAAGCGTTGATCATGCTGGAATTGGGCTGACTCATAGAGAAAATCCTTCAAATGGACCTAGGGGTCACCAATTCCACCATAGCGACGATAAGCCGGTATCTATGAACGTGGCGGAAGCTGAAGACCATGAAAGGCAAACGGGATATCCAAAGAGGTCTGAGGATTGATTCGGCGTTGCAATTCATCAAGCTGGCGTTGGGCTGAGTGAACATCTCCTCGGTAGGAAGAGTCTGAGAAGGGTATGAGCCAGCCTGAGCAAGAGATGGTGAATTTAAACCAAGATAATGATGATGGGCCGGATAAGGGGATCCGGCCTGAGAAGAAGGAAAGCATGTTCCGGGCATGGAGGAATGCATGGCTCTGGACGGATTATGTACATGGGAATGAGGATTGATTGGGCCAACGGCAGCACGGGCAGGATAAGAAGGCCAGTTAAAGGAATAGGGTCCAATGGAGGAGTAAGGAGATGGGCCCGCATGGGAAGAGGAATCCACACGGGGGTAAGAAGATGGAGAAGTATAGGAATAAGGTACAGGGGAGAAGTGCTCCATGGGGAGAATGGGGACTTTATACAGTGAATTTCAAATAAATACAAGGAGGGAAATGACCCCAAGACAAATGCAACAAAATGGAGACACACGAAGATGAACAAGACCTAATGAGCCTAATCTGACAACAGGATGCAAATGATGACACTGTGCAACATACAATGGAAGAGAGAGATGAGAAAAGAATCAACCAATTACCCAAACAAATTCCAAATGATGCGCGAAGATTTTTATAAGTTCTATTTTGGGACCTTAGTGGATTAATTAAAATGTGAATTCGCTCAACCACAAGGTACCTAAACAGAGTGAGAATGGAGAACTGGCAGACTCTAAAGGACTCTCTCTCTCGCACGTATGCATACCCTAGACTAGGGGGTGGTATGGTATAACCTGCCCTGCGTCCGTGTGAGAATCAACGGCTCACGGGGGCTTACGGAGGTCCTCGGCAAAGTCCCCTAGTCGGCTCCAAAGAATATGGAGACGAGAGGGAACCCTACCTCGGTAGGAATGCAACTACTATGAAAGAGATGGATGCTCCTATGTGCACCGGAGTGCATGCAAAATCTAGTCTAGCAACTATCAACCAATGATCAATCAAATATATAAGCAATGAAAACAATCATGCAACAATGATATGGGAGCAGGGGGAGATCAATAACATGAATATCATGGAACATGGCAATCAAAAATGAATTACGGGTGCACTGTAGCACCACAAGGATGGTCTATATAAGACCGCTCAAAGGGACAGACAGTATGTACAGAACCGTATAAGCCAGGGAGTAACAGGGAGTAACGGCAGAATAACTGCAAAAATCAGAGAATGCTGGAAATGAAGGATGGCAGAGATGAGAAACGTACCAGGAGGAGCGGTCTGTAGTCAACCGCGTAAGCTCTAGAACGGATCTCCAGCAACCGTGTACCTACAACCAGACCAGCCAGAAGCGTACCTGTGCCAGAAAGATGGACGGCCAAGGACAGGTCGTTCGGCTATGTGAACGGTCGATAGGAGGCCGTCTATGACAGGACGGTTGCAGGAGAACTGGCACAGTTCGCAGAGAGGGATGGTGGACGTTCAGCCGCACAATGGATGAATGGCTCTGGGAGAACCGTTCACATTCCAGAAGGCAGAGAACGCGACCCAACCAGCAATCACTTCAAGAAGAGGACTAACATAACAAAAGAAGGGGTTAGCAAATCACTAACACGATGGGCACTAGGTGTCCCACCGTGATTGCCAAAAAAATGGGCTGTTGACATGTTTTGTTCTATTCCTTATTTGGCTTAAAAGATGTCTTCTCTCCCCTTCTACTAAATCGATGTATAAAATAAATAGGAACAGTAGAAGGAGAATGGAAGAGTATCAATAAGTGTGATCACCACCAAGGTGCCTAATGTGATTGACACACCGTACCTTGGAAAGAGAGGGAGACACTCGCCTTTAACCAGCACTGCAGGGGATGAGCGGCCCGTGAAGAACTACCTGTGATGTTGGACGTCCGCACGATAGACCGCTCTTCAGTGCTGTAGAGGATGTGGGATAAGGAACTTCTGGAAGATGAACGGCTCTAACCCGACCGCAATACGAGGAAGAACGGCCCAGTGAAAACCGCACGTCTCTGTGAACGGCTAGGTAGGAACAGCACAAGGCCACCATGCCAGAAGTTGCAAAAGGGTCCAACCTCCACCCTTTCTAGCCGGCCAGAAAGGATGGGCCTCGCGTTAGTGAATTGCTGACCTGCAAAACAACGTGAAAACACAAAGAGAAAACCCAAGTTAGAACTATAGAGTGTAGTAGATGCCAAAATAAAGAAGAAATGAACATGAATAAGTGGAAAGGGGGAAACTTGGGGAATTTTAAACCCCTTGGGTGTCAAAAAACGTGGGAGGATGTGTGAATGACAGTGCAAGTGAAGAAAATGAGGAGAATGATGCATGCAACCAAAAGGTAATGACGGATTATCGAAGATAAAAAAAAGACTCAAAATGAAGTTACTCCCTGGACCGGAGGCCTGTATGGACGTAGAAGGCCTCACTCCCTGGTCGTAGGTCGCTCAAGGATTTGGCAGGGCTTCACCGTTGATCAAAATCTTCCCCCCTTTTCGAAGAGGACCTCGGGTCTATTTATAGAGCACCCGAGGTCTTAGCCCGAAACTGGGATTTACATTCATTTTTAGGACGAGGCATTATCACAAAAGTTGGAGATAATTGAGTTATCTCTCATCCAGAAGAAACGGCATTGAAAAAGACTCTATATTCGAGAAGAAATCTCCAGATAAAACCTGGGGACAAATCCACGTATAGAGAGAAAAAAATCCTTGAATTCTTCAGAGTTCGAAGGGTTAAACGGTCTCACGATAGACCGCACAACTAGTTGGGTGGTCCATCAAGAACCGTCCAACTCTGGTGGTGATAATTCCAAAGAAAGGATAATCATCCACTAATTATCCATTAACCAACCGAAATGGTCGTCGTTGGACTCTCACAGATAAACGGTCTGATATTAACCATCCATAATGATGAGCGGCCAAGTATTATCCGTTTAACTCATGCCGGTGATAAATGAAAAAAATGGATAATTATCTGAGAGACATTTAGGCTTTAGGACTTTGGAAGAAGAACGGTTCACTCCAGGCCGTTCATCATGTTGAATGGCTAGGATTCAACCCCATAAGCCCTTGTCGGTCGAAATTCAGAAAATCATCAGAAATCAACCAAAAATGTATGAACGGTCTAAAGCTAACCGCCCAAGTATTGAACGGCTAAGGATGAACCGTACATATGTCTGGACACTTGATTTTCATAAAAATGTTCAATTAACCAAAAACCAAGACCCATTAAGCCCTGAGTTGAAACAAACCTAGCAAGGGAGGGAGGTCACCCATAAAATTAGCCCAAAATGTGCCAAAAAATAGCCCAGGGAGTGATGGGCAACTCGAGGCATCAACAAATGGGAGTAAGAGAAACGACTCAACTCATCGGCAAAAAATGGGTGTCAACAAGCATGACCTAGTCTTCGGTGCCATAGCCATGCATTATCATGATTGTTTGCTACCAAGCACGCATCATCACCGGAAACATCATCTAGATCAATAGTATAGACATTGTTGCTTCTCTTGCCGATGAATCTGATTTCATTGGAGGTTTTATTTATGACAAAGCAGTGGGTTTCATCAAAAATAATTTTAAAACCTTTATCACACAATTGACTTATGCTCAACAAATTGTGATTTAAACCTTTCACCAAAAGCACATCTTCAATAAGAATTTCAGAATTCTTACCTATGGTGCCGATCCCAATGATTTTACCTTTATCTTTGCCTCCAAAAGTAACTGATCATCCATCCTTATCTTACAATGTAGAGAACACATTCTTGTCCCCTATCATATGCCTTGAACAGCCGCTATCCAAGTACCATTTGCTCCCCCTAGCTTCAAGACATATCTGCAAGAAATGACATTATCATGCAATTAATTTTGGTACCCAAGTTAGTTTGGGTCCGTAGGAGTTAGTCCAATTCTGTGCATATCTTTTCTTGGTCCAAAAAGCATGATTTCTTGGTGAGTTTTATTTGAACCATCAATTTACAACAACATGACCAAATCTACCACAATGATAGCAATTAACAGGTGCAAACTTTCTTTGGAATTGTCGTGGTTTGGGTTGGACATGTTTTGGCTTATAGTTGGAACATGAAGCATGGTTGTTTTCTTTTTCATGAACATAAGATGTAGTGATCTTATGCTCAAAGGGTTTTTTATTTTGGGGAGTATATCCCAATCTTTCCTTCTGGAAATTGACTCGAACTCCCAACAAGTTATCTAGATTTTGTTTGCCCTTGACAAACCTTGACAAGGTGGACTGAAGTTCATCCACTTCATTATCCAAACTCATAGTTTTCTTTTCAAGTTCTGAATTTGTGGATTTCAAAATTTTTTCTTCAGTTTTCATTTTTTCACACACTTTCTCCATTTCAAACATTTTACATGATAGCTCCTCTTTGGCTTTTTCATGATCTGAAATCGTTTGAGGCAAAGTTTCTTTCTCTTCCGTTAGCTCAAACCATTCTTGTTCCAATTTCTCAAATTTAACAAAGATATCTTCATGTGACAAATCACCAATTTTCTTTTTCAGAGTTTTATTTTCAGATCTAATTTTTCTATATTTTGTATATAAATTTTCATATTATGACTCCCATTATTCTTTTTTTTTAACAAAAAATTGGCCTATCTGGAGTTAGACCTGATCGAGTGCACCCCCCCTCAGAAAGGGAGAGTGTTCCCACTCCCCCAGGCAACTCCAGGGCCCTAGCTTTTATTATTTTTTGTTGCAAAAATTACATGGTCCTTGGGGTATTCACCCCTAAGAATATCAAAAAAGGATCCATAACATAGGCCCTTATGTATCAAAAGGCAAAAGCACAAAAACAGCTTAACAAAATATAGCCAGGAGGACCTAGAAGCGGAAAGCTGGCAGTCTTGTCTTGTCAATCCTGAAGGTACCCCTAACGAGCCACGAAAGATCTCTATCACGAATAAAAACCAAATTGCTGGAAGCATTACGTGTGTAGGATGCTAATGAGTCAGCAACTTGATTCCCCTCCCTGTATATATGCTGGATCGGGCAGCCAATCTCCTGCAGCAGCAACATTATCCTCTTCCACCAAGGGTGTGTCATCCAGCTAGGGGGAATACCCTTCCTAGCTGCCTCCACAAGAACTGCACAGTCTGAAAAAATAGCTGCTAGATTAATACCACATTGCTTTGCAGCTGCTAGACCATCATGTAGTGCTCTAGTCTCAGCCACAAGGCTATTCCCAATACCATAGTTGAAGGCAAAAGCAAGAAATAAGCTTCCTGTTGAGTCTCTTATACAGCCACCTCCCCCACTCCTACTGGGGTTTCCTTTCGAAGCTCCATCAAAATGTAAAGTATAACCTTGCACAACAAATTTACATGGAACAGAAACTGGCTTTTGGACAACTATCCGAGGACTTAGATTAAGAGCAGCTATAGTTTTGGTATGATATGAGAACATAGGCCTATGAAATATTATTCTGTCAAGAGCCAAAGTAATAGAACATAAAATTTTCTTTTTAATAGCAGCACAGTGGACAGGCACATCTTCATATCTAGTAGCACATCTGGATTTCCATAATTCCCATATCATCAGAATAGTTGCAAGGAACCCAATAAGGCTAAAAGCCGATTGCATATTTGTACCAGAAATAAGATTCCATAGCCGGATTGTAATTTGATCACTAACCCATACTCTGTTATTAATCAGAGGATACAACCATCTCCACAAATCCGTAGCAAGCTCACCAATGATAAAAACATGATTAAGATCCTCCTGGCTAGGAAGAGAGCAGCAATTACACATGGATACCATATTAAAACCACAATCCATAACCCATCTGTCAACCAGGACTGCTCGATGGAGAAGCTTCCAGGTAAATAAGGCAGCTCTCGGAGGAATGGCAGAGTGCCATAACTTGGCCCAGGCAGGCCTCCTTACACCTTTAGGCCTAATCATATTGTATACTGATTTAATAGTGAAATTATCTTTAACAGTTCCAGTCCATACACATGTATCACATTCATTAGTCAACTGAACTTGGGGGAGTTGAGAAAACCCATTGAAATTCCTGGCAGCATGTTCTGGGTCCAACAGGACCTCTCTTACTGAAACAAAGGGGTGACCTGTACCCTCATTTGTACTATTGTCCGGGTATACACAATACAAAGGCCCATTCCCAGTCCAATTATCCCTCAGAAAGTCAGTACCATCCCCACTGCCAATGAAACATCTGCTATGTTGTAGAATGATATCCCTGGCTTGCCTGAAAACTGCCATAGGCATGCCAGCAGGAAAAGGCTTCGAGCAGCTAGCAAAATGAAATTTAATAAACCTACATCGGGCATAAACAGACCAAAGAGAAGACCCATGTATAATGTTCCACAGCATCTTAACAGCCAAGGAAATTTGAACTGCTGTCAAATCCTTGATGCCCAAACCACCCTCCAACCTAGGCTTCTGTATAGTAGACCAAGCTACCCAGTGTCTCCGAGTAGTGTTTTGATTACCTTGCTAGAAAAAATTAGCACTCAGGCTTTCAATGATATGTATTACGTTCCTGGGTATAAAACAAGCTGAAGCTAAGTAGACTGGAATACTGTGTAAAACAAAATCAATAAGCACAGCCCTTCCTGCTGCTGATAACAACTTAGACTGCCATCCTTCCAGGCTGAGTTGTACCTTGTCAATTAGAAATTGAAAATCAGAGCACAGATACCTGCCTTTCTTGACAGGAACACCCAAATAATTCAATCCATCAGACTGCCATTTAAATCCAGTAAGAGACCGAATGGACCGTCTAAGAGAATCCGGAGCCTTTGAAGATAAGATAAAACTACTTTTTGTGGGGTTGACTTTTTGCCCTGAACTATTTTCGTAACAGGTAATAAAATGGTTGAAAGCTTCAATATTACGCCTGCTAGCATTTAGAAAAACCAAGGTATCATCTGCATAGAGTAAGTGAGTAATCTGCTTACAATGCCTCGGCCCTTTATAACCTTTAAGCTGGCCTGATTGAAATAAGGCAAAGAGACCTCTACTTAAAACTTCTGAGGCTATAATGAATAGGAAAGGGGCAAGTGGATCTCCTTATCTTATGCCTCTGCTAGACTTGAAATACCCAGTTACCATGCCATTAAAATTGACAGAGAACCAACTATTATAGAGGATCATGCCAATATAAGAAGTGAATCTAGAGTTAAAGCCCATTCTTTTCAGAACTGCTATAATGAAATCCCACTCCATTCTATCATAGGCCTTAGCCATATCCAATTTAAAAATCACATTATGGCCTCTCACTTTCTGTTAAGATCCACCATAAGTTGTCGGGCTAAAGCAATGTTGTCCAGAATGTATCTTCCTTTCACAAAAGCTCCTTGCTCCAAAGAAATAAGATTTGGCAGTAAAGGAACCAGCCTTTCAGAAATAATCCGAGTAATAATTTTGTATACAAAATTGCATAAACTGATAGGTCTGAAATCATTAAAAGATTTGGGTTCATGGACCTTGGGAATTAAAGTAATAATGGAGGAGGAAATTCCCCTTGGAAGGGGGTATCCTTGAAAGAATGCACATACCGCTGCTGACACATCCTCTCCTACAATATCCCAAACAGAGGTAAAGAAATCACCAGTAAAGCCATCCGGGCCAGGAGAGCTAGAGCCTTTAAGAGTCCAGACTGCATTGCGGATTTCACTAACATCTGGCTGAGCACAAAGACATTTGTTTTGAGCCTCAGTTATAATCTGAGGAATGCAGTTCAATAAGGAATGATCTATCATATTCTCTTCTGATGAAAGAATTTATTGAAAATATGCTACTGCATGATTCTACAGAATAGCTTGCTCACTGCACCAATTAGCAGGATTCCCGACCTTGAGTCTAGTTATAAAGTTCCTCCTTCTGTTACATTGAGCAATAGCATGGTAGAAGGAAGTGTTCATGTCACCACTCTCTATCCAGTCCATCCTTGATTTTTGATTCCAGAAAAGTTCCTCTCTGAAAAAAGCTTGTCGGAGTCTGGCATTAGCAGCAGATAGACCCTCTTTATTAATGGGGGAAGGATTTGTATCATATAGGTTTTGTTTGTATACAACCTCAGCTTCAGCTTGGCTTTTGTTCAAGGAGATATCCCCAAAAACTTCCTTGTTCCATTTTCTAAGAGCTTCCTTGACTGCCTTCAGCTTATAGAATAACCTATCCATAGCATTTGGGTGGTTGACCTGGGTCTGCTACCATACAGTAGAAACCAACTGCTTAAAGGAGTCATGAGTGCACCACATTTTTTGGAAAACAAACCATCCAGGACAAGTTGGCAAGTTGTCCAAAGAAACCAAAAGAGGGGCATGATCAGAAGGACCTCTAGATAAATGCTTGACAATTAGATGAGAAGCCATAGCAAGGTAGATGCTATTTACAAAAATTCTATCAAGCCTGGCCCGGATATTAGCAGCACCAGATCTATTATTAGTCCAAGTCATACATGGACCTTGGAATCCAGCATCAATCAAACCAGTAGAACAGAAAAAGGAGTTAAAATCCAGCATAGATGCAGGGGCTGGGGAGTCTCCACCCACCTTCTCAGATGATTTTGCAATACAAATAAAGTCTCCCCCCACCAACCATGGAACCGACACCGAGGCACCAAAACTAGCAAGCTCCGTGAAGAGTTCCTGTCTTATTCGAGGATTGTAGGAAGCATATACAAAAGTATAATATGTACAGAAAGAATTATCAATTTTATGACCCAGAGTAATATACTGAGAGGAGGAAACAATTACTTCCAAATTAATGCTATCATGCCAGAAGACCCAAATCTTGGAGTCATATGAATTGTTGCCAGCACAGCCCCTGAGATTGAGATATCTTCCCAATTGAGAGGCTCTATTAAAAGAAATCATAGGTTCAGAGATAGCCACCAGACTGACCTTATTAGTCATCACGATCTGTTTTAAGATTCTACGGGAACCAGAGTTCCCAACCCCCCGAATGTTCCAAAACAATATAGGTTGAATCATTGGGGATCCCAAATGATTTCCTCCATAGATCTGGCTCTAGATCTAGTTATGACCCCAGCATCAGGTGGCTTGTTGAAAAACTCATTTCCCTTTCTAACCAATTTGATTTGCAGAATCTCATTATCAAGCCGTGCTCTGTAAGCCACTGGATGTAGTATAGTCTCAACCATAGTACCGAGATCCTCCATTTCACCAACTGCATTTGATGCCTTTGGGTCAGAAAATGTCATCCCCTGTTCAGCATAATTTTGTTGATACTCCACATTTGTA
The DNA here is from genome assembly GCA_022559845.1 of Amorphophallus konjac. Taxonomy (NCBI): domain Eukaryota; kingdom Viridiplantae; phylum Streptophyta; class Magnoliopsida; order Alismatales; family Araceae; genus Amorphophallus; species Amorphophallus konjac. The sequence continues at coordinate 124,066,401 of CM040128.1, forward strand.
TCTTCTCCAGCTGAATTATTCAAGGGAGAGGGAACTACATCCCCTTCACTAACAGGCAATGCATTGGCATCCATTGCCTGAAGGCCATTAGATCCTTGTTCCAAATTAAACAGGGAGGTTGACTCCTTAAGTGAAGATTCCAATAAAATTGAATCTGATATCTCCCCAATCTCCTGCACCTGATCATGGGATAAGCCAATATCAACATTATTACCAGAAGATATTGGTTCAGAGGGCTCCTCAACCTGATGTAAAATTTCAAATTTATTCTCCGTAGTAACATTTTGTCGAACAGTCGGAGGATCAACTTGTCGGGACCGAAAAACCTGTCTAGAATTAACTGGTGGATTCAGGAGACCTCCGGAAGCGGTGTGGCCCAACTGTTGTTTCCGAGATTCAATTTTCCTCTGTTTCTTCTTGCAGTCCCCTTCTTGGTGTCCAGTTTTATGACAGAATGAGCACAATTTCGGCACTCTATGATAATTGATTGATTGCCAGAAACCACCATTCCCTTTCCCAATCCATATACGAGTTTGCCTCTGTGCCTCAAGATTAATTTCAACACAAACTAGAGCCTCAGAGGTATTAGACATAGCAGCTGTAGCATCATGAATTCGTAACACCGGACCAAGGTTACCTGCTATCGATCGAAGCATTTCCTCATGATAGAAATTGACAGGGAGAGAGGGGAACCCGATCCACACTGGAACAGTAGGAGGATTTGCTTCAAAATCGAAGTCATGTGTCCATCTAAAAAACCTGAATAAAAAGCCCTTGATATAGAGATTTTTTTGAAGAAGCACTCTAAGGAAATCCGCTTCACAACCCAACCGAATCAGAATGTGCCTTGCATTCAATCTGCTGATGATGAACTCAGTTTTCAACTGGAGCCGTAGCGAGTGTCAGGTCTTAATTTCAGGAATAGATGGGCGACCATATGAGCATTTAGCAATAATCGCATTTGAAAATGGCTTACAGGAAACCTGGATATCTTCTTGTGATAAAAATACAGCGGGCTCACCCTGATCCGTGAACGCTGGAGACTTCACCTGAAGTGGAAGGCACGGCCGAGTGCTATCTTCCATGAGCATTTGAGCAAAAGTCTTCCGAGTAGCAGCAACTGCATTTCCAGCTACTGCAGATCCCGAGCCGCTACTTTCATTCTTTTCCAGAGGAATCCTGACCTCCCCAACCAAGCCTGCCATGGCCGGCAAGGAGGGGAGCTCACCAGGAAGAAAGGGGAAAACAGGCGGGAACGAATCGGACGAGAGCTTCTCACACTAGAAAAAATGTAGAGAGAGAAAAAGCGTGCAAAGAAAATTGATGTGTCTGACTCCCATTATTCATTTGAAATAAAATCAGGGTCAGAATTTATCTCAGTTGAATCATCTTCGTGTGCCATGAGGCACAAGCTCTCCACTAGCTCTTGGATCTCCTCGTCGGACAGTTCGTCCTCTTCATCGCTCCATGTGGCGACCATTGCTTGGGGTTTCTTGAGTTTGTCCTTCTTGAACTTCCTCTTTAAATCCGGACATTCTCCTCTCAAGTGCCTCGACTTCTTGCATTCATAACAAATGACATTATTGGGCTTGCTAGGTTCGCCCTTGGTCTGAAAGGGCTTCCTTTGCCCCTTTCTGAAATTACCTTGGAAATTTCTCTTCTTTCTCAAGAATCTCTTTACTTGGTGAGTTATCATGGCAAAGTCTTCTTCTTCATTGCTTCCCTTGCTGGATTCTTCTTCTTAGACATCATCATCAGATTGGTGAGCTTTCAATCCAATCACTTTCTTCTTCTTCGTATCTTCCTCGGCTGTTCTCTTCATGTTTATCTCATAAGTCATAAGTGACCCTGTGAGCTCGTCCAAAGTGAGTGTGGACAGATTTTTCGAATCCTCAATTACTGTGGCTTTTGTATGCCACGGCGATGGAAGTGATCTCAGAACTTTCCTCACCAGATCGGAGTTTGTGTACTCCTTCCCGAGGCTTTTGAGACCATTTGTAATCTCTGTTAATCTTGCGAATATTTCCGAGATGGTTTCTTTAGATTTCATTTTGAATAGCTCATAGTCTCTTATAAGAAGATTGGCCTTGGTCTCCTTGACCTCGGAGGTTCCTTCATAGATGAGCCGTAATTTGTCCCACATCTCCTTTGCTGAACTGCACATGGATACACGAGAAAACTCATTAGGATGTATAGCACATTACATGATGCTCATAGCATTAAAATTCACAGTGTATTTCTTAATTTCCTCGGGTGTCCAGTTTTCTTCATCATCCGAGAGTTTATACGGACCCTTGTCCACAACCCTCCAGATCTCATACTCTTGGGCTATCAAAAAAACATGCATTCTATTTTTCCAATAGGAGTAATTTGAGCCATCAAAGTATAGAGGACGATGGATGGAGTGACCCTCAGGCGTCATACCCTTGTTTGCCATTGATCTGGATCTTACTCTAGATCGTTAGATTTGAAAGAATTAAAGCCTTAGCTCTGATACCAATTGAAGTCCCGCGATCAAAGACACCCAAGAGGGGGGTGAATTGGGTGTATACAAACTTTTAACAAACTTATGCCCAGAACAAACAGGAGAGAATAATAGCCGTAATGAATTCCAAGACTATATGAAAACTATGAGATCTAAAAGAATCTTTCGCACTCAATCGATCTTCGGTACAATGGCGGAGGTGAGAATCCAGAGATTCAACTCACACAAGATGTTATCTTCCTGACAAGATTTGCCTTGCCAATCCGAACCCACCTTTTAATATATCCAAAATCTAATATTGAAACGATAAATTATACTAGATCTAACACAAACAATGTAACCAAAAAACTACGTGTGTTCTGCACAGAATGGGGATAGAGGAAAAGGAACAAATCACACAATGGACATATATTTTTAGGTGGTTCGAATGCAACAACGGCAACCTACGTCCACCCCTCACGATCTGTGAGGATTCCCACACTATCTTGTAAAGAGTTACAAGATCAAAACACACACACACACACACACACACACACGTGAGGAGTTCGGAACTCCCACACAGGTGTACACACAGGTGTACAAGCACCGAATCACAAAGAGATGTGAAGAAATAGACACACACACACACACACACACACACACACACACACACACACACACACACACACACACACACACACACACACACCCGGATCTACGTAGATCCACACACACACAAGTATTCAGATATTACAAGAACACACACTTGTATCTGAAATAGAAATCGAATGGAAGACACAAAGTAAAAACTTCAGATTCAAGCTCCCCCTTAGTTGATGAAGAAGATTTTGGATGCAGCTTGATCTCCACTTCGCTTGGGGTTGATCTACTCCAGATGTGGCTTGGATCACTTGAAGATGGATGAAGAACTTCCTTCCCGGAGCACTGTTCACGGCTATAGTAGCAGCACTCTTCACTCCCCGTGATAGTCTCCTTGAGCTTCCTTGGATCATTAGGGTTTCTTGCCCCAAGGAGATGTTTTTATAACTCTTGAATGGTCAAGAGACAAGCCAGGAACCAGATCCACAAAATATGAAAAGTTTGGTGGCTTTGGGATTAAACAAATCCAAGAAGAGGGGCATCCCATGTTGAGAATACAAAGTCAACAATAAGGGATTTCGAGACTGGCGGTCCACCGGTATGAGGGGGCGGTCGACCGGAATTTTAAAGAAATGAGGCTTTCATTGCTGGGAAAACCGGTCGACCGGCCCCTGACCGGCGGTCGTCCGCTGGCTGGAAAAACCTGCATTTTGAAAGATTTAGACGGTAAATCATAATTTGTGAGCTAATCAATTTATGACACATCCTGTTTCAATTAAAATGAGTGAGTTAAGCATAGCATGGGCAGTTTTGGAACCAAGATGGATTTATGCATTTGGAAGGGTATGAACACTTAAACGTAGTGCATGATGAAATTAGGCCTTGAATGCATATGAAAGTTGAACTTTATTGCTAATACATGGCACGTGATAGAACGCATGTCCTGGGTTTTTTTATCATCAAAATCACCTGAATATACTCAATATAGCGGGTCTCCAGTCCCGACCCGATGCCCACCATCGTCTGGTTAGTCAGACGGAGCACACCATGGGTTCCAGACCATCCCAGTCTTGGAACCTGAACACATTGTCACACACATGACTGGCATGTCCTCACCTGATAAAAAAGATAAAAGATACAACAATATTTTATTATCCCGAGTGCTTCCAATTTGCCCCCGCGAGGAGCCCTAGCTCCCAATTGTCGGTGCTGCTGCTCTCTCCCACTCTAACATTCACGGGTTTCGGAGCATTTCCATGGGTCCCATGTTACGTTTCATAAATAAAGTAAAAAATTTCTAAATTACAGATCTCGACATCTCTAAATAAGAAATAATAATTTTCTTTTTTAGATGTAATGATATTTTATATTGAGAGAGATTTTATCTTATTAGAAAAATTAATGAACGAGAAAAAATGACGAATGAATGAATGAAAAAATGGTGAAAATGGAAATAAAAAGAGAAAAGAAAGAGAAAAAATGGCAGCAAATGAAAAAATGGTGACAAATAAAAAGAGAAAAGAACGAGAAAAATGCCCGCTCCCTTACCCCTCCTCCTCTCCTCCTTCCCCCTTCCTCCTCCTCTCCATCTCCCTTTCCTATCTCACGATCTCACCCCCCACTCAATCTCTCACGGGCGGGAGGCGGAGTGGCGAGGGCGGGCAGGCGCGGCATAGCTACCCCGGGACGCCGGTGAGGGGCGAGCAGAGGCGGCACCGACAGCGAAGGGGAAACGGAGGCGGTGAGCTCCGACAGCGGCGGCGGTCAAATTATTTTCGACGGACACCCCCCACCGCAGGTATTCCCCTCTCTCCCTCTCTCGTTGGCCCCCCTCCCTGCCCCCGCCCTCTGTCACTCTAACTCTCACACATAGACACATGCACGGCTCGGCCCCCTCTTCCTGCTCTAGCCCTCTCTCACTCTCACTCTCACATACACAGACACAGGGAGGGGGAGGGGCTCGGCCCCCTCTCCCTGCTCCCGCACAGAAATAGGAGATTGAAGGGGCTCGGCCCCCTCTCCCTGCTCCCGCCCTCTCTCACTCTGACTCTCACACACACAGACACAGGGAGGGGGAGGCCCTCATTTGTCAGCAAAACTAAAACTAGTTGGTGCAGAATATCCTGATTTAAACATTTTACATTCTGAGTTACCAGCAAATGAGTCCTTCCCTTTTGGATTCACCTCCTCACAATCCTATTCCTATGGATACTTTGGCAGATTCTATTATCCATATTATCACGACTGAGTTGTAATATTATGACCCTTTTACTGTGGCCTTGAAGGATTTTGGAGATAAGGCTCGTGAAAGAGAGACTGATGCAATTGTTGAAATATTTAAGGATGGAAAACAAGTAAACATTGTGCAACTCGAAAGGCCATACCAAGAGTGGGCTCTGTAAATGCATGATCAATACGACGAAGAAATAGATGGTACTGAGAATGCACCAATTCTTGTTGACTGTCCATCCAAAAAAAAGGGGCTTGGACCTTCATCTGATGTTGTAAGAGTAAACAAGGTGATAAGTGTTGACATGTTTTTTTACCCTCTCTTTCTTTCTCTCTTTCCCTTTCTATAGCAAGATGTGAAGACAAACAAAAAAAATGAAGGAAAGAAAGGTGGAGATGTGTGTGTGTGATCGTGATCGCCACCAAGACACGGGTACTGAGGAGTACTACGTACCTTGGAAAGGGAGAAGACACTCGCCTAAAAAAAAAAGCAGCACTGGCAGTGATAAACAATCCTGGAAGAACCGCTCAATTATAGAACGGCCACTCGATAGACCGCTCACAACACTGAAGAAGAGAGCAGGATGAAGACTTGTCTGGCGACAGCACAGTTCGCAGACGACCGCAGGAAGGCGCTGCACGGTCCGCTCTGGGCCGTGTATTCTTCTAGATGGATGAAGGAAGACCGTGTGATGCTGCCAAACTATAAGATGTAGGACTTGATCCTCCACCCCTTCCAGCCGGCCAGAGGGGATGGGTCTCGTGCTATGCTGATGCTGACCTGCAAAACAACGTAGACAACAAGAGAATGACACCCAAATTAGCCCTGTAATGTGTAGTAACTATAGAAAATGATGAAAGGTTAACATAATAACATGAAATGGGCGATACCTGGGGTGATTTTTAAACCCTTATAGGGCGTCAAAATAATAGGAGTTGTGTGAAAATGATGTTGAGAAGTGAAAAATGTAGAAAGAAACAGTGATGAAAAGAAGTATGCAATGGACAAAAAGATGACTAAAGCTTAAACTAGAACGCCAAAAAATGACTACTCCGTTGAACCGGAGGCTTAAAAGGACATAGAAAGCCTCCCTCCTTGGCTACAACTTGCTCAAGAATTCGGCAGAGCTTCGCCGTCGACGTTGGATCTCCCCTTTTTCAAGCTTGGACTAGGGGTTCTATTTATAGAGCCCTAAAAGTCCAACCCCGAATTAGGGTTTTCCAGTGGATATTAATCCGAGATTACAAAATAAAATCTACAGATAATCCTCTAATATCTCGCCCAAATCAAACTGCATCCCATTTGGTTGAGAAACCGCAGAGAAATGGGTGGGAGAAGTTAGGTGTTTCACCATGGATGGAGAGAGAAAATCCAAACAATCCACAATTCTCGAGCATGTACACGGTCGCTCGATAGGCCGCCTAGCAATGTAGGTGGTCCATTGCTAGACCGTTTACTGCTGTCGGTGGTAAATAAATAAAATATCAAATTATCCAATTATTCACTGAACTGACCGGCTATCACGGCGTTGGACTCCTTAAGATAAAACGGTCTATAGGTAGACCACTCAATATATGGAACGGTCCAATGAAGGCCGTGTAAAGCGTGTCGGTGATAAATCTAAAAAAATAGGATAAATAGATAATTATCTAAAAAACCCACCGGCTTAGGACTCTGGGAGCTGGACGGTCTAACGACAGGCCGTTCAATGGAAGTAAAGGGCTGTATTCAGACCGTGCAAAGGCTTGTCGGTGAAAATTCAAAAATTAAATAAATATCCAATAAATCATTCTGAGCTGGTAAATGGTTCAAACAAGACCGCCCAGTCACTGAATGGCTAGTCGTTAGACCGCGTGGATCTTGGATGTTTAAAATTAAGAAAATGGGATAAATTAGCCTCTTTACCCCAAACCCAAGCGAAACCAAGGCCCATTAAGCCCGAATTCGAGAACAGACCTAACCAGGGAGGGAGATACCCATAAAATAAGCCCAAAGACGTGCCTGGAAATAGCCCAATGAGTAATGGACAACTCGAGGCATCAATAGATGATGATAAGAGGAATGACTCAACCCATAGGCAAAAATGGGTGTCAACAGATGCCCCTCCTTAACGTCCTCTTTGTAGGGGAGCGAGTGGAGGTGAAGCAAAAGTGAAATGGAACATGGAGATGAAGCGGAAATGGAGCGGAGCGGACTGAAAAGCGGGCGTTAAGGTAAAAGACACCCGTTTCATTGCCAACGAGCGATAGGAATCTTTTGGAAAACTCTGAACCAAACACAAGGATCGGTCAGACCAAAAATGACAGCAGTTTGGAGAAACTAACTAAACGAAAAGGAAAACACACGATCAACCTCATGGGGGACACAATCCCTCGGACCAATGAGGGGATCGGAATAAGCAGCAAAAAGTAAAGAAGTAGACTAAAACTCCAGACAGGGACCTTCAGTCAATCAAACCAGGTGAACAGACCAGAGAAAACCTTCCAACTCTGAATAGAATTGTTCCTCTTACTCGAAACCATGAACGCACAATCATCCATCACTAACGAGACACTTTCAGACAGACCATGGGTCATGAATGCTCAAAGGATGCGCATGATGCATGCTGGGCTAAAATAAAAGAAATCATTAAATTGAATGCAAATAAAGCCACAAAATAGAAAATACTCGAGAATAATATTGCTAGACCGGATAAATCAAGGTCCAGACACTATCCGCAACCACGGCATGCAGGATAGAACCGTCGTCCCCTAATTTTCCCAACCTAACGGCCTATCCGATGATTAAACATGTGAACCTGGATCATCATCATTTTTGTTAAAGGGGAACATCAGATCCTGGAACACGCAGATAACCAACTGGTTCTTGAGATAATATAACATAATACCATATAGTAATGCAATAAAGGATATAGGAATAGAAGGCCATACCTAACTTACCGGTGCAGGCGAAATGGCATTTTGAAGTGCTACTGCAAAGAATTCATGAACAAGGTTTTGCAATATTACACCATAAAATAATCATCCAAGCCAAAACAAATTAGCCACTCCATCACATAATGCAGCAAAAAACATTGTTCACAATTGTTTCAGCATATGAACAGTCTAGCATAGACCGCTCCATAATGCAAACGGTCCAGTTTGGACCGCTCAAGCACTGCCAATTTGAATGTGATCGTGAAACTACACGGCCCATTATGAGGCCGTTCAATGAACTACACAGCCATCCCATGGCCGTTCAAAGAAGCGCATCGTTAGAGATTAAACGGTCGAAATGTAGACCGTCCAATAATCAAATGGTCTATCGATAGACCGTCTGATCACTGGCGATTTTAGAAAAAATTAAGACACTTCCTCTTCCTCCTCCTCCCTCCCCACCGTAACCGACGGAGGAGCCACCACCACCCCCACGTTCTCTCCATCCCCATCTCTCTCACTCTCACATTCTCATTCTACCTTCTTCCCCTCATCTCCCTAGTTTTCTATGCGATTCAAACACCAATCATTGAAGCGTCTTCCTCATCTTATGGCCGGTGAAGGAGACCGAGTACCGCCGCTGGCGGCCACCGCGGAGGAGGCCGTAGCACCACCGCCCGCGACTGAGGAAGAAGCCGCACCACCCGTTGCTGAGGAGGGAGCGATCGTTGCCCAGGAAGGAGATGCCGAGGAAGCACCAGTGGAGCCCACATCGGCGGTGGAGAAGCCACCGAGGACCTCCGAGGTAGGCACCTACAAAAAACCCTCCCTTTTCAATCTTTTAAATGCATGCATGTGGGCTAGAGGGTAGGAGAGGGGCATACGTCCCCTTAGGACCCCCGTGTGAGGCCATTTAGGTCGTCAACGGAGCTAGGGAAGGGGATGACACACCGTCGGGCACGGCGATCACTACGCGATTTAACATTGACAGCTTAACAAAACTACACGGCTCAAATAGAACCGTTCAAACATACCACGGCCCATGGGTGGCCGTTCAAAAGGAACCGAACCGACGGGGCAACGCGGCCTGAGGAAGACCGTGGACACCTAGGATGGCCCACTTTGGTCGTTCAGAATACGAAAAGCCTGAGAATAGAACGGTCTCCACCAGACCGTCGATAACCGCACGGTTGGACGATAGACCGTGCAACTTCAAATGACTAGGGGCTTGAGAGGGGAGTGACACGGTCAGATGGGGACCGTGAGTTTTGGACGGCCAAGGATGGGCCGTTCTAGGGTAGACAAAAGATAGTAGAATGGTCCTCACAGGGCCGTCCATATGGTAGAACGGTCCATGGTTGGCCGTGGACCTCTGAGGGGGATTATTGGGACGGTTGGAACCCAACCGTGGAAAGGGGTAGACGGCCCGTAGCTGACCCTTGAGTTAGCATAGTGAAATTAATGAAATGCATGATCCTATTATGAAATGTAATGGTCCTAAATGTATGTAGGGGGAGCATAGGACTAGGATATCCTGGCTTCAGGTCCAAGCAGTGTACCTCGCACTGTCGGACTTTCAACGGGAGAGGCTCACGACCATGGGTTTTGCTGAATTCCTGAGCATAGAGGTGACCAGGCTGGACACGCCGCTCCTCTATGCTCTGCACGATCGCTGGGATCCGGTGAGCCAAACGTTCCTTTTCCCGTGGGGCCACATGGTCCCCACGCTTGAGGACGTTGCGGGCATCATGGGTCTACACGTGCATGGGTCTCCAGTCAACGGGAGGAGATACCCCAACTACCGGGAGATGGCCTAGGAGCTGCTAGGCTTGGAGCTACTCTGACCAGAGCGTCAGTTGACGATGCTGACGAGGGCGAGGCTACAGGAGGGCCTCGGACTGAGGGGCGTAGGGATAGCGATCGGGGAGCTGCCCGAGGAGCACTTACAGAGGCTAGTGGACCGAGTCCGACCTAGAATAGCAGCCGAGGCGGGACCCGAGGTGGACCGAGTGCTAAGGAGGTTCTTGATGCTGTTCTTTGGGCACCTACTATTCACGACGAGGACCAACGTCATTAGCTGTCGGTTCCTCCCACTACTCGAGGACTTGGGGCACGTTGGTGACTATGCCTGGGGAGCGACAGTCCTCGCGTTTTTGTTTGACACTATCAGCTCTACTAGCCGGCGGACGATGCTAGGGGGCTTATCTCCCTTACTCCAAGTACGACTCAACCCTTAAACTGATTATGCAATTTGTTATATGTTCCTTATAAATGCTATATGCTGACATTTGGTGAAATGCAATGTAGGTGTGGGCCTACGTACACCTACACGGGCTAGGGAGAGGCGAGGAGACTCACCTGGAGAGCTGCTGCCCATCGCCAGGCGGTGGACGGCTCCACGAGAGACGGGGTCCCTACGGAGACAGGTCCAGGGGATCCAGGATGACCTAGAGACGCTGCCCTTCACCTCGATACGAATCTAAACTCAAACTCTTTCATTAAATGCCACTTATATGCTTATGATGCTAATGTGACTTTCCTATTTGACAGGTTCGGTGGACACCCTACGCGAGCGAGGGGCACGAGGGTCAGCCGTGGGTAGTGGCGGCCCTCGCCTACTTAGGCCGAGACGTTTGGCTGCACTGCATGAACGTAGTGGAGCCGCTCCACTTCTGACTGGTGATGAGGACGATCGGCGCCCATCAGCCAGCGGTAGAGTTCCCGGCACCAGAAAAGCCAGAGGAGCTAGTCGGGCGACACCCCCGAGGGATAGCCACGGTGGTGGACTGGACGACGCGAGCTGCGGAGCAGATCGCTGACTAGGCAGCACTCAGGCGGGTGGTGTCCGCCCGGGCAGAGAGCGAGGAGGCCTAATACACGGCCTACGGCCGGCACGATAGGGACCAAGTGTTCCGTGGTGCCCGCCGACCAGTACAACTTCTAACCCTAAATGCTTCCTATTATGCTTATGCTTTCTATTATGATTATGCACTGATGTTTGGACTTTCTAAATACAGATTGACCCTGAGGGGAGGATCATGGAGTTGCAGGGACTCCTCCACTCGACTATCCAGGAGTGAGACGAGCTCCGACAGACCCTAACACTTCTGGTGAGTTTCCTTAACCCTAACTCTTAAATTTAATTATGCACTTGAGTATGATTATGACATGAGCTTGACTAACCCTGGATTTCTACAATGCTGCGAGCCGAGTGGACTCAGCACCAGGGAGTCGACGCACCCTCTTCCTCTTCTCAGACTGTTGCGGACCGAGCTAAGCGGGACGCCGAGTTCACGAGGATGGTCATGCGGGCAGAGGCGATCGAGGCGGCTCTCGCCGAGAGGGTAAGTACATTATGCCTTCCTAGTTGATTATGTTTATGAAATGCAATTGACTGACCATGATGTATGCATATGCAGACGACTGAGCAGACCGTATCCCTGGGCGAGGCCACCCGACTGTGGGAGATTATGGAGCATTTCCGTGCTAAGGCCGCAACTCTACGTGCAGAAGTAGTAGAGGCTTCACGCCTCTACGCAGAGATGGAGCGATCCCACGCCGGGACGGTAGAAACGGAGCTTCTTCGAGCCCGGGCGGCGGAGGCGGACCTTTACCGAGCTGAGGCAGAGCGGGCTCGCGCAGAGTCAGAGCGGGCTCGGCTAGAGGCAGCCAAGCTGAGAGGCGAGGTTTGGGCGTTCGAGAAGATGACCCGGAGGCCAGACCACAGCGTTGTCCCGAGCGGCACACATGGCAGCTCCTACATGAGTTATTTTATGGGTTCCTCTGGCCGTCGGAGGAACGAGGAGGAGGAGCGACGCCGACGACACCGAGAGGAGGTGAGCTCGACGATGCCCCCGCGATCAAAGTGGCATGAGGGAGCGGGGGACAGCAACAGGCCGGAGGGAGAGGGATAGTCTTGATGTACTTATGACTTGACCTATGTACATGTGGATATGATAGTGATATGATATGCTTTTGTTTGATTTTGTGAATGAATGTGTGAATGAATGCAAATGCTTGACGCTAACTAACTAACAACAACTCCTAACCCAACACGAGTAAGTGAGAAAGAGAAATGAACACGAATGAGTGGGAGAGAGAGACGAACACGAGTGAGTGGGAGAGAGACCCGACATGAGTGAGTGGGAGAGAGAGACGCCAAATAGCGAGTGAGAGAGAGGTGAATACAGGTTGAGTGGCATTGGTGCAAGGAGGAAAAAAGAGACTTCAGGTTTCTAAATAGTCACCCATATGACCGCTCCAAGACCCACACGGTCTACTTTAGACCGCTGAAAGCCGCTCGGCTAGAACCTAGAGAAGCAATTAAATGGTCCAATATTGTCCACCTAAAGGACGGGAGCGGTTCTATTTTGACCATGTATTTATTGGAACGGCCTCTACACGACCGTGCACATACCAGGATCCGAAGTTTGTAGAATGCCTCTAAACGGTCTCCATAAGACCGTTCTTGGAACAAAGCGGTCTATCGATAGACCGCGTATTCAGACGCCCTGAGAGCCCGATCGGGACTCTCTTGAGAGTCCTAACCCGAGAATGGGTGCCCCAAAACAACCCAAACTCTATCTTAACCTAATCTAGACCTATCCTACCTCAATTCTAGTGGCCTTAGGCCTCTAATCAAGTCCTATAAATAAGAGGGGACTCCCAAATTCATTTTTCACACATCAACCCTCTTTCAAACCTCAAAATCCTTCTCAATCTTCCTCAGAACACCATGAAGAGGGCCTTGGAAGGGAGCTCAATGGGTGAGGTGGCTTACCAAGGTCCAAAATCGGCTAGAAAGGAGCACGGTGTGCTACAACGGCTGACCACCATCTCAGGGCATTTGAGCTCTAGTCCCATGAGAGAGATAAGTTAATGTTGTTCAAATTTCATTCAATTTCACATCATTTCCTTCAAAAAGCTTATATGTTCTCTCTCTCTTTTCCTCTTCTTCTTCTCTTGAATTCAGCTTCTCCCTGGCCCCAGACGATACTCCACCTTGAAGTGGATGGCTCCTATGATCCACGAGCTACCCATATCTGTGACATGCATCCTTAGGTCCTGGCACCTTCACTCCCTTCTAGTGCTAGCCAAGAACTACCCCAAGCTCTCTTTGGATTGGCATAGCATTTCAGCCTTGGTAGAGATATGGCACCCTCAGACCCACACTTTCATCCTCCCATCTTTTGAGGCCACTATCCTTTTAAAGGAGGTAGAGACCTACTTGTCTTTTCCTAGGTCCAAGGTGGGTGAGGAGGATTTAGTTTGTCACACCGTTGCCCCTGTGGATCCTGCCCTTGTCTTAGGAGAGTTCATACCCAGCACCAAGGACATTCGCACCATAGTGAGCCCACACCAGATCCATGTACTACCTCTTAGCCAGTCGGTGATAGCACATTGTAAGAATAAGTGTGGGTGGAACGAGGCTACAGCTAAGGCCGCTTCCCTTTGTTTGTGCGGGGCCATACTCTTCCCCTCTGCTGACCATGTCTTAGATTTCCCCATTCATAGCACCATCAGTGGTCTGTGGCAGGGTCTATCCATCTCTCAAGCCATCCTTACCTATTTATATGAGGGTCTTAGCTCAGCTGCCCTAGGGTGTCCACTGTTTGGCTCTATGATTCTCCTAGAGTGCTGGATGGGTGTTAGGATGAAGTTCATGCCTAGGGAAGAAGTCACCTCAGTTAGTCGGATCTTTGGGAGCCCTCCATTGTTCTTTATTGGTGGTTCTTTCAGGTTCTCACAGCAGGTGGAGAGTAGGACGGCAGATAAGAAGACTAGGGACGAGTGGCGCCTCTACTTCAACACCCTGCCCCAGGATTGGTTCGCGATGCGCCCTCCTTTCCTCCACGGCACTACTCTCAGGCTTCGTAGGAGGCCTGGACTAGACTTGCGACTCGTGGGTGACACCGCTTTGGCGATGTATAGCCCACATAGGTGCTTCCTTCAGATTGGACTACCCCGGACTAGACTTCCAGCGCTACCCCATCTTCCCGCACTATAGGCGAGGAGGTTCGGGTCAGAGGAGGATGAGCAGGCGGTCAGGAGTGCCCTGATCATGTGGGAGGTTAGTAGGGTGCTCACCGTGCCGGCGGAGGTGGAAGAGCTCCAGGAGGCATACCAGGCCTATGTGAGAGAGTTGAGAGAGATTAGGCCTTGTGGGGATTCCCGTCTGAGGATTGAGTGACTTTGTTGTTTTCATGATATTGACACAGAGACTCATATTTGGAAGTATTTGTATTTGAATGAATAAAATTGATGGTTGGATTGATTTGAGCTTGACTTTTCTCGTGTGCGGTTGAATGAGTTTGAGATAGGATCTCGAGATGAACACGGCTCTACCCAGACCGCTTAGTCAGATAAACCGTTAGAGTCTAACCGCTCCATAGAACTGAACGGCCAGACCTGGGCCGCGTAAAAGATTAACCGCGGACCTTTGGAGAATTGAACGGTCTATTGATGGACCGTGGACAAAATAGAATGATCTATCCTTCACCGTTCTGAATTGTAAACGGTCTAGTAAAGACCGTTGATTCTTGAAGGTTCTAGAAATTGGAAGCGGTCTGAACAAGGCCGTGTGGAGATTGGCACAGTCTGATGTTGACCGTTGGAGGGATTAAAACGGTCTCCAGAGGACCGTGTAGTGATGGAGATGCTGAATCTTGTCTTCAACCTGCCCCTGCACACATACAAACCAATAAACATATTAAATATGTTTTAGGCTTAACCCCTTGCCTATAGCAAGTTAGGAAATGACCAGTTCTTGAATTTTGGTCAAGGGGGTAAGCCTTACCAAATAGGCCAATAACACAAAGGAAAAATGGATGCCATGCATGCCATGAATGCAAATCACAATGATGGTGAAAATATTTTTATGGTTTTGAGAATATTTGTTTTTTTTTTGTTTTGAAATATTTGATTCTTTTTTATTTTAAAATATTTGATTTTTTGGATTTTGAAATATTTGATTTTTTTAGATTTTAAAATATTTAATTTTTTGGATTTTGAAATATTTGATTTTTTGATTTTGGAGTATTCGATTTTTTTGGATTTTGGAGTATTCGATTTTTTTGGATTTTGGAGTGTTTGATTTTTTTGAATTTTTAAATATTTATTTTTTTAGATTTTAAAATATTTGATTTTTAGATTTTGTAATATTTAATTTTTTTTGGATTTTGGGGCCAGCTTAAACCCGGCGATAGGATACATTCATATCTCATTAGGGGTTTCCCAAATACAACGTGCGTCGTGGGTGATCACCCAAGGCCGGGGTCCAATTCTGCTCGACGGTGCCTCTGCCGAGGCCATACCTGGGGTACGATCCAGTCCTTGGAAAATAAAAGAGAAAATTTAATAGGAAAGCCAGTAATAGGTATAGAGGTTTTTAGGGCTTGAGTTCCTCTCACGACCAACCCCTTTTCAAAGAATTTTGGTCTGCTGCGCTGGGGCTTTGTGTCCATCATCGAACCTTCATCCGCTCTAGGCACGCATATGACCGGGCTCATGACGTCCCGTGGAGAAACTATATTGCCACTCTTGCCATGCCTAGTTTCATTCGTTTGGAGTCATTTAGACTTTTGAACTTTTTAGCTTTTGCCTTGATTTTGCCCCTTTTCTTTCATTTCTTTTTCATTCTTTTGCTTTTGTGAATGCATAATCAGGTCATAATAGACTGCCCCTATTTGAGACCTCCTTTTATCGGGGTGTCTAGATCAGTTCTCGCTCTCTTATTCACCACTTGCCCCTATTTTCAGCCGAAAGAAGAGAAAAACAAGGATTTTCACTTTCCCCCAAGCATGACCAAAGGAGGAACGATGTTGTGCAAAAAGAAATACCCAACCACGGGGTCATGTAGTGTGTGAATGTTGAACCGGGGATCTCCCTTCATGATCAAGTGAAGAACACCTCGCCTCCGGGCCGTTGCTAGCTTGACTCTATGGATAAAAACGTTTTAAATACAACCCGTTCCACAGATTAGCTAATTCCTCACCCTCTGCGTTAACAAGACGGTACGCGTTCCCAAGATACACCTCTTTAACTACAAACGGCCCTTCCCAATTGGGTTGCGGCTTGGGCCTAGGACCCGCTGATCTAATAAATTTGTGTTTCAAAACCATGTTGCCCACTTGAAATTTTCTTTCGATAACCTTCTTTTGAAAATGCCGCGAGACACGTTTTTGATAAACAGAGACGTGATTGGTCGTATTAAGCCTCTTCTCATCCAAGAGTTCCAGTTGGACTAGCAACGCCTCTCGACGTTCATCGAGATTAAGATCTTTGTCTAGCTGCACTCTTAGGGAAGGGATCAAGATCTCATACGGGAGTACCGCATCCATCCCATAGGTGAGAGCAAAAGGAGTTTACCCCGTGGGAGTACGGACGGAGGTACGATAAGCCCATAGAGCTTCTATCAATCTGTCGGCCCAATCAGCAAATTTATGTGACTCGCATGTTTTCTTAATGATTTTAAGAAGGGTTTTGTTCGTGGCCTCGGCTTGGCCGTTGCCCTGAGGGTAGTATGGTGATGAATGATGCAATGAAATATGAAATTTCTTACAGAGGTCCTGGAGTTCTTGAGACACGAACTGAGGTCCATTGTCGGTGACGATGTCGCTTGGCACTCCGAACCGCGAAATGATGTTCTTGAGGATGAAGCGGCACACTGTGGTGGCTTTGATTTCTGCATAGGCTTCAGCTTCTGCCCACTTGGTGAAGTACTCAGTTGTGGTAAGGATAAATGATTTCTGTTTAAACTGAGCATTTGGATCACCCAGTGGGCCTACAATATCAAAAGCCCACATGGAGAATGGCCAAGGAGCCGAGAGAGGATGGAGAGAGGAAGTAGGAGCATGAATTTGCTTTGCATGAAGTTGGCATTGAAGACACCTACGGACATAGGTGGAGCAGTCTTCTTCTAGGGTTGGCCAGTAATAGCCATGCCTAAGAATCTTCTTTGCCAAAGCCTGACCATTAACGTGCCCTCCACACTCACTGGCGTGAGTTGCCTCAACGACCTTCCAAGCCTCATCGTCATCTAAACACCTCATAAGAACTCTGTTGAGGGCCCGCCTATACAACTCTCTTGTAATAATCGTGTATCTAGAGGCGACTCTTCTTATGTCTTTGCACTGCTCGGCACTTGCCGCTTCCGGGAATGAACCATCCCTACAATACCGCTCTATTTCATGGTACCACGGCAATTCCTCTTCTTCTATAATCTCTTCAAGCTTGGTTAAAGGCATTCCTTTAAATTTTCCAACTTACCCTTCTTCTCTACAAATTTCCTGAGGTTCTCGAACCACGGATCCTGGAGGGAAGGAGCGTCTAACCGCTGGACCACGATGGTCTTAATGGAACGACTAAGAGGGAAGGCAAGGGAGGAAGCAAGAGATGCTAATGCATCAGCAAGAATGTTTTGAGAGCGAGGAGTATGAATGTAGATGAGCTTACGGAACTGTCTAGCCAAGAGCGTGACCAAATCTTGATAGGGCTTGAGTTTATGGTCACGGGTGCGGTAAGTTGAAAGAACTTGGCGTAGCACCAATTGAGAGTCTCCTATGATGTTTAGGTATCGCGCGCCCAGGATGTAGGTGTGCTTTAGTCCAGCAAGGAGAACCTCATACTCGGCTATGTTATTTTTGGCAGGAAAAGAGAGCTGGTAAGTGATGGGGATGGTTACTCCTTCCGGAGTGAGGAGAACAGCGCCGATTCCACGGCCCTTAGAATTGAGAGCACAGTCGAAGTGCAAGGACCAGAAGGGGAGATGGGTAAGTACAGCCAGATGCTCGTCAGGAAACTCGTCCTGGATTGAATCAGTGCAAGGGATAGGAGAATGAGCAAGATGTTCAGAAATCGCGTATCCCTTGATCGCTTTCTGAACGACGAAAGTGATATCAAATTGAGAGAGAAAGCTCTGCCAGCTAGCTAATCTGCTAGAAAGGACATGCTTTTCTAAGAGGTAACGGATTCGGTCCATTCTAGAGATCAACTTAACCTCA
This sequence comes from Amorphophallus konjac, assembly GCA_022559845.1. NCBI lineage: Eukaryota > Viridiplantae > Streptophyta > Magnoliopsida > Alismatales > Araceae > Amorphophallus > Amorphophallus konjac. The sequence goes on from CM040128.1 coordinate 124,084,611, forward strand.
TGGGCAATGAAATAGTGCTTGAGTTTCTGAGCTACCCAAACTAATGATGCACAGGTTTTCTCCATGGCAGTATACTTAGATTCAGCAGGATTGAACAATCTAGAGAGATAGTATGCTGCCCTTTCCTTCCCTTCGTCATCCACTTGAGCCAGGACAGCTCCTAGGGAGTCCTCGATAACATAAATGTATAATATCAGGGGTTTCCCAGGGACCGGGGGTTGCAGAACGGGGGGATTAGATAGATAAACCTTAAGATCCTCGTAGGCCTTTTGGCATTGTTCATTCCATTCAAATTTAGCTCCCGCCTTTAACCATTCATAAAATGGGCGGCATCTTTACGAATGTTGAGATATAAATCTTCGAATAAACTACAAACGCCCAATCAGACCTCTAAGTTCAGTGATGTTCTTAGGCGGTGGCATTTCTATAACCGCCTTTGCCTTGTTCGGATCGATATGAATCCCCCGCTTGCTAACTATGAACCCTAGCAATTTCCCTAATGTAACTCCAAACACACATTTCTTTGGATTCATTTTTAACTTGTACTCTCTAGCCCTTTGCAACACCTTAGCTAAAATGGCGGGGTGTTCTTCCTTCGTCCTCGTTTTCACGAGAATATCATCCACATAGGCTTTCATATACACATGCATCATGTCGTAGAAGATAGCCATCATTGCCCATTGATACGTGGCACCTGCATTCTTCAATCCGAATGGCATGACAACATAGCAGTATGTGCCCCAAGGCGTGGTGAACGAGGTTTTCTCTTAGTCCTCGAGAGCAAGACAGATTTGATTGTATCCAGAATATCCATCCATAAACGAGAGGGCTTCATACCCAGCTGTGTTGTCCACCAACACATCAATGTGAGGAAGCGGGAAATCTTCTTTCAGACATGCCTTATTTAAGTCCCTGAAATCAATACAAATTCGAATCTTTTCATCCTTTTTCATCACTGGGACTATGTTCACCACCCATTGTGGCTATAACACAACTCTAATGAACTTGGCCTTATATAATTTATCAATATCTTCTTTTATCCTTAAGGCCATTTGAGGGTGGAATCTTCTTGATTTTTGTTTAACAGGTGTTGCCCCTGGTTTAAGGATAAGTCTATGTTCAACCAAAGCGGGGTCAAGACCCGGTATGTCCTCATAGGACTAGGCAAAAGAATCGTTATACTCCCATAAAACCTTGATTAGCCCCTCTTCAACCTGAGGAGGGAGATTAGCGGAAATGATTATGGGCCTAGTGTCCTCTTCAGTCCCAATATTAATTTCTTTCGTGGGTTCATCCACTGCCGACGATGGTTCGTCAAATCTCTTTAAACCCTATGCATATAGATCGGCAGCGTCATCCACAACGCTATCCTCATCATCGGCTGGATCCTTCTCATCTATGATTTCATAAACTCCCAATACGTCATTGCTCCACACCCCATCTACTTCCTCATCACCCTCTAGGATAATTGCAGTTACTACAAACTTAGGGCATTTGAGGAGGGCATGACATCTTTGGGCTAGATCCTGAAGGAACCTATCCAGAACAGACTTAGAATGACGCACCACAGGGTGTGTCGCAAACGTGGGTGGGCTGACAACACTAGAGCTACATTCTACCCCAACTGGCTCTACCAACCTAGGGGACTCTGCACACTGTACATCTAACCTAGGAGATAAGAAATCTACAGGGTAACAAGCAGGGGCCTTGTGCCCCTGGTAGGAAGATGGACAGAACACAGCATAATCCTCCATCGAATCCTCCGTTGTAAAATTGACATTTTTTTTTGGAGGTTGGAGGAAATCATGAAGCAAGAGGGGTTAGAGGGGGAAGGAGGTGGAGGAAGTTGACGGGGGAAGAGATATGGGAAGAGAACATCGAAGAATGGATCAGATGACGAAAACTACATTTCAAAAAGGTTGGTTGTGGGGGTCCACATGATGGACAAATCAATGGGTGGGCACTGCCCACATGCACACGGAACAAACAAAATTTCAAGTGGCCTTTCCGTAAAGAACGGGTCGACCATGATGGGTAGTGAATGGGGAATAAATCCAAATCGTTGAAACAAGGAGGCAAGGCGGGAAGGAGGCCATGAAAAGGTAATAATGGAACTCCCCACTTCCCGCGGTCTCCAATAAACTGGCTCCACCAGAGAGCACTTCACAAGCTGCATATCTACTTTCTTCGGGCAAACTTCTTCCTCATGAAACAATTCTTCAAAACATCTACAAAAATCTTCTATATCACCCACCAGCCCCTGCAGTGGCGGTGGTGGGTCGGTAACAGCACAAGCGGCATCACTTGTCTCATCAACACAGGGCGGCGTCTTCTTCAAGGTACATGGCTGCAATGGGCCCTTCATGAAATGCTGACGATAGTCCCACGTCAGTGGCCCGGAGTCCCCTAGTACCGACAATGCTGACTCCCAATAGCCAAGGCCTCTTCGGCTCATCTTTCTGCCCCTAGGGATGGGCGTTGTCTGCCCCTATAATTGTGTGCCGAGGCCCATGCCCGGCTGATAGCCTAATTTCAATATCATGTGCCACCCCTTGGAATAATCTTGGACTTGATTTTTACATTAATTGGTGTAGTGGCGGGCTTGCGTGACGCATATGCCCATTGGAAGTTCAAGTCCATCACTGATAAAACTAGCTTGTTGCTTGGCCATAGCGTAGGTAGAATTTTGTCAGCAATAGCATCAACTGTCTGGATTGTGGAAACACTTTTCACCTTAACTACCCCGCCCCTGAAATGGGAACTTGAGACACTGATGGGTGGTCGAGGGTACTACATTCAAGCTGTCAATCCATGGACGACCCAGAATAGCCTTGAACATTAGGTCTATGTCCAACACATAGAATTCCACATCCATTTTCAAAGGCCCTAGCTCGTCCTAAACTGTAACGACCCCGTGGCAAGCTCTCCTGGAGTTATCATATGTTGCAATGGTTGTCGGTGTTGGCCTTAGCATATCTTCAGAAATGTTGCAGGCACACAATGTGCTCAAGGGACAAACGTTAATAGAAGCTCCCGTGTCCAATAGAGCTGAATCAACGGCCACCTTGTTCAATGAAATTGTAATACATAGTGGCATCTGACATGCCTTTGGGGGTGCTAGCTCCGACTCAGAAAAAGAAATAGATGGCCCCGTTGTTATAGTGTCAAACACCGACGGCAAACTATCTACCGCCACATCCTCGCTAACCATGACTTTCTGCAGAAAAGCCCTCAGGGCATCTTGGTGTAGCGTGGACCTCTTGATTAACTCCAAGACTGAGATCTTGGTCAGCATCCGGTCAAAGTGCTGCAATAAATCATATTTCATACCAAGTAAGGGATTTGACTCTTCTGCATCAACTGCTGAGGAAGGAATTATATGTTGGGTGCAGACGCACCAGTAGAGGGATAACTTCTATGAAATAAATGCCTGCTCCGGGGGGTGAAGTTTTGTGCCAGCACAGTATTAGATGGACTCCTCATTGGCCCGGTGGGGTGACTAGAAGGTGTAAGGTTCCACACAGCACAGTTCGGGTAATGCAGCGGATAACAAAAAATTATTTACCCGAACCCGGCTTGATGGAATCCTAGATCTGTGCTCTAATTGATGCATTAAAATACCCCAACCCCTAACTACGGGTTGTAGATTTCACCTTGCGCGGAACGACGTCCGCAGTGCCCAATGCAAAATTTCACGAACACTGAGCTGCATAGAAGTACGGCCTCTAGAGCAGATCCAAACGAATTCTTACGCAGCGACAGTATCCTCCCGGCACGATCTTCCCCAAGCCTTCCCCTTCTAGAGAGAGAAATGGCTTCTAGAGAGAGAGCAACAGGGAGGAAAGGGGGGAGAGAAATCTCTCTTCCCTTGCTGTTAGTGCTTGATTAAGCTAAGGGGTTGAAGAGTTCTCATAAGTGGCATATATATACGATTAGGCCCTTTTGAAAAGAACCCATAAGGACCGAAATCATATATATATCCTTTTCATTATTGTACATATATATTAAGCCTCTCTTATATGCCTTTCCAAAAGGATTTCAAGGGAATTAATATATACATTTGTACAATAATAATCCGTCACCCAAGAATCCATTGTGTGTGATCCTCTAGGCCCTTAGTCACACTAGTTTAAGGCCCATTAACTTCTAATTCCCAATTAAAAGTAAATTAAACTTATTATTCACTTCTACTAGAGCCGAATAATAGTTTAATTTATTCTGAATCTTTGATCACGTTGGGTCAAGCAAATCCGCATGATCCTAGAGGACGTCGGGTTTAAACCAACCTGTCTGGTACCTGTAAGTCTACAGTTGCCGCATCGTTATAATCCCTTACTTCTTCTATGAGTCTGGTTCGATCGAGGGTATGATTTCTGTCAAACCCCATGATCGTGCCATTTGACCATGACCTCCTTAAAGTGTATGACGTCCGTTCTAAACGAACTCACACGACCTTGGCTAGAGATTTAATGGAGCGTCAGTGTCATGACCCATTAACTGTCTGATATATACCCGACAGTGAGTGATCCCCTCTTGACCATTGATGATCTTCATACGTATCCTGAAATGGTTAATGACTCGGTAATTCGTGACTTATGGTTAAAGTCACTTAGCCAAGTAATTAAATCATTCTAGTCCTCGTGTAAGATCCGATCAATGTCTCAGGTCAAAGGACCAACGATGTTACTAAGACCGTTGATCTTCAGTTGACATTAGGTATAATCAACCATCTGAAGATCCAATAGCGGATCAGTTCAGTGTACATCCTCCAAGGACATACACCTACACATATGTGTTGGTGCCCCGCACTAATGACCATGAGACTGGTCAGTCACACATCATGTGTACTGGTTTAATAGATAATCAAAGTCCCCGAGTGATTACCCTCCAACTAGGAACAGTTTAAGGTATGTGTCCATGTAAAGTCAGTCTCATGATCGATATCCCATCTCGAGTTGACTTTACAATCACATATCCTAGGGACATCGTAAAGTAATATACAATCACATATTTACGCTCAAATACCACTTTATTAATAATGAACAAGATCATACAACTATTGGGCCTACCCGACCCAAAATTGGCCTGTAGCACACCAATACTAACAATCTCCCACTTGATCTACAGCCAATTGCACACAACTTTGAGGCCCACCTTATCCCGATGGCCCTCAAATACAATATGTGTCAAAGGCTTAGTCAGTGGATCTGCTATGTTGTCTTCTAACGGTACACGCTCTACCGCCACATCTCCACGATCAACAATCTCCCAAATAAGGTGGAAGCGCCTCAGAATATGCTTCGACCTTTGGTGAGATCTCGGTTCCTTCGCTTGGGCGATCGCCCCATTATTATCACAAAATAATGGGATGGGAGCTGATATCTCGGGAACTACGCCAAGTTCCAAGATGAATTTCTTCATCCAGATGGCTTCCTTAGCAGTTTCAACTGTAGCAATATATTCTGCCTCCGTCGTCGAGTCTACAGTCATATCTTGCTTGGAGCTTCTCCAACTGGCTGCCCCTCCATTCAACATGAATACAAACCCAGACATAGATTTGCAGTCATCTGGATCTGACTGGAAACTAGAGTCTATGTAAGCTCTAAGCTGTAGGTCCTCTCCTCCATAAAGCAGAAAAAGATCTTTAGCCCTTCGCAAGTATTTAAGGATGTCCTTTACTACCTTCCAGTGCTCTTCGCCTGGATTTGCCTGATATCTACTGACAATTCTCAAAGCATTGGCAATATCAGGCCGTGTACATAGCATTGCATACATGATTGACCCTATGGCCGAAGCATAAGGTACCTTATTCATGTGTGCCACCTCCTCAGATGTTTTAGGGCTCATCCCCTTAGATAGGCAAATTCCATGTCTCATAGGAATGAGGCCTCTCTGGGAATTTTCCATCCTAAACCTTTTGAGGATAGTATCTATATACATGGATTGGGATAATCCTAGCATCCTTTTAGATCTATCTCGACAGATCCTTATGCCCAGCACATAGGATGCTTCTCCCAAATCCTTCATGGAGAAGGTCTTGGATAATGGTCACAGAGCTCCCACTGACCTTCTTGTAAATACAGGGTTCATCTTCATTCCGAATGAAGTTGAAAGATTTGACAGCCTCATCAAATCTTAAGTTCCAACTCTGAGATGCCTGCTTCAATCCATAAATGGACCTCTGAAGTTTGCATACCTTATTAGGATGAAGCATGGAAGTGAATCCTTCAGGCTGTACCATGTACACCTCTTCTGACAGATTTCCATTCAGAAAAGCTGTCTTCACATCCATTTGCCAAATCTCATAATCTAGGTATGCAGCAATAGCAAGGAGGATTCTGATTGACTTAACCATGGCCACAGGTGAAAATGTCTCGTCATAGTCAATACCTTGTCTTTGGCGATACCCTTTTGCCACTAATCTGGCCTTGTATGTGTCAATCTGTCCATCAGTACCAATTTTCCTTTTGAAAATCTATTTGCAGTCGATAGGGACTTTCCCTTCGGGTACATCAACCAAGTTCCAAACTTTGTTGGTGTACATGGACTGGATCTCTGAATCCATTGTCTCTTGCCATTTCTCTGAGTCCGCACTACGGATTATATCCTAGTATGATTGAGGATCTTCATCCTCATCGATACATACCTTAGAGGACCTCTATGAGACATGTCCAACATATCTCTCAGGTTCTCTTGGTAGTCTACCAGATCTCCGTAGTGTCTGTGTTTCACTCTGAATAGGATCAACCGATATAGTCTCATCTACTGAGTCTTTAGGTTGTGGTTCTTGGACCTCGTCCAATTCTATTTGGCTCCCACTGTCTTTTGGAGAAGATATTCTCTTTCGAGAAATACAGCTCTCTTGGCCACTAAGACCCTTTGCTCAGAAGGGTGATAGAAATAATATCCAAATGTCTCCTTTGGATATCCCACAAACCTACACTTATCGGTTCTAGACTCAAGTTTGTCACTATCGTTCCTCTTTACATGGGCATGACACCCCCAAATTTTAATGTGATTAAAATTTGGTTTCCTGCCCTTCCATATCTCATATGGTATAGAAGGAACAGACTTCTTGAGATCCTATTCAGTAAATAGGCTGTAGTCTCTAAGGCATAGCCCCAAAGAGACAAGGGTAGTCCTAACATAGACATCATGGATCGGACCATGTCTAACAAGGCCATGTTTCTCCTTTCGGATACACCATTGTGCTGTGATGTATACGGTGGAGTCCACTGAGAAACAATTCCATTGTCTTTAAGATAAGAAGTGAATTCATGGCTAAGGTATTCACCTGCTCGATCCAATCGAAGAGCCTTAATACTCTTGCCAGTATGTTTCTCTACTTCATTCTTGTATTCTTTAAACTTCTCAAAGGCTTGTGATTTATGTCTCATTAAATACACATAGCCATATCTCGAGAAGTCATTAATAAAAGAAATAAAATAGAGGTGACCCCCTTTTGCTTCCATAGACATGGGTCCACACACAACCGAGTGTATGAGCTCGAGAAGGTCAGCAGCCCTCTCACCATGTCCACTAAAGGGAGCCTTGGTCATCTTCCCCATGAGACACGACTCACAGTATCAAATGGCTTGTATTCGAATGAATTCAAATACCCATTTGAGTGTAGGTGAGAGACTCTTTTCTCGCCTACATGACCAAGCCTGCAATGCCATAGATATGCAGAATACACTTCATTAGCATTGGAAACCTGCATAACGTTAGAACATATTTAAAGACCATTGACTAATGAACCATTGGCTATAATCAAACCATTATTCATTATAGAGCACCCAGTGTTGTTAAAAGCCAATGCATATCCAACGTTATACGAGCTAGAGATTGAAATAATGTTCTTAATAATATTAGGAACATAATAACAATCATTCAGCTCTAGAATGACTCCTGAAGGTAAACTAAGGCGTGCAGTCCCGACAGCTTTGGTAGAAACTAAAGCTTAATTGCCCATACTCAGTTCAATCTCCTTTTTTGCCCAGCCGCCTTCTATTTGCCAGCACCTGCACAGAATTGCAGATATGAGATGCACATCCAGTATCCAATACCCATAATGTGGATTCCATATATGACAAATTAAGGTCTATGACAAAAATACCTTCATTTAGAATTATCTTCCAATTCCTTTTCCAATGCCCTGTTTCCCCGCATCGAAAACACTTGTCTTCTTTTTCATTCTTCTTGCCCTTCCCTTTGTCAACTTTGGTGAGTTGCTTACCCATGGCCTTCTTCTTTCCCTTCCCTTTGTCACCTTTGGTGGATATCTGGGTGGCCTTCCTTTTCTTGTTTACCCGGCCAACAATCATTACAAAAGAAGATGGTTTATCTTTCTGTATAGTTCATTCAGCACTCCTTAACATGTTGAGCAGCTCCAGGAGAGTTGCATCAATTCTATTCATATTAAAGTTTACGATGAAGGAAGAAAAGGAATTGGGCAATGACTGGAGTATAAGATCAATGCACAGTTCAAGATCCAACTTGAACCCCAGTGCATTAAGCCTCTCAATCCACCCCATCATTTTCAGTACATGAGCCTGTACTGAAGCACCCTCCGACATACGTGTCCTGAAAAGCCTTTTGGAGATATCATATCTCTCAATACTGCCCTGCTCCCCGAAGAGCTGGAGTAGGTTAAGAAATATACTTCTACAATCAGTCTTTTCGAATTACCTCTGTAACTCGGGAGCCATAGAGGCCAGCATGTAACATTGGGCAAGGGAAGAGTCTTCAGACCATTTGGCATAAGTCATTAACTCGCCCTCGTCGGCATCGGGAGCTGGCTCAGAATGAACCGTGTCCAACACGTAGGCTATTTTTTCGGCAGTGAGGACTATGCATAGATTACGCAGCCAATTCGAGTAGTTTGCTCCAGTCAGTCTGTTGGCATCCAAGATGCTGCGGAGGGGGTTGGACGACGACATTGTAATCTGGATAAGAAATAAAAGACAACTTAGCATATGTTCAAATTCTAACTTAGATGTGATTTTTTATCTTAGTTAGTCCCACTATTTTTCAATCGAACTATATAACCCTCAGTATATAGAACGGGAGATCAACAAGATCAACCTAGTGGGTTGGAATCCCAACGAGACTGATGTACGACCTTGTGGAAAGTACAACAAGCCATACACCATCTCAAGGGCAGTCAACAAGCATTTGCATCCAATGTAATATCCGATTTCGGCCCCAGAGAAATTATCCCCTTGTGGAAGGCACAACAAGGGATACCCTTGGTTAGATCTAACCATCATTACGATATGGTAATGAGTTCATGATCCGACCCTTGTGGAAAGTACAACAAGGTCGGGTTCAATTCCTCACCCTATTGAGGCCTAGCCTTAGGGCTACATCCCACCTCCAAGCCCATGAACCTTGTGGAAAGCACAACAAATCCATGAGTTGAAGACGTTCATTAACCCCATAATGGAGGGCCACGACGACTCCTAGAGCCACGCTTATAGATCTAAAATTAAATCGTGAGGGAATTTGATTTTATCTTGATCTCACCCTAGGTGGTAATATAAATATATCCAATATATTTACCATACCTAGTAGTTTGCACAAAATAAATGCATCTAATACAGAAATTAAATCGCAAGTGATCATGGACTTTATTCCGAATGTAACTAAGACATCCGGCCCGCTTCCGAAGCAGCTGGATCGTCCTCGTCGGGTGTGCTCCGCGCTTTCAAACTCCGACGCCGCATTAATTACAACTTTTACACGGCACGCAGGCTGGCAAAATATAAATTACATGTCACTAAAATTCCAATAGCCCTTAGGGCGAGTACAACTTTAAAGGGAGATAAAAGTACATAGAAATTTTAACAGAGAGAGAAAGGAGGTTCGAAGACCCCAAATAATTACATTAACCAAGTCCATGATCACTTGCCAACCCATTCAAGTAAAATCAATCAAGGGTTATTTCTGAAAATAATCCTTACTTTTGAATTTAAAAATGGGATGTGCAAACAAAAATAGGCTAGCTTTGTTTAATTTTAAAAATCGAATATGGATTAAGTAAAATTAAACACTTAAGCAAGCCAACACAAGGAAAATAAAATAACTCACGTAAAGAACCACCATTTCTAACAGGGGCATGCATATTTGAATCTAATTCAAATAAGTCAGATAATTGAGATAATTAATTAAAATTAAATTTAAATTTAATTATCAAATAATCAAATTTAAAATTGAAATGTAAACATTACAATTATTTAAATTTAAATTCAAACTAATTATCCAATAATTTTATTTGAAAATAAATTTAAATAATGTAATTATTCTCAATTATCATTTTTCTAAAATTTGAATTTAACAATTATCTAATAATTAAAATTTAAAAATTATAATTTTATACAAATAACTTTAAGGAAATTCAAATTTTGAATTTAATAATTATCTAATAATTAAAAATTCAAAAAAATGAATTTCACAGAATTACCTTCAATTATTACCATTTTATCTCAAGGTAAATAGTAATTATCTCACCTCGATAAATTCAAAAGTTAAATAAAATTTAACATTTAACAATTCTGTTGAGATAAGATAATTAATATCTAAGATAAAAATTGAGATTAATTTATTATGCATTTACATATATATTTATATCACACATATATATACTAGCATAAATAAATTAAATAAAGTAATTTTTTTAAAAAAAAATTAAGTCGGTAGCCCAACACGCGTAGCCGCCCACGCAGACGCGTGGGCGGACGCACCCGCGTCCGCACGCGGGGCGCCCGCGTGGCGGGCCCGCACGCCCGCCACGCAGCTGCGCCGCTTGCGGGCGCCTCCTCGCGGCGCGCCCGCGTGCACCGTCTCCGCACGCGGGCGGGCGCACAGCGCCCTGAGCGACGCAGTGCGCTCAGCGTAAACATCCAAGAAGAACAGAGAGCCCAACATCCACTTCTTCTTAGAACAATTGAAGATTTTAAATTGTCCCTAAAATATGGTTCTATACGGCGATAATACATCGATCAGAGCGTCAACCTGGCTCTGATACCATTGTAAGGTTCCACATAGCATAGTTCGGGCAACGCAGCAGATAACAAATATTTATTTACCCGAACCCGGCTTGATGGAATCCTAGATCTGTGCTCTAATCGATGCATTACAATACCCCAACCCCTAACTACGAGTTGTAGATTTCACCTTGAGCGGAACGACGCTGTCGGCAATGCCCGATGCAGAATTTCACGAACACCGAGCCGCACAGAAGTATGGCCTCTAGAGCAGATCCACACGATTCTTGCACAGTGACAGTATCCTCCCGGCACGATCTTCCCTAAGCATTCCCCTTCTAGAGAGAGAGAGCAAGAGGGAGGAAAGGGGGGGAGAGAAATCTCTCTTACCTTGCTGTTAGTGCTTGATTAAGCCAAGGGGTTGAAGAGTTCTCGTAAGTGGCATATATATAGGATTAGGTTCTTTTGAAAAGAACCCATAAAGACTGAAATCGTATATATATCCTTTTCATTATTGTACATATATATTAAGCCCCTCTTATATGCCTTTCCAAAAGGATTTCAAGGGAATTAATATATACATTTGTACAATAATAATCCGTCACCCAAGAATCCATTGTGTGTGATACTCTAGGCCCTTAGTCACTCTAGTTTAAGGCCCATTAACTTCTAATTCCCCATTAGAAGTAAATTAAACTTATTATTTGCTTCTACTAGAGCCGAATAATAGTTTAATTTATTCCGAACCTTTGATCACGTTTGGTCAAGCAAATTCGCATGATCCTCGAGGACGTCGGGTTTAAACTAGCCTGTCTAGTACCTGTAAGTCTACAGTTGTCGCATCGCTATAATCCCTCGCTCCTTCTATGAGTCTGGTTCGATCGAGGGTATGGTTTCTGTCAAACCCCATGATCGTGCCATTTGACCATGACCTCCTTAAAGTGGATGACATCGTTCTAAACGAACTCACACGACCTTGGCCAGGGATTTAATGGAGCGTCAGTGTCATGACCCATTAATTGTCTGATATATACCCGACAGTGAGCGATCCCCTCTTGACCATTGATGATCTTCACACGTATCCTGAAATGGTTAATGACTCGACAATTCGTGACTTATGGTTAAAGTCACTTAGCCAAGTAATTAAACCATTCCAGTCCTCGTGTAAGATCCGATCAATGTCTCAGGTCAAAGGACCAACGATACTACTGAGACCGTTGGATCTTCAGTTGACATTAGGTATAATAAACCATCTGAAGATCCAATAGCGGATCAGTTCAGTGTACATCCTCCAAGGACATACACCTACTCATATGTGTTGGTGCCCCGCACCAATGACCATAAGACTGGTCAGTCACACATCATATGTACTGGTTTAATAGGTAATCAAAGTCCCCGAGTGATTACCCTCCAACCAGGAACAGTTTAAGGTATGTGTCCATGTAATGTCAGTCTCATGATCGAGATCCCATCTCGAGTTGACTTTATAACCACATATCCTAGGGACATTGTAAAGTAATATACAATCACATATTTACGCTCAAATACCACTTTATTAATAATGAATAAGATCGTACAACTATTGGGCCTACCCGACCCGAAATTGGCCTGTAGCACATCAATACTAACAGAAGGGATAGAAATGGTGGTGAGGATGGCGGAAGCTGGTCTGACGGGCCCTGGCGGAGTGGTGATTGGTGAAGGGTTGAGCGGAGGGGTGACGATGGAGGGTATGGCGGGCGATGGTGCAAGGATTGGCGAATGGTGGGTAATGCGGTGGGTGCAATAAGTGACCTGGAGGGAATAGAGGGTGGAGCAGTGGTCAAGGTGGTGGGCCGGAGGATGGAAGTAACAGAAGCTGCGGGGGAGTTGGTGTATGTGTGGTGGAAGGCCAGGAGATGAGAGGGAGTCTCATCGTCATAAGGTAACCCAGCATTAGGGGCTGGGCGTTGAACAACATTGACTTGTGCCGGTGCCTATGGCTGCTGTTGCGGAGTGGACGGGTGGTCTGGCATGGGATGTTGATGAATCCCGAGTTCAGGTTGCTGCTGCTGCTGAGGTTGAGGTTGGGGTTGCTAAATTTGCGACTGCTGCGGCACCGCCTATCTTCTTTTCTCTTTGATATCTTCTATCAACTTATGCATCTGGGCCCAGTCAATCCTTTGCCCCTCATGCAAATCATACACCAAATCACGGAACTGAAAGCACCTGTCAATAGTGTGCCTGGGCTACCGATGATATATGCAATATCGAGATTGATCGGCGGTCGGGTTCCAATTCTGATGTTCCGGAGGGAGCTGTATGTCACCAGTGTACATTAAGGCCGAGAATATATCTGGCAATGTTTCGGGAAGTTGAGGATAATGGACTCTTTTCTGACCCAGTCTAGCAGGTGCATAGCCAGCAGAAGGGGGGACGTTGTGGTATTGGGGTGGCTGCTGAGGCTGTTGTGGTGGTGGTGGCGGGTGTTGAGGAGCTGGAAAAGAAGGTCGGGGAGTTGGCGGAGCGGCGAACTGGGGGTTGCGTGGGGGTTGCTGGAAACGGGATGGAGCGGATTGGTTGGTGAACTGAACAGCCTACACCTGCTCGTTAGTTTGAACTCCCTCAGTAACAGGGCCCTGGGATTTTCTTGTGGTTTTGGACTTCTGGGCCTCTAACAGGGAATGGATAGGGGAGTCCTTGAACTGGGTTTGTATAAATCGGGCTCAAATGTACAACTGGTGTATATTTGATATATCATTCATTGCCAGAATATTCCGGAATGTAGGTGTGGCATTTGAAATCAACAATTTCACTTTCTCTTCTTTCGGGATTTGCCCGGGCATACGTGAGGGCATCTACCTCCATCTATCTGCATAAGTGGCAAAATCTTCATATGTCTTCATCTTCTCTGCTACTAGGTCTGTGAATGAATACTTCAGGCCTACCTGGTCTTGAAATCTTTGTATGAACTTCACCTTGACCACCTTGAAGCTCTCAGCCTCTTCCAACGGCAAAGTGTAGAACCATTCTAGTGTGACCCCGTCCAATGACCAGCGGAAGAGATACGCCATGAGGCAATCGTCATGCTGGAACTGCGCCGATTCATATAGAAACTCCCTTCTGTGAATGAACGGGTTGCTATTCTCGTCGTACTTACAGTACGTGGTGAGATCCGACTAGGGAGGGAAGCGAAAGTCCCGGAAGTTAGGAACGGGGACATCAGCGAGAGACTGCGGGCCGACCCGCTTATGGAGGAGGTCAATTTGCTGCTGCATGGTAGCCCATTTATCGAGAAGTTCCCGTTCCCGGGAAGGAGGAGACAAAGCAGAAAGAACAGAACCAGTATATGGAGCTGATGGGTAGAATGATGAAGGGGGAAGCCCATAAGATGGATAATGGGCTAGGGAAGGGCCCATATCCACATGAGCCAACTGGGCGGCCCCTGGTTGAAGATGAATAAAATTAGCCGGGGCCCCAAGGGCTTGCGGCGCTGGAGAGACAGTGGTATAAGGATCAGAATAAGAACTCAAGGGGATCTGGGTCTTCCCCTTATCAACAATCTGATGGGCTGAGCTAGAAGCTTGGCCGCTTCCATACTAGGAAATCGGAGGATCCGAGGAAGGGTAGGGGTAAGATCAATGGGTGCCGCAGAGGCAGCCCCTAACCCAACAATCGGGGATGCAGTGGCGGTAGTGGAGACGCCATGAGAAGGAACTAAAGACGGGGCATCTGACCTCTGCAAAGCTTGACGAAGGAGACTGAGCTGGGTGGGATCTAACTGGGCCATCATATGAAGGATTTGATTCGCCAAGTTCTGAGAGGAAGAATCAGAAAGGGAGGGTTGAGCACCCTCAACAACAATGGTTGGAAGAGGAGGGGCGGTCCCCTCTCTTCCCTGCACGTGCGTGACCCTAGGTGAGTCCTCCAGAAGTCCCTAAGGGAGAGAGTCCTCATGGGAGTGGGAGAAGTTGTAGGAAGACATGGTGGGTGAAGAATCAAACAAAGGGTTGAAATAGGAAAAGAAATGAGAGCTGCCCCTAGGAGAAGATCCTGAGGGTGTGAAGCAACTCCACATGCAACGAAGACTCTAACACAGAGAAGAGCGACACCTAATGAGTTTCTAAACAACCAAACTAGCAATCAAATGCACACAGAAAGAGAGGAGAGAAGAGGCAATCAATTGATCAAGCAAGTTTAAATGATGCACGATGGATTTTAGAAATTCCCCCTTTTAGAACCTTAGTGGATTAATTAAAATGACAGTTCTCACAACCACAAATGTACCTAGCAAGGGTGGAATGGGAAACTTGGTTGACTCTAAAGGGACTCTCTCTCTCACGAATGCAATCTTAGACTGGTGTGGTAAGGTACAACCTGCCCAGCGTCCATGTGGGAATCCACGGATCGCGGGGGCTTACGGAGGTCCCGGGTAAGGTCACCTAGTCGGCTCCAAGGAATATGGAGACGAGAGGATCCCCTACCAAGGTAGGAATGCAACTAGTATGGGAAAATATGAATGAATCCTATGCGTACCGGAGTGCATGCAAAATCTGACCCAAATCTAACAAGCAATAATCAATCAACTATGATAAGCATGACCATGCAAAGTCAAATAACAATCCGGGGAGATCAGAATAGCACCAAGCAAATATGAAATAATATGGAATGACGATCAAAATGATAATCCCGGGTGCAGTGTAGCACACATACACGGTCTGATGGGAGACCACTCAGGGAGGTAAACGGTCCTGGGCAGGACCGTGTAACAATAGGAAGTAGTAAGAAAAACTAAAACACAGGAACTGAAATAAACTGAGGCTGCAAAGATAGAAATGTACCTGACCGGACAGTCTATCGATAGACCGTGCAAACTTCAGAATGGCCCTAAACAGACCACAGAGAATTAGTAAAACCCATAAATGTATGAAGACCAGAAACGTACCTGAACCAATAGACGTAAACGGCCCTTCCACAGACCGTGGGAATCAATGCACGGCCTAAAGAGGACCGCTGAAACTAACAGACTGAGGCCTGATAGAACGGCCTATCGCCCGACCACGGGGACACGTGAGCGGTCCTGGACGAACCGCGTACAACTCCGAGAACATCAATCCGGGGTCGACGAGATAGCAACTTGAAACCACTTAGAAAAAACCCTAACCAAGCATAAAAATGCAGATCAGCGAAACAACAGCATGATGGGCATTGGGAGTCCCACTGTGATCACCAAAAAATGGGATGTTGACATGTTTTTTTCCCCTCTCTTTCTTTCTCTCTTTCCATATGTGAAGACAAACAAAAAAATGAAGGAAAGAAAGGTGGAGATGTGTGTGTGTGATCGTGATCGCCACCAAGACACAGGGACTGAGGAGTACTACGTACCTTCGAAAGGGAGAAGACACTCACGTAAAAAAAAAGCAGCACTGGCAGTGATAAACAGTCTTGGAAGAACCACTCAATTATAGAACGACCACTCGATAGACCGCTCACAGCGCTGAAGAAGGAAGCGGGACGAAGACTGGTCTGGTGACAGCACGGTTCGCAGAGGACCGTAGGAAGGCGCTGCACGGTCCACTCTGGGCCGTGTATTCTTCTAGACGGACGAAGGAAGACAGTGTGATGCTACCAAACTCTAAGATGTAGGACTTGATCCTCCACCCCTTCCGGCCGGCCAGAGGGGATGGGCCTCGTGCTATGTTGATGCTGACCTGCAAAACAACGTAAACAACAAGAGAATGACACCCAAATTAGCCCTAGAATGTGTAGTAACTATAGGAAATGATGAAAGGTTAACATAATAACATGAAATGGGCGATACCTGGGGTGGTTTTTAAACCCCTATAAGGCCTCAAAAGAATAGGAGTGGTGTGAAAATGATGTTGAGCAGTGAAAAATGTGGAAAGAAACAGTGACGAAAAGAAGTATGCAATGGGCAAAAAGATGACTAAAGCTTAAACTAGAATGCCAAACAACGACTACTCCCTTGAATCGGAGGTTTAAAAGGACGTAGAAAGCCTCCCTCCATGGCTACAACTTGCTCAAGAATTCGGCAAAGCTTTACCATCGACGTTGGATCTCTCCCTTTTCAAGCTTGGACTAGGGGTTCTATTTATAGAGCCCTAAAAGTCTAGCCCCAAATTAGGGTTTTTCAGTGGATATTAATCCGAGATTACAAAATAAAATCTGTAGATAATCCTATAATCTCTCACCCAAATCAAACGGTACCCCATTTGGTTGAGAAACCGCGGAGAAATGGGTAGGAGAAGTTAGGGGTTTCACCACGGATGGAGAGAGAAAATTCAACCAATCCACAAATCTCGAGCATGTACACGGTCGCTCGATAGGATGCCCAGCAATGTAGGCGGTCCATTGCGAGACCGTTTACTGCTGTCAGTGGTAAATAAATAAAATATCAATATATCCAATTATCTGCCGAACTGACCGGCTATCACGGCGCTGGACTCTTTAAGATAAAATGGTCTACAGGTAGACCACTCAATATATGGAACGGTCCAATGAAGGCCGTGTGATGGGAATCGACGCCGAGCATTAACTTTTATTTTTACATTTGAGTCCTTTTATTTACTTTTATATCCTTGGGAAAGTATATGTACAATTGTAAGGCTTTGTAAGCCAATGTGTCATTCCCTAGGATTGTGTGGGTTTTTGTGCAAATGTGTAGTAGGTCCAGTTAGGGGCCCCCCTCCCCTTCCCCATTGGTCCACCTCATCCATGTGGGGCTGGTCAACCATCCTAGGTGGCCATCTAGAAGGTTTGAATGGTAATTGACCACATGGGAGACAAAGGGGTTAAAATTTCAAAGGTTGGCCACCTACCTTACCTACCTAGTCAAAGGAGTGCTCCATTCATATGTAATTTATTTTTTTTGAGTTTTGACCACATGGGGGAAGAAAATGACTTATTTCCCACGAAATTCCCAGCCCCCACCCCTTGCCATTTTCTATATAAGCCTATGTATAGTGTCATTAGAGATTAATGAAGAAATGAAGAGAAAATTATTGGAAAATCAAGAGTGTTCTTGAGCCCCTCCTCTCTCCCTCTGGTTTCTCTCCTCCAACCTCTAGTTCTAGACTGATTTCTATCTGCTATCCCCTCCCCTCCATCTCCGGTGATCATCTCTGCCGCCGCCGCCGCTGTCCGTGCCGCCATCACGCCGCCGCGGAGCCGCCTTCGGTGTTCTGTCCATCATGGACAGAGGCTTCTTGTCCGAATATATTATCTCCTGCACGTGAAGATCTAAAGCTGCAATTTTTATGGTGTGTTCTAACCTTGCATCCCAAGTTCCACCTAAATTTTCAGGCCCAAAATCCACTGTTTACTATTTTTACATTTTCGTCCAACCTGTCATCCTAGATCTTCCAGGTCTCTATCTACAGTGACAGAACCTCTGAGTTCTCCCCCTCCGAAAATATTTTTGATTTGTCCAAACCCTCCCAATTTTCTCGGGAGTTCTGTCTATCACCCCCTACCTCCACAAATTTTCTTAATTTTTTATCAGCCTTCTATCTATTTTTAGAAATTCGTGTTCTTCCTCTGCTACAGTGTTTTCAGTCAGATCCCAGATCCGACCACCCTCCACTTCCAAAATCATAAAAAATCACCACCACCTCCAAATCCAGATCCAAAAATAGTCTTGGTTTTCTTGTTCAATTTCCTACAACCTTGCTGAAGAACATATCTTCAAATTCGGACATCTACTTCATGGTAAAAGGCAATCAACAGGAAAGTTCTCTGCAGATCTGAGTCTTCGGTTACTGTACAACAGCAGCATATAAAATTCGCCAACACAAAGTACACATCTGGTGAATTTTTCTGAAGGCCACTAGATTGTAGTACTTCGAAGCAGGTTTCCAACGGCTCTGATCTCGTCGCATTCCGACACCGGTGCTGATCGGAGCGTCCGTTCTCGCCGGAGCGCGCGCTGAAATACAGAACCGGCAGATTTCCGATCAGTTTTTCCGACCGGTGCCGAACGGAGCCGCCCGGCCTCCGGCCGGCGAACCAGCGTGCCGCCAGCCCGGGGAGCGCTTCTCCAAGTGTCTCCACTACAGCGGTACCACCGGGTCCCACACGGCCCCTCCGGACAGCACGTGGGCCCCACGGTCGTGAACACGCGTGTTGCCGAATCAACACATGAAGCTGCCCGTCAACCCGAATTCGATCCTCCCGGGCCCATTTGTATAGCCCTTTACCTCCCTGCGTGGAGTGGGCATGTTCCCATTGCTGTAATTATTGTGTGTTAAGTTTCCCGGGAGTACGAGTTTTCGGCCGGATCCGTCTTCCCCACGCCGAGCGCGTGGAGGTATCGTTCTCGCTCCCTACACTCGGCATTTGCTTATTTTCATATATACTTGTTTATGCCGCTGCTAGAGAGCATGATTTAGGTCCGTTAGCTCGCTATATTATCATTCACTGCTGCTGCGAGAGAGTGCGAGATCGTCCCGTGACCCGATCGGGCTCACGAGAGAGCCGACCACCCTAGCTCATTGCCGGTTTCTCAACCGCGCACGTCCGACGCTTCCCTCGTTAAGGGACAACCGCGAGCTTTTCGTGTCCGTGGTCTCGTCCCGCATCAATTTGGTATCAGAGCGAGTTTGAGTCTAGGGTGTTTACATTCATAAAAAAAAGTGTCGTTTACGTCTAGTCATTAGTCATTGTCTAAGTCGTGTTTAGGGTCATCATTGTTTCAAAACAAAAAAAAGTGTCTTTTTGTATTTACATCCCTTTACTCGGTATATCAAAAGGTGTTGTCTGAACGTTAGGCTACGCCTATCGGGAAGGCCGCACACTTGCGCGAGTGACCTTCGGGTCAATTATCTCCGCCACATACCGAGTCTTGGTTTACGTCTAACTTTGAATTACTTAGGGTCATGTCTAGTGTCTTGTCCAAATGGCCTTGCATATCCATTCCTAGGGATCCATTCCCGTATTTTGGCAACTATGGCCAACCCATGTCGACCCGTCCAAGGTGATAGGTCCGTGTCCGAGTACATTCGGGCATATCATAAGTATTGGTTAGAACATGGCTTGGGAGAGGAGAGCAACACGGTCGCATTTCCGTTTCGGAGAGGTTTGCGCCTTCACTTCCAATTGGAATGTCTTATCCGCGATGCATTCTCTCTAGCGGAATCCTATACGGTCGCTCTAGTGGTCGAACCATTTGAGTCACACTTCTCTCGGTATGGTGGCTTTCGACAAGCATCCACCTCCCAGCCGCCTACACCATGGCCTTCACCACTCGAGAGAGTTCCAATGTCATCCATCTCTATTTCCGAATTTGATTCGGAATCCTCTCATTTGGAACCACCAAGGCCCGAGCCACCCGTATTTCTAACGGGTACGCTTTTCATAGCCGAGCCACTTCTTAGTTGGCTCAAGGATGGCTTGGTCCCACCTCCCTTCCCATCAATGGACCCCACACTACCACTAGTGTCAAGCAACTCATTTCATACCACCTTCCGGTCTTGTCACTATGTGGACACATTGGACGACCTTCTTAAAGGGTTAGACCGGCAGTTGACCTTTACACATTTATTGGCCCGAGGCTTCGACCAACCCGCTAGTCTTAGCTTCACCCATCCGGCCTATGGGTCCATTACCTCCGAGTGCACCGTGGGTTATGTCACCACGGAGATCCTCTTACTCCTTCCCTTACCGGCCGAGCCCGAATCCATACCCTTTTGTCCAAGGGAGGAATCATACTTCTTACTTACGGTCCCCGTCTCACCCATCACAATGCAAGAAGGTGACTATCCACACCTTCAAAACTTCTACACGTGGGACCGTGACTTGGGGGAGCC
The DNA here is from genome assembly GCA_022559845.1 of Amorphophallus konjac. NCBI lineage: Eukaryota > Viridiplantae > Streptophyta > Magnoliopsida > Alismatales > Araceae > Amorphophallus > Amorphophallus konjac. The sequence goes on from CM040128.1 coordinate 124,105,399, forward strand.
CACCACAAGGGGTCATACCTTCTTCGAACCCTTTGACCCATTCCTTAGTGGACCCCATGACCCACCTTATATAGTTCATTTCTTCAAGGGAGTACACTATCACACTCCTACCCCACGGGCCGGGTCATTTACACCCACCAAGCCCATCCACGATACAACAACATTCGGCCCTCCTAGCCCTCTCAAGTCCCCCAAATCCAAAGGGCCGTCCATGCATGACTGGGTCATACTTGGATGTTTAGGTGTTCCCCATACCACCCATCTCCGGTTACATAACATGCATGTATGGCACACATTCGGGTGTCCTGGTCCGCCGTCACCTATGTACGGGTCGGACTAACAATAGGTGTGTCTAGAGTCATGTATGAGTCGGTTTCTTATTTGTATGGTTTGCATATGTGTGTTAGTGCATGGTGAGTCTGCATATGTCGTGTGCAAGCTCGTCGATGTCAGTCCCTTATGAGTGTGAAAGCGAGTAGACTCACTCGATGAGTATGGGATCGGTTCTACATCTATACCCGGATCAGTCACCTACAGGGACTCAGCGGTGATTCCTAGTGAGTCTTCGAGCTGCTTCCTTCCCTTTTGACAGTGCCCCACCCGGAGTGTCCACCTCTAGCCCGTAGCAGCTTGTGCATATCGAGTATATATGGATTGAGCAGGTGACGGTCACTTGGAGTGGAGCATACCCGCGCTACTCGGCACGGTGACGGATCCGCCGGAGTACTCGAGCATCCATACCCCTACTCGACGGGGTCGAGTTCCTCCCACCAGGGGAGAGTTGATGGGAATCGACGCCGAGCATTAACTTTTATTTTTACATTTGAGTCCTTTTATTTACTTTTATATCCTTGGGAAAGTATATGTACAATTGTAAGGCTTTGTAAGCCAATGTGTCATTCCCTAGGATTGTGTGGGTTTTTGTGCAAATGTATAGTAGGTCCAGTTAGGGGGCCCCCTCCCCTTCCCCATTGGTCCACCTCATCCATGTGGGGCTGGTAAACCATCCTAGGTGGTCATCTAGAAGGTTTGAATGCTAATTGACCACATGGGAGACAAAGGGGTTAAAATTTCAAAGGTTGGCCACCTACCTTACCTACCTAGTCAAAGGAGTGCTCCATTCATATGTAATTTATTTTTTTTGAGTTTTGACCACATGGGAAAAGAAAATGACTTATTTCCAACGAAATTCCTAGCCCCCCACCCCTTGCCATTTCATATATAAGCCTATGTATAGTGTCATTAGAGATTAATGAAGAAATGAAGAGAAAATTGTTGGAAAATCAAGAGTGTTCTTGAGCCCTTCCTCTCTCCCTCTGGTTTCTCTCCTCCAACCTCCAGTTCTAGAGTGATTTCTATCTTCTATCCCTTCCCCTCCATCTCCGGTGATCATCTCTGCCGCCGCCGCCGCCGTCCGTGCCGCCATCACGCCGCCGCGGAGCCGCCTTCGGTGTTCTGTCCATCCTGGACAGAGGCTTCTTGTCCGAATATCTTATCTCCTCCACGTGAAGATCTCAAGCTGCAATTTTTATGATGTGTTCTACCCTTGCATCCCAAGTTCCACCTAAATTGTCATGCCCAAAATCCACCGTTTAGTATTTTTACATTTTTGTCCAACCTGTCATCCTAGATCTTCCAGGTTTCTATCTACAGTGACAGAACCTCTGCATTCTCCCCCTCCGACAATCTTTTTGATTTTTCCAAACCCTCTCAATTTTACTGAGAGTTCTGTCTATCACCCCCTACCTCCACAAATTTTCTTAATTTTTTATCAACCCTCTATCTATTTTTAGAAATTCGTGTTCTTCCTCTGCTACAGTATTTTCAGTCAGATCCCAGATCCGACCACCCTCCACTTCCAAAATTAGAAAAAATCACCACCACCTCCAAATCCAGATCCAAAAATAGTCCTAGTTTCTTTGTTCAATTTCCTACAACCTTTCTGAAGAACACATCTTCAAATTCGGACATCTACTTCACGGTCAAAGGCAATCAACATGAAAGTTCTCTGTAGATCTGAGTCTTCGGTTACCGTACAACAGCAGCATATAAAATTTGCCAACATAAAGTACAAATCTGGTGAATTTTTTTGAAGGCCACTAGATTGCAGTACTTCGAAGCAGCTTTCAAACGGCTCTGACATCGTCGCATTCTGACACCGGTGCTGATCGCAGCGTCCGTTCTCGCCGGAGCGCGCGCTGAAATACAGAACCGGCAGATTTCCGATCAGTTTTTCCGACCGGTGTCGAACGGAGCCGCCCGGCCTCCGGCCGGCGAACCAGCGTGCCGCCAACCCGGGGAGCGCTTCTCCAAGTGTCTCCACTACAGCGGTACCATCGGGTCCCACACGGCTCCTCCGGACAGCACGTGGGCCCCACAGTCGTGAACACGCGTGTAGCCGAATCAACACACGAAGCTGCCCGTCAACCCGAATTCGGTCCTCCCGGGCCCATTTGTATAGCCCTTTACCTCCCTGCGTGGAGTGGGCATGTTCCCATTGCTGTAATTATTGTGTGTTAAGTTTCCCGGGAGTACGAGTTTTTGGCCAGGTCCGTCTTCCCCACGCCGAGCGCGTGGAGGTATCGTTCTCGCTCCCTACACTCGGCATTTACTTATTTTCATATATACTTTTTTATGCCGCTGCTAGAGAGCATGCTTTAGGTCCGTTAGCTCGCTATATTATCATTCACCGCTGCTGCGAGAGAGTGCGAGATCGTCCCGTGACCCGATCCGGGCTCACGAGAGAGCCGACCACCCTAGCTCATTGCCAGTTTCTCAACCGCGCACGTCCGACGCTTCCCTCGTTAAGGGACAACCGCGAGCTTGTCGTGTCCGTCGTCTCGTCCCGCATCACCGTGTAAAGCGTGTCGGTGATAAATCCAGAAAAATAGGATAAATAGATAATTATCTAAAAAACCCACCGGCTTGGGACTCTGGGAGCTGGACGGTCTAACGAGAGGCCGTTCAATGGAAGTAAACGGCTGTATTCAGACCGTGCAAAGGCTTGTCGGTGGAAATTCAAAAAATCAAATCAATATCCAATAAATCATTCTGAGCTGGTAAACGGTTCGAAGAAGACCGCCCAGTCACTGAATGGCAAGTCGTTAGACTGCGTGGATCCGGGACGTTTAAAATTAAGAAAATGGGATAAATGAGCCTATTTAACCCAAAACCAAGCGAAAAGCAAGGCCCATTAAGCCCGAATTCGAGAATAGACCTAACCAGGGAGAAAGATACCCATAAAATAAGTCTAAAGACGTGCCTGGAAATAGCCCAATGAGTAATGGATAACTCGAGACATCAACAGATGATGATAAGAGGAATGACTCAACCCATAGACAAAAACGGGTGTCAACAATAAGGAGAAAAGGTTCATCTTGGAGATCAGGCATGAAGGTTAAAATTATAAAAGGAGCAGTTGATTTTTCTTAAATGTAATCTCTATGCAAGTCTTGAGTATAAATTACTTGGGGGGTCATATGTACTCAAGAGTTGAATAGAGATTACTTTTAAGAAAACCAACTGCTCCTTTGAGAATTTTAACCTTCATGCCTGATCTCCAAGATGAACCTTTTCTCCCTATCACCTGGTGTACTCTTACAACATCAGATGAAATTTCAATCCCCTTTTTTTATTGGGAGGGTGGGAAGAGGGATGTGGATGGGAAGAGGGATGTGGATATAAATGTGTGTGCGTAAATGTGGATATGACCCATTTTTTGATTTGGAGGGTGGGAGGATATGTTCTCCTAAACTGTGCTAAGATTGAATCTTATTAGAGGACAGAGAGTTGTTGGCCATAGAGATATATATTCTCTTGAACTGAGATAAATAAAGTGGAAGAAGTCGATCCAACTGAGATAAATGAAGTAACTGTTGGGCAGGAGGAGTCCTCTGAGGAGGAAGAGTATGAATCTAGTGAGAATGAGGAAGATGACGACGATGAGGCTGAGTCTAATATATCTTCAACATCTGAAGATGAAATAGATAATGATTGAATAGGTTTGGACTAATATGCATTTCTTATCATTACCTCCCATAGCCACCTCTCCTCATAATTAGTTTTGGACTAATATGCACTACTTTTATTGTTGTCAACAATTAGATAGTTCGAGCAGGTCATACCAGGACTTCGAGGAGAGGTGGCTGTGGGAGGGGTTCGACTGATATGTTTATTTAAATTCATAGATAAATGAGTAGTGATTATGTACTTTATTTTACTCACGACTTTCATGTTTATAGGTCCGAGTGCCTCCGCACTAGTTACCTCGCCCCCACCACTTACTGCTGGTGTGTTTATTTAAATTCTTACATAAATGAGTAGTGATTATGGAATTTATTTTGCTTACCATATTTTATGTCTCCGCACCAATTACAGAGAGTGCACCGCCTCCACCACCTGCTGCCGATATGTTTATTTAAATTCTTACATAAATGAGTAGTGATTATGCACTTTGTTTCGCTCATGATATTTTATGTCTTCGCACCAGTTACACAGAGTACAACGCCCCTACCACATGCTACTGTTATGTTTATTTAAATTCTTACATAAATGATTAGTGATTATGCACTTTATTTTTGACGGAATCGACTTCAACAAAAGTATCAAATATATATCTATGTTTAACCGTCTCTTATTAATTGGGTCACATGTTTGGGCCAAATGGTCCATGTTTTACGTTTTAATTATGTCCCCAACTATTATGTAAGAGTCTTTTTTTTATTTGTGTCTTTTAGTCTTCCTAAGGGAGTTATGAGTGGTAGGAAGTAGGTGTTAGGTGAGTTATCTTTTGGTCTTCTTTGTGGAGTCTATAAAAAGTCATGTAATCTTTGTTTAAGGCAATGAAGTGTTTTAGAATTTTTGGAAACAATATCCCAAGTGAGGTGAGAAGTCTTCCTTGTGTTCTCTTCTCCGAGAAGGAGATGGGGTGAGATGCCCCTCCCCGTGGGTGAGAAGCCCAAAATACCCGGCCGTGAGATGCGGCCCCAACCCCTTCCTCTCCCACTGCTATAGTTTCACCATCTTCCCATTCGACTTTCCCTGCTCCACCGCGGACCCCTTCCTAGCCATGCAAGTCCAGTTGTCTCTCCACTGCTCCCTTCATCCACCGTCTGGCCATCTACCCAACCCCCCCTTCCTCCGGCCCTCAACTCCATCCCCCTGCCACGGTTGTCATTCTTCTCCCCCCCCTCCCTCTAACTTCTTCTGAAATGGTCATTCTCTTTGCGCCCATCACAAACTCACACAGGCCAAGGTTCCACGACCCCCCCTTTCCTAGCCTTATCTCCCTCCAACCCTCCCACTGTTCTGCAGAGGCGCCGCACCAAACTCCCCTTCTCTCAGTGCTGTCACTCCCTCTCTCTCTCTAACCTTCAACCTTCTCCTTTCTTCTCCCATCCCCTCCCATCTGCACTCCCTCTCATTACCTTCCTCTATCTATTTTCTCCACCCCGGTTGCTCTGCTCAGAACAGAGCATCGTTTCTCCCTCCTTCCCCCCATCCCGCGTGGGCCTCCCTCATGCCACACTCACCGTGCAAGTGCCCCGCTCTACCTACCCCTCTCACCGGTTCCCACCCCTCACCTCTCCCTACTACTCCACCGGCCATGGACTCCACGCCAAGTGCACCTCCCACGGTCGACGCTGCCCCACCCACGGCCCATGCACGTCAGCAGTACCCCCGTGAAGCCGGCGACGTCCCCTGCATGCGTACAGCACAAGCCGCTCAAGCCCACCTCGCAGGCCATCATGGTGGCAGCAATAAGGCCACCGCTGTAGCACCGTTGGAGTGCCATCTTGCCGACAGCGCCAACGAGCACACCAAGGTTCCGAGCTGCAGCCACCTCTCCGGGCACAACGATGCCTTCTCGAAGTGGCGAGTACGTCGAGCTTTCTTCTCCACTCGAAGCGAACAACCTGCCACCAACCGGGACCATCACCTTTGCCTCCCCGCTGCGGCCATTCATGCAACCTCGCCGTGGCCATCTCCACATCATTGCGGACCCTGCCGACGGCCTCGCCGCTGCCCCCGTCGGGCCACCTCCCTCGCCATGGCAACGCATGCAACCTCGCAGTGCCCCGCCCACGCCCATAACGGTCACCCTGCAGTCATGCAGCCCGCCATCGCTGCAGAGCCGCAGTTTGCATCGTTGCCCGTTGAGGAGAAGATAAAGCGTGACCGCCACCCCCTCGCTATCTCTCTCTCAATCTCGTTCTCTCTCTGTCTCCTATCTTCCTCTATCTCTCCCTATCTTAATTCCTCTTTACGTTTTATTGTTTTTTTTACTGTAACAGGTTTAAAAGAAGGAAAGTTCAAAAAAAAGAGAGAAAGAAGTGAGTATGGAAACTTTTGAAAAAAAAATGGGGTGATGAATTTTGAGAGGTTCAGGAAAGAAAAGGAAATAGAAAAGAAAGATTGAAAAGGAAAAGGAAAGAGAAGGGAGAAAATGAAGGAAAAAGAAAATTTCAAACCTAGATGCTTTCGTTTCACATCAAATGGTATCAGTGCGAGTCGTCCGGTTTGTACCAACAAGCCGGGGTCCTGCAGTTCGAGATTCAAGAATCAAGGTTCGAGGTCGAACCTTCTCCAAGTGGAGGGGTTTGACGGAATCGACTTCAACAAAAGTATCAAATATATATCTATGTTTAACCGTCTCTTATTAATTGGGTCGCATGTTTGGGCCAAATGGGCCACGTTTTACGTTTTAATTATGTCCCCAACTATTATGTAAGAGTCTTTTTTTTATTTGTGTCTTTTAGTCTTCCTAAGGGAGTTATGAGTGGTAGGAAGTAGGTGTTAGGTGAGTTATCTTTTGGTCTTCTTTGTGGAGTCTATAAAAAGTCATGTAATCTTTGTTTAAGGCAATGAAGTGTTTTAGAATTTTTGGAAACAATATCCCAAGTGAATTGAGAAGTCTTCCTTGTGTTCTCTTCTCCGAGAAAGAGATGGGGTGAGATGCCCCTCCCCGTGGGTGAGAAGGCCAAATTACCCGGCCGTGAGATGCGGCCCCAACCCCTTCCTCTCCCACTGGTACAGTTTCACCATCTTCCCATTCGACTTTCCCTGCTCCACCGCGGACCCCTTCCTAGCCATGCAAGTCCAGTTGTCTCTCCACTGCTCCCTTCATCCACCGTCTGGCCATCTACCCAACCCCCCCTTCCTCCGGCCCTCAACTCCCTCCCCCTGCCACGGCTGTCATTTTTCTCCCCCCCTCCCTCTAACTTCTTCTGAAATGGTCATTCTCTTTTCTCCCCTCACAAGCTCACACAGGCCAAGGTTCCACGACCCCCCCTTTCCCAGCCTTATCTCCCTCCAACCCTCCCACTGTTCTGCAGAGGCGCCGCACCAAACTCCTCTTCTCTCGGTGCTGTCACTCCCTCTCTCTCTCTAACCTTTGGCCTTCTCCTTTCTTCCCCCATCCCCTCCCATATGCACTCCCTCTCATTACCTTCCTCTATCTATTTTCTCCACCACGGTTGCTCTGCTCAGAACAAAGCATCGTTTCTCCCTCCTTCTCCTCATCCCGCGTGGGCCTCCCTCATGCCACACTCACCGTGCAAGTGCCCCGCTATACCTCTCCCTCTCACCGGCTCCCACCCCTCACCTCTCCCTACTACTCCACCGGCCATGGACTCCACGCCAAGTGCACCTCCCAGGGTCGACGCTTCCCCACCCACGGCCCATGCACGTGAGCAGTACCCCCGTGAAGCCGGCGGCGTCCCCTGCATGCGTACTACGCAGGCCGCTCAAGCCCACCTCGCAGGCCATCATGGTGGCAGCAATAAGGCCACCGCTGTAGCACCGTTGGAGTGCCATCTTGCCGACAGCGCCAACGAGCACACCAAGGTTCTGAGCTGCAGCCACCTCTTCGGGCACAACGATGCCTTCTCGAAGTGGCGAGTACGTTGAGCTTTCTTCTCCACACGAAGCGAACAACCTGCCACCAACCGGGACCATCACCTTCGCCTCCCCGCTGCGGCCATTCATGCAACCTCGCCGTGGCCATCTCCACATCATTGCGGACCCTGCCGACTGCCTCGCCGCTGCCCCCGTCGGGCCACCTCCCTCGCCATGGCAACGCATGCAACCTCGCAGTGCCCCGCCCACGCCCATAACGGTCACCCTGCAGGCATGAAGCCCGCCATCGCTGCAGACCCGCAGTTTGCATCGTTGCCCGTTGAGAAGAAGATAAAGCGTGACCGCCACCCCCTCGCTATCTCTCTCTCAATCTCGTTCTCTCTCTGTCTCCTATCTTCCTCTATCTCTCCCTATCTTAATTTCTCTTTACGTTTTATTATTTTTTTTACTGTAACAGGATTAAAAGAAGGAAAGTTCAAAAAGAGAGAGAGAGAGAAAGAAGTGAGTATGGAAACTTTTGAAAAAAAATGGGGTGATGAATTTTGAGAGGTTCAGGAAAGAAAAGGAAATAGAAAAGAAAGATTAAAAATGAAAAGGAAAGAGAAGGGAGAAAATGAAGGAAAAAGAAAATTTCAAACCTGGATGCTTTCGTTTCACATCAATTTTGCTTACGATATTTTATGTTTACAGGTCCGAGTGCCTCTATACCAAGTCTACAGAGTACACCGCTTCCATCACATTCTACTGGTATGTTTATTTAAATTATTAGTTAAATGCTGAAAATTCTATATGTTTACTTGTTGAATAAATAGCTTTTTTAATAATGAGCTAAATTCTGATTAACTACTTCTATTTTACTTATAATAGGTACGTCGGGCACACCACTTGCGATTATTGGCTCGTCCGCCCACCCGGGCACACAACTGGCAGACGATGCTATTAGCCATCACGAGGGCGAGCAGGTGGTGTTGTAGGAGGGACGCAAGCCAAGTTGGGTCTCTGGGTAAATATTTAAACTCATGAATTATGTTCGTTATCTATCTATAAACTATATAATTGTTGGATATCATTTTAACATCTGTAATTGCAGGGATAAAGTACATCCCAATGACGCTTCTCATTTTATTACCAACATTATTGAGCGACATGTGACCGGCCCATATAAGTCATTTCAAAACTTTCCTCAGGATATCGGCGACTGATTGTATGACGAGTTCCTAGTATACAATTTAATCTTTTAAATTACATATTTCCCAAATCAACAATTTCAATTGACTAACTTATAAAATTTGAATTCTAGACAGCGAAGATATCAATTTGTGAGGCGAGCTGACGCCGGAGGAGCTCGGCGTGCAAGGGAGGCCACAACAACTGTAAATTATAAGCATCAATTACACAACTGTCGGGACCGTGCCAAGGCTCTAGCCGGGGGGAGCGAGGACCCTGGCCTTTGGAAGGCACACGGCCCCACATGGATGAGGAGGGAGCACTAGGAGGACCTCTGTGATAGATGGGTCTAGCCTAATTGGATGGCCAAATCTGCAAAAGCCAAAGCCGCACGTGCATCACAACTAGACGTGCATCTTCATACTTCTGGATCCGTTTCCTTCATGACTCAGAAGGAGAGATTGGTAAGTAATAATCTTAATTTTATTATATTTTATTTATTATTTATCCTTATTTATTCTCTATAACATGTATAACAGAAAAAGAAGAGGGGTGGTACGGTCTCGTACCGCGATTTATTTCCTACAGTTCACAAGAAGAAGGGGACTGATCAGTATGTGAGCGAGAGAGCTCACTCTGTAGTGGTAAGATTATATGCATACACATTTCTTTTCTATTTCAATTTTTAAATATGATTGATTAATATGAAATTCACAATATTTTTTATTCAGTTTGCAGGACTCATATGACAGGCATATGACTGAAAAGTATGGGGAGGAGGAGACGCAGCGGCCGTAGCTAGATCCTGAGGCCTAGGTAGCAGCAACTGGCCCACTGACGAAAGGATGAGTATACGGTTTTGGGCAGAGCTTGGACACCCGCACGATTCTAGCATCTTGTGCTGGCTCAGCTTCGTCCTACCCCAGTAGCAGTTCCTTCTCTACTCCCTCCATTGGCACTTCTACGAGTCATATTAGATCCATCATCCGAAATGAGGTAGACGGCATCGAGGAACGCATGGAGGCATGCCTTACTCGGGCGGTTGCTACCCTCCTCTCCCAGGCGGGGATTTTGACACAGAGAGCACCCTCCAGCACAACACGGCCCTCTCATGTGAGTATTTAATTTAACTTTTAATTTCATAGACTTTAGAGTTCTAATATTTTTTTTCGATAAGTAATGAATTGTTTTAAAAGGACAATGTACATGATGATGGTTACTGACTACACAAGCTGTAGACTAGTAACCTGAGTGATTTAGAAAGAAAGAATTCCAATTCCCTTCCTAGATGAACATCCCAACTATAGTAGTTTTTTCATGTTCTAGATCTTGTCTGATGTGGTCTCCAAATAGCTGATTAATGCTAGTTCCATTCATCCATGGGTCCGACCATATATCCGTATCCTATCCATCTGAAATGCGGTAGGTAATAAAGTGTTGATCGAGCTTCTAGCATGCAAGATACCTTTCCATGCTGAAGAATAGTGAGGCTTGATTTTGTAGTCCCAAAGATTCTTCTTTTGTAAGTATTTATTCTTGACCCATGAATACCATAATGACTACTTTATTTGGAGAATATCCCAAAGCAACTTACCCATACAAGCTTGATTTCATTCTCTTTCAGTGTTTAAGTCCTAGTCCCCCTTCAGATTTAGGCTTGCATATCTGATTCCAGGAAACCATATGTAAACCTGATTTTGAAGAATGCCATGTCCAATAGAAGTTTCTCAGAATTCTTTCTATTTCTTCAATTAGACCTACAGGTAGAAGGAAAGCAGCTGCCCAATAGATAGAATAGAATGAGAGCACAGATTTGATCAACTCTAGATGACCGGCTCTTGAGAGAATCCTATTCTTCTAGGAATCAGTTCTTCTCTTTATCTTCTCTACTATTGGAGTGCAATTTCCCTTCTTTATAGATTTGGAGATCAAAGGAAGCCCCAGATAGGGAACACGGAGCTCCCCCTCTCTCACACACACGTGACTAATTACCCAAGATTGGTTCTGAACACAACCTCCTAAGTAGGCTTTACTCTTATCAGAGTTTAGATTTAGCCCTGACATACTACCAAAACGATGGAGTAGAGGTCCAACATGATTAATAGTGTCAAGATCATCCTTCAGGAAGAGAATCAAATCATCTGCAAAAGTTATATGAGATATTTGCATATTACCAGCTGTAGGAGATTGGATATTGCCTTTCAAGACTTCTTGTCTGATCCCATTGTTGATGTTGAAAAAACCATGTGGTGTGCCATTCACTAACACTGAAAATGCAGGGCTATCTAAACAGTTTGATATCCAATCAATGCAAATGATGGGAAAACCCATTTCTTTCACCAGACAGTACAAATAGTTTCTGTTAACAGAGTCAAAGGCTTTTCTGAGGTCTACCTTCGTGCAAATGAACTTGCCTTTGGACTTAGAATGCAAATTTCTGACTATATCATTGGCCAGTATAACATTATGATGAATGCTTCTCCCTTTTATAAAGGCTGACTAGTTGTTACTAATGAGTTTTGGAAGAACTTTCTGAATTCTGTTTGCAATCACTTTGGAAATGATTTTGTAAATAAAATTACAGAGTGATATTGGCCTATACTGCTCAAAGGAATTTGCCCCTTCCTTCTTGGGGATAAGAGATATGAAGGTACAATTCAGCTGCTTTAGTAGACATTTCAAAGTAAAGAAATGCTTGACTGCAGCAACTACCTCCTCCCCAATAATAGGTCAAGTAGCTTGATAGAATTATGCAGGAAATCCATCTAGACCTGGGCTTTTATTTTTTGGTCCCTGGAAGATAGCTTTTTTAATCTCTTCATCTAAAATTGGTGCACAGAGCAAACCCGCTTCCTCTTCTATTAGCTTAGCATTAGGTGTAAAGTGCCATTCTCTAGTGCAGGATGCTTGATTCAGAAGGCTTTTCTGGCATTGTATAGCATGCCAGTTGACTTCATTTATGTCAGTAGTAAAGCTTCCATCTTGCAATTAACATTTTTTTATGTAGTTTATAGCTCTTCTACTTCTGAAGGCAGCATAGAAATATCTTGTATTAGAGTTCCCCAATGCTAGCCAATTTTGTCTAGATTTCAGCTTGGCAAATGACTCCTCAGTTTGCAAGGCTTTAGAAAATATAAACCTTAATTCCTTCATACTCATGATGAGGTTGCTATTCATGGGATCTGATTTTAGCTCTTGCTGAACTGTTAGTAATTCCCTCCTTGCCTTTTATATGTTGTCATGAACATTGCCAAATTAGTTAGAATTCCAGTCCCTTAGGACTTGTTTCAATTTCCTTAATTTTGCCCAAAGAATATACTGCAGAGACCCTCTTAGTTACTCATTCCACACTTCCTACGCTACTGTTAAAAATTATGGATGTTGAGTCCACATATTAAAAAATTTGAATGGCTTCTTACCAGACTTGATTTCCTTTTCAGAGTAAATTCTCAGTAATGAATGATTTGAAAAAAGTTCACTAGAAAACTCTGCATAAGATTTTTGGAATTGGCTTAGCCATAGGTCATTGATAAGGAATCTATCCAGCCTTGCAATAATTCTATTGGGTGGGAGAGAATAGTTACTCCAAGAGTAGCTGCTTCCTATAATTTTAATATCACTGAGATTGAAGGAGGTTATCATGTTATCAAACTCCTCGAGAATAGCAGTTGGAACAGATTTACCTCCCATCTTCTCATTAGGATAGTGAATGGTGTCGAAATCTCTTACAACCATCCATGGAGTACCGTTGGAGATAACTGAAAGGTCCATAAGATCCTTCCATAACATTCTTCGTTGAGATAGAAGATTGGAAGCATAAACTGCAGTGAAGTGGAAGGAGAACCCAGTTGAACAATCGTTGGTAGTTAAATGAATTAGTTGACTAGTCCGCTTAATCAATTGAGTATTAAACTTCATAGGATCACTAAGAATCCATATTCTTCCTCTTGCGTCCTGAGTATGAATGAAGTTGGCTTCAGGCCATATACTTTGCTTAAACTTTGCTATATTCCTGGGATGAATTTTTGTTTAAATGAGTATTGTCATGTCACACTTTGATTGAGAGAGAATTAGTTTAAGTTGAGCATGTCTCTCTCGGTTGATAACAATCTGTTATGGTACTTGAGCATGCTCCATTTTTCAAATTTGTATTCATACCCGAAGAATCCATTATGCACTGCTTTTACTTCACATCTGGATGATTGATCCACATGTTTAAAAATTTGAATGGAACGGCACCACTAGAGACAGTTAAAAGAATTCAGCTTTGAGAGTCAAAGAATTCATCTTCATGTTATCTACTTTCAAATTTAGAAAATTATAAATATATTTAATTAAATTTATTATTAATTATTTTTATTTAAATTTATTTACTATTATTTTTTGTGATGTAGGATCCTCCTACAGCTGGTGATGGTAGAGATGCTACGAATGAGGATGATGCAGCAGATATCACTTGATTTTTTTAATGATATTGTGAAAAAATGGCATTTGAATTAATGTAACTGTAACTTTTTTTATTCATTGAGTTATGTGTTATGGACGTTGTTTATTGTATGTTCGACGAATTTTATCAGAGTGTGTGTTGTATATGTTGTTTATAACGTGTTTTATGTTAAGATGTACAGGTTATGTGGTGTATAATTGTAGTTTTAAACAAGTTTTTAAAATTTTAAAATATATAAAAAAATTGTGGAGAAAATTTTTGACGGAATTTCAACGTAAAGTAGATCATACTCTGACCAACATTATTCCGTCGGAAATAATTAACTTCAAAGGTGATAGGTTTCCGATGGATAGGGGTTTCGTCGGAAATACGTCGGAAAGTTCCGACATATTTTTGATGATCAACCGTTCCGTCGGAAATAAGGGTGACAAATAGGCAGCTACGGGTGACAAATAGGCAGCTACGGGTGACAAATAGGCTTCCGACTGATACTCGTATCGTTGAAAATATGTCAAAAAGTTTTGACATATTTCCGACGATTAACCTTTTCGTCGAAAACAAGGGTGACAAATAGTTCACTAAGGGTGACAAATAGTTTGATAAGGGCGACAAATAGATTTCTGACGGATATTCGTTTCGTCAGAACTATGTTGGAAATTTCCAACGTATTTCCGACCATTTTTTTTTCCGTCAGAAATATTTGTCAGATTGCGACATATTTGTCATAATTTCCATTTCCGACAGAAAGATTTTTTGTCTGAAATATGTCGAAAATTGCCAACGTATTTCCAACAAAGTCTATATCCGTTGGAAAATAATACCGACATTTTATCGACGAATTATATTTATGTCGAAAAAATATCCGACATATGTTCTGAGAGAAACTTTTTCTGTCAAAAACTTTTGAAAAACATTTATTAATAAAATTTATATAGTACCGATGAAATACTGGCGGTTCTCATTTTATGTCAAAAATTTTCTGACGTACTTCCGACGAAAAAATATGCGTCAAAAATAATCCTTAATTTTAATAATTTTTTTGAATATATTATCAACTTTTTTTCGACAAAGTTTGCTCCGTCGAAAACATTAATTATTTTTCTCATTATTAATTGTTATTAATTACCAACATAAATACCGATGAAAATTTTGACGTATTTGTTTGTCGGTAATTTTCGATGAAGTTTCAACGAAAAATCAATACGTCGAAAATTAGTGACGTAGGATTTTCGACGTACATATTTTGTCGGAATTCCGTTGGAAATACGTCGGTACTAAGTTTACTTATGTATTTCTGATAGAATTCCGACAGAATATGTATGTCGAAAATCCTTGTTTTTCTTGTAGTGAGAGTTCAAGGTTGAATAATGACAAGGTCATGCTACGGAAGGAATCTGGTAGCATAACAATACATTCATTAGTTTTCATAGTTCATTAATGACTTATTGTATAAGGTTTGGGTTATAGATAATCAAAAGACTATCTAGGAACAGAGTATACTTAACCCTTTAGGTCAAACCATGGGTTAGGCCTGAACTGGTAAAATGCGGTCAAGGGAAGACCGTTTCTTGAAAGTAGCGATCAGGTCAAGACCGCTATCAGGTAGAGTCGACGCATGAAGAAGGAATAGGTCGACGCAGTCAAACTGCAGGCAAGACACGGTCACGCCAGAACCACCTTCATAAAATAGCGGTCGCATGGAAGCCGCGACTAGTCTAGAGTGCAGGAAAATGCGAGAAACTCAAGTGCTTTCTAATCCATTGAACTTTTAGGGTACAACCAGCTCGGCGTCCTAGTGGGAATCCTAGGCTCGCGGAGACTTACGGAGGCCTTGAAACAAGATCACCTAGTCTGGTAGAAGGAATATCCGACGGAGAGGATCACAAGTCTAAGAGAGTGTTCCTATCAAGTGCGTGTGTAACTAATAGCATTATATCGGAATACGTGCTATATACTTAAGAATGACTGAGATGAGAGTGAATCGTGTAGAAACAGCGATCAAATCATCAATGTAACAAGTTCCATAAACCATGTGAAAATAACTTTAATACAAGACTATATGATTTTGGCATGAAACTAACATAAGATTAAAATAAGTTTATAAAACATGAAGGGCATAAAATCTATAATGATTGATGCACAATATAATGAAAATCATGAATATAAGGATATAACTAGGAATAGGGTTAATTACCTAGGCTTAGCATGTATTTAAAAGGGCTGATCTACATTCTGTTTAGGGTTAATAGAATACAAAATGCGGTCAGGTGATAACCGCCTTTTGAAAGTAGCTGTCGATCTGAGATCGCCTTCTGGAAGAAGCGGTTTCTGAGGAACTGCCTTCTATCTGTAATAGATAGAAGCAACAGTCTGACGTGCAGGGCCTAGCTAGGGCCATAAATGCATAGAAACCATGAAGAATAGAAGGATAACGTATAGGGACATGTTTAGAACGTCAAAGGTGCATGGAAAGACATGTATCATGCTAAAATTCTTATTTTTTTAGTTACAAGGTGCAGGGTTATGCATGCAGTAAGAATCTAAATGTGTAGTCATGATAAAACATGAAATTCTCTACATACGGTGCATGAAACTTCAAGGAAAGAGAGGGCATTTACTCCTAACTTGCTGTTTGAGCCATTTATGAGATAACCTACCTTTGATTTATTCCCTAGAGTTTGAATTTGTTGCTGGAAGAAGGTCCTCGTTCCTGCGCGTCCTGCGTGGAGCCCACTACTTCCAGCGGCTCTGTCTCCCTAACCTCTTGGTTTCCTAGCACGAGATTTGGAGGGTAGTTAGAAGACATAAAGAGGAATAATTTATTCTAAAGATAAAACTTGAAATTACCTCGGTTAGGGTTCCTAAATCTCTGATCTTTCTCGGAGAAACTCACTCGTTCCTATGCGGTGTGTAGAGAACCAGTGACATTTGAGGCTTCTAACTTCTCAGGGGCTTGATATCCAGGCATGGGGTTTAGAGGGGAATTAGACAAAACTAAAAGGAATGAAAAGTTCTAAAGGACGAACTTGGGAAGATGATTCCTTGCCTTCGAAATACGCACTCCAAAACTAGGGGCCTATCTATAGGGTTTGGCCTAGGGTGGCTAGATTAGATCGACTTAGGAGTCCTAATTTGGAGTAGGATCGATCCCCAAGAGTCCTAGACTAGATTGCCATGCCATATAGCATAGATCCATGGGGATTGGAATGCTAAAAATCCCATTTTTCCACATTTCTGTAAATCACGTTTTTGGAATATAGTCGTGGTCTTCCCTGAACCGCTACTCTGAGAATGCGGTCGTGTGATAGACCGCGTTCAGGTGTATCTTCTAAAAATTTTAGATTTTCTTATTTATCTCCTGTTTATCCCTGAATTGGTCTATTTACCCATTTTAAATCCGTAAATAGCCCTAATTATGTCTCTAGAAGTGAGCTTGGGCTAGAAGGGCTTTGAAATTGGTCTTTGGGCCCATTTTAAGTAGGCTTAACCCTTTGGTTAATATAGGGCCTTTAATTATCCATAATTCATTTAATTAGCCCATTAAGCCTTTTAAATGCTAAATAATTCTATTTTATTCCTAAAAAATATGAGAAAATTCTAGGGCGTTACAACTCTTGCTGGCATCTTACTAATTCTTTTTGGACATTGACTGTTGCTATTCATAATATTGCTGGTATTCAAAATTTCTTGGTCTTTCACTACTGCTGAAATTCTCTAGAAAACTCCTCCAATTACAATTCCTTCTTGGCTGTTCTGCTATCAAGCTCTTGTCAAGACAATTTCTGACCTCACTTTGATTCCTTGGGCTATGCTGCTATTGATATTGCAAACTACATTGATGATCATTCTCTCTTCTCAATTGGTATCAGCCTCTGATGGTTTTGATGAGGTCCCATTCATCTCTGAACATTTCTTGTCTGAAATTGCTCACCTTCACATTTTGAAATACAATCAAACTCTTATTCTTTTTGCTAATGTCAAAGGGGGAGAAGGTTGATGTTGAGTCATTAATTATGGATAGATGTGTGTTTAAATTGGAGAGCATGTTATGCTCTTAATCATGCTATAAAATTGAATTTGGTTGGTTCATAATTATCATATAATGACCCATAGTCTTGCCATCATCAAAAGGGAAGAGAATGTTGTGTCCCTGCTGGTTTTGATGGTTTTGATGATGTCAAACACTATGACTCATTTTTGAGTCTTTTATGATTTTGATAATGTCAAAGAACAGGTTGATAGATTGGTTCAAGTAGTTCAGAAGGTCTGAAAGTTTGATGAAGCTCCAAGATAGAGTCGACACTCTAAGTCGACTCCAAGCTGTCAAAGCTCTCTCTAGAAGCCTACAGCATAAGCGGTGTTGACGCAGTGATTCACCCAAGTCGATGCAGTAGTGAAGCAGATAAGAAGAAAGAAGAAGATAGAGTCGACATAATGAAGTCCAACGTCGACGCAATAAGGCCAGTCATCAAGAATCAAGCAAATGGAGTTGACGTTGTAATCAGAATCACATTCATGGTGTAACGTCCCGAGTGCAGAAGGAACCCGGAGATGCGTGATGAGTTTATATCAATCAGAGTGTTAGTGTATTCGACACAAAGACAGAGTGCGCAAAGTAATAATAACCCAATCCTTCATTTCATCAAACCTTCAAAGTACTTTATTACAACTTACTTAAAGAAAGTGCTACGACTCAAATAAAGGAAAAGTAACATAATGGACTCAAGAAATAGAAAAGACAAGAGTAGTCGATGCTTGGAGTGGCTCTATCTCCTCACTCATTGTCATCCCCATCCGTTTGGGCCTCGTTATCGGACTTACCTGAAAAATAAGGGAAAACACTAGGTGAGCGAATGCTCAGTAGGGATTATATCTAAGGCAGTAACTTGCTTTAAGAAATTTACAGGTTGCATGAAATGCAATAAGCTATGCATGCTCGGTAGAAACGACAATAGAGAGATTGAATTACAAGAGAGTAGATTATGTATATCAAGTGATAGCGAGTGAACTAAGAAGTCTTTAAAAAAACTCATGTTAAGATAGCAAGATACTCAAGCCCGTATAGTTATCAGGTCATGCGATCATGTCAAGAATTGGCCATCATGTTACAAGCAAGCAAATAATACCCTTTCCGGGTCACGTAAGTCACATCATGTCAAGTCAAATCAAGTCAAGTATGAGATTTGTGGAATGTCTATCAAGCTAGTCATGCACTTTGGTACAATGCCATACCGTGATCATTACAACTCGCATGGGCACTAGTACTTTCGGGTGCTCCTCCCAGGACCAGATGGGGCCCTATATGCGCAGGCATTGATCATGTATTTTCGACATCTACTATAGTTATAGCCAATATAGAATTTCAAAGGATTCAAGCTCGTATGAACTTTAAGGTAGATTATGTGGAATAAAATTTCAAGGATTGAGCATGATGCGTAAGGACGTACCATGATAGTAACGGTATAACCACGATTCGTATGAAACTAGGTGGAATTGGCTCCCCAAATGGGGTGCCAAGACATTAAGAATAAGCTCTCCTATAGCCATGGTCGCTCGTTCTTATACATGATAAGGTGGATAGAATTATTGTCCACAAGTATGACACATCATTCTTAAGGAGTATTAATGGTATGGTTTACCATTCCATTATTTAAATAGTATTCTCGTGACATCAAAATAGTATATCATGAGGGTCGGTATACCATGTTTCTTTAGAGTGACATGGCAATCAAGTAGTGTCATAGGTTTTTAAGGGTACAACCTGCTCGGCTGCCTTGAGGGAATCTAAGGCTAGCGAAGTCTTACGGAGGTCTCTATGATAAAGTCACCGGTCCAAAATGAAAGCTAGGAGATTCCTAAATGGGCTCAGACCCCAATATATCACACTGCTAGCGCCGATGGACATACAGGTCTATTCGGAGATGGTACGCCGAGCTCAATTACTAGAAGATGCCACGGAGCTATATGATAGGATCCGTGGGAAGGATAAGAAGGAACAGGTCACTAGTTCGAGTTCCTTCAAACCCAATTTCAAGAAGAGGCCGAGTAATGGAGGTACTCCCTCCCAAGAGCAAAAGTTCAAGAAGACCAAACCTTTCTCCATCACCACTACACCTTCTAAGGTGGTATGTAAGCATTGTGATAAGGACGGGCACAAGGCCGAAGAATATCGGAGAAAACTAGGAGCTTGTCTCCGTTGTGGGAGCCATGATCATCGGATTCCCGACTGTCCCCTGCTCAACGATCTAGCCGGCGACGGGAAGCGGCCGGTGACAAAGAATGCACGCCTCCAAGCTATCAAGGAGACAGAACAAGACGAAGGCGGACTGGTAGAAGGTACACTACAAGTTTGTTCCAAGTCTACATATGTCTTATTTGATACTGGTGCATCGCACTCTTTTATCTCCAAGAAGTTTGCTGATCCATTACCTATTGAACCAGAGTGGATAAAATTGGTTATTTCAACTCCCCTAGGCAATGAAGCCGATATTGTTCACCATTACCAAAACTGTGAAGTCTTGGAAGAAGGAAGAAATCTCCCTATCGACTTAATATGCCTAGACATGAAGGACTATGATATCATATTAGGAGCCGATTGGTTATCCAAATACCAGGCAACTGTTGATTGCCGTAATAGCAAAGTTACTTTCAAGGAATTCCCGGAATTGATTTATACTAGCCCTAAGAATTGGAGCAAGTCACCTCTTATTTCGGCTCTCCGAGCTAGCAAGCTAATAAGGAAAGGATGTGTATCTTTCCTTGCGTTTGTCACCATTAAGGAGACTAAGGAGACTAAGCTAGAAGACATCCCAATTGTGCAAGAATTTCCGGACGTGTTTCTGGAAGATTTGCCTGGATTACCTCCACAACGAGAAGTGGCCTTCACCATCGATTTGATCCCCGGTGCTGGTCCAGTTTCTAAGGCACCTTATAGGATGTCCCCTGTCGAACTCAAGGAGCTGAAGGAGCAATTGATGGAACTTCTTAAGAAGGGTTTTATCAGACCATGCACTTCCCCGTGGGGAGCACCTGTGCTATTTGTAAAGAAGAAGGATGGATCCATGAGGTTATGCATCGACTATCGACAGTTGAATCATCTCACTATCAAGAACAAGTATCCACTACCGAGAATCGATGAGTTATTTGATCAAATATCTGGATCCAAGTATTTCTTGAAGATCGATCTAAGGTCGGGATATCACCAACTAAGGATCAAAGATGAGGACATTTATAAGACCGCGTTCAGAAGCAGGTATGAGCACTATGAATTTATTGTTATACCTTTTGGACTAACAAATGCCCCTGCTATCTTTATGTAGTTGATGAATAGTATATTCAGGCCTCATCTAGATCAGTTCGTGGTGGTTTTCATTGATTATACACTAATTTATTCAAGGACCAAGGAAGAGCATGAGGAGCATTTACGGATTGCATTACAGATATTGAGGATGAATCAGCTTTATGCAAAGCTCAGTAAATGTGAATTCTGGCTTGAAGAAGTATCTTTGTTGGGACACATTATGTCAAAAGACGATTTATCCGTAGATCTATCAAAGGTTGAAGCTGTAAGGAATTGGGAAAGGCCGACCAATGCTAGCGAGATCCGTAGTTTCTTGAGTCTTGCGGGCTATTACCGACGATTCATCAAAGATTTCTCCAAGATCGCTATACCACTCACTAGGCTAACTCGCAAGGAGATCCGTTATGAATGGAGAGAGGAATGTGAAAGAAGCTTCCAAGCCCTCAAAGATCACCTAACTACTGCCCCGGTTTTAGCTTTACCAACTGAAGGCGAGAAATTTGAGGTGTACACCGATGCATCTGGCATTGGTCTTGGATGTGTCTTGATGCAACATGGGAGAGTTATAGCTTACTCTTCCTGACAGTTGAAGAAGCACGAAGAAAACTACCCAGTTCATGACTTAGAATTGGCTGCGGTAGTGTTTGCACTAAAGATATGGAGACATTATCTATACAGAGTGCAGTTTACTGTATACTCGGACCATAAAAGTCTCAAGTATCTCTTCTCTCAGAAGGAATTAAATATGAGGCAAAGACGTTGGCTAGAATATCTTAAGGACTTCAACTTCACTATACAATATCATCCTGCAAAGGGTAATCCTGTAGCCGATGCCCTTAGTCGAAAGCCGAGAGCACTATTAGCCAATTGTATGATTCAGGAGTGCAAGTTGCTAGAACAATTCTCTAAACTTAATATAAGCATAGACAAGGACAGTAGGTGTGTCACATTATCCCATATGAGCATACAGCCAGACTTGCTATCCGAAATATAAGGTCTTCAAGATAGTGACCCCGTACTAGTGGAAATCAAGGGCAAAATGGAAGAACAACCTGATTTCAAGATAGCCTCGGATGGAAGATTGATGTTCAGGAATAGAACATGTATACCGAATTGTCCAGAGCTAAAGAAGAAAATCTTAGATGAAGCTCACAGATCAAGGTACATGATTCATCCAGGGTCTACCAAAATGTATCAAGATTTGAAAAGGACCTTCTGGTGGTCTAATATGAAAAGAGAAGTAGCAGACTTCGTGTCTCGTTGTCTCACTTGCCAAAAGGTCAAGGCCGAACACCAAAAGCCTGCCGGTAAGCTACATCCTCTAGATATTCCCAAGTGGAAGTGGGAGGATATCGGCATGGACTTCATTATGGCTCTGTCCAAATCTAAAGGAGGACATGATGGAATATGGGTCATCATCGACCGTTTGACTAAGTCAGCCCATTTCTTGCCAATCAAGAGCTGATGGTCAATTGACATCCTTGCTGCATTATACATTAAGGAGATAGTCAGGTTACATGGAGTACCCGTCTCAATCGTGTTTGACAGAGACCCTCGTTTTACTTCTCACTTATGGAAGGGTTTACAACATTCGTTGGGGACGAGACTTAACTTTAGTACAACTTTTCATCCTCAAACGGATGGTCAGACCGAGAGAACCAATCAGGTAGTAGAAGATATGCTCAGGGCTTGCATCATTGATTTTTGTGGAAGCTGGCATGATCACTTACCTTTGGTTAAATTTACATACAACAACAGCTACTAGGCAAGTATACAGATGGCACCTTTTGAAGCCTTATACGGAAAGAGTTGCCGATCACCCTTGTGCTGGGATGAAGTTGGCGAGAAACAACTATTAGGCCCAGACATGGTAAGGGATACCACTGAAAAGATTCAGATGATTAGAGAGAGACTCCAAGTAGCTCAGTCTAGACAGAAGGCTTATGCTGACACAAGAAGAAGAGATCTCGAATTCCAAGTTGGAGATCACGTATTTGTTAAGATATCACCTGGACGTGGAATAAGGAGATTTGGTGTTAAGGGCAAGCTTACGCCAAGGTTTATCGGACCTTTTGAGGTATTAGAAAGAGTGGGCGAGGTGGCTTACAGCGTCGCTTTACCTCCTCAACTGTCCGAAGTTCATAATGTATTCCACATATCCATGTTGAAGAAGTATGTGCACGATCCATCACATATCATCGATCATGGAGACCTTGTGATTCAAAAGGATCTCGCACATGAGCAAAAGTCGATGAAGATCCTCGATCGTGAGGTACGCAGTTTTTTCATATTGGACCACCAGAAGGTCCTTTTCAAATCTTGGTACATTTTGGTAGACCATGGATGAATCGTGTACCTTGATCTGTGAGCTTCATCTAAGATTTTCTTCTTTAGCTTTGGACAATCCGGTATACATGTTCTATTCCTGAACATCAATCTTCCATCCGAGGCTATCTTGAAATCAGGTTGTTCTTCCATTTTGCCCTTGATTTCCACTAGTACGGGGTCACTATCTTGAAGTCCTTGTATTTCAGATAGCAAGTCTGGCTGTATGCTCATATGGGATAATGTGACACACCTATTGTCCTTGTCTATGCTTATATTAAGTTTAGAGAATTGTTCTAGCAACTTCCACTCCTGAATCATACAATTGGCTAATAGTGCTCTCGGCTTTCGACTAAGGGCATCGGCTATAGGATTACCCTTTCCAGGATGATATTGTATAGTGAAGTCGAAGTCCTTGAGATATTCTAGCCAATGTCTTTGCCTCATATTTAATTTCTTCTGAGAGAAGAGATACTTGAGACTTTTATGGTCCGAGTATACAGTAAACTAAACTCCGTATAGATAATGTCTCCATATCTTTAGCGCAAACACTACCGCAGCCAATTCTAAGTCATGAACTGGGTAGTTTTCTTTGTGCTTCTTCAACTGTCGGGAAGAGTAAGCTATAACTCTCCTATGTTGCATCAAGACACATCCAAGACCAATGCCAGATGCATCGGTGTACACCTCAAATTTCTCGCCTTCAGTTGGTAAAGCTAAAACCGGGGCAGTAGTTAGGTGATCTTTGAGGGCTTGGAAGCTTCTTTCACATTCCTCGCTCCATTCATAACGGATCTCCTTGCGAGTTAGCCTAGTGAGTGGTACGGCGATCTTGGAGAAATCTTTGATGAATCACCGGTAATAGCCCGCAAGACCCAATAAACTACGGATCTCGCTAGCATTGGTTGGTCTTTCCCAATTCCTTATAGCTTCAACCTTTGATGGATCTACGGATAAACCATCTTTTGATATAATGTGTCCCAAGAAAGATACTTCTTCTAGCTAGAATTCACATTTACTGAGCTTTGCATAAAGCTGATTCATCCTCAATATCTGTAATGCAATCCGTAAATGCTCCTCATGCTCTTCCTTGGTCCTTGAATAAATTAGTATATCATCAATGAAAACCACCACGAACTGATCTAGATGAGGCCTGAATATACTATTCATCAACTGAATAAAGGCAGCAAGGCCATTTGTTAGTCCAAAAGACATAACAACAAATTCATAGTGCCCATACCTGCTTCTGAACGCGGTCTTATAAATGTCCTCATCTTTGATCCTTAGTTGGTGATATCCCGACCTTAGATCGATCTTCGAGAAATACTTGGATTCAGATATTTGATCAAATAACTCATCGATTCTCGACAGTGGATATTTGTTCTTGATAGTGAGATGATTCAACTGTCGATAGTCGATGCATAACCTCATGGATCAATCCTTTTTCTTTACAAATAACACAGGTGCTCCCCACGGGGAAGTGCTTGGTCTGATAAAACCCTTCTTAAGAAGTTCCATCAATTGCTCCTTCAGCTCCTTGAGTCCGGCAGGTGACATCCTATAAGGTGCCTTAGAAACTGGACCAGCACCGGGGATCAAATCGATGGTGAAGGCCACTTCTCGTTGTGGAGGTAATCCAGGCAAATCTTTCGGAAACACGTCCGAAAATTCTTGCACAACTGGGATGTCTTCTAGCTTAGTCTCCTTAGTCTCCTTAATGGTGACAAACGCAAGGAAAGATACACATCCTTTCCTTATTAGCTTGCTAGCTCAGAGAGCCGAAATAAGAGGTGACTTGCTCCAATTCTTAGGGCTAGTATAAATCAATTCTGGGAATTCCTTGAAAGTAACTTTGTTGTTACGGAATCAACAGTTGCCTGGTATTTGGATAACCAATCGGCTCCTAATATGATATCATAGTCCTTCATGTCTAGGCATATTAGGTTGATAGGGTGATTTCTTCCTTCTACCAAGACTTCACAGTTTTGATAATGGTGAACAATATCGACTTCATTGCCTAGGGGAGTTGAAATAACTAATTTTATCCACTCTGGTTCCATAGGTAATGGATCAGCAAACTTCTTGGAGATAAAAGAGTGCAATGCACCAGTATCAAATAAGACATATGCAGACTTGGAACAAACTTGTAGTGTACCTTCTACCAGTCCACCTTCGTCTTGTTCGGTCTCCTTGATAGCTTGGAGGCGTGCATTCTTTGTCACCGGCCGCTTCCCGTCGCCGGCTAGATCGTTGAGCAGGGGACAGTCGGGAATCCGATGATTACGGCTCCCGCAACGGAGACAAGCTCCTAATTTTCTCCAACATTCTTTGGCCTTGTGCCCGGCCTTATCACAATGCTTACATACCACCTTAGAAGGTGTAGTGGTGATGGAGAAAGGTTTGGTCTTCTTGAACTTTTGCTCTTGGGAGGGAGTACCTCCATTACTCGGCCTCTTCTTGAAATTGGGTTTGAAGGAACCCGAACTAGTGACCTGTTCCTTCTTATCCTTCCCACGGATCCTATCAGATAGCTCCGTGGCATCTTCTAGTAACTGAGCTCGGCGTACCATCTCCGAATAGACCTGTATGTCCATCGGCACCAACTGTGTGATATATTGGGGTCTGTGCCCATTTAGGAATCTCCTAGCTTTCATCTTCTCGGTACTAACTAGATGTTTAGCATATCGAGACAACCTAGAAAATTGTGCCTCATACTCAGCCACCGACAAAGATCGTTGTTTAAGTGCGGCGAACTCGGCGGCCTTCTTCTCTTGGACTCGGTCTGAAAAATATTTATTGTTGAAATGTTCAACAAACTCCTCCCAAGTAACTTGTCCTTGATCTAATGTGGCTTCTACCGACTACCACCAGTAGCCGGCGTCCCTTTCCAATTGAAATGTTGCTAACAAGACCTTCTCTTGGTCCGTGCATTGCATAACCCGAAAGATACGTTCGGTCTCCCGGATCCAGTGCTCAGCGTCATCCGGATCAATGGATCCCATGAACTTAGGAGGGTTCATGTTCTTGAAGCTTTGGTGGAAATTTCCTGCTCCACGATGTGCACCTCCTTGTGCCACCTGTTGAAGTGCCTGGGTCATGCCTTGTAGAGTGCGTTGCATGTTGCGCCACTGGGCACGTTCGGCAGCCATTGTCCTACAATTACAATAACTATATTAATATGTGATTATGTTCAAAGGTTTTGATTCTAAGTTAACTTAACCATTGGTTCTACCCAATCTCATCGGTTAAAGGTTTTAAACCTATCCTTGGACTTGGGTTTCCTAGGAATTGAATATCCTAGGCTCTGATACCACAAAAACTGTCACGTCCCGAGCGCGGAAGGAACCCGGAGATGCGTGACGAGTTTATATTAATCATATCAATCAGAGCGTTAGTGTATTCGACACAAAGACAGAGTGCGCAAAGTAATAATAACCCAATCCTTTATTTCATCAAACCTTCAAAGTACTTTATTAAAACTTACTTAAAGAAAGTGCTATGACTCAAATAAAGGAAAAGTAACATAATGGACTCAAGAAATAGAAAAGACAAGACTAGTCGACGCTTGGAGTGGCTCTATCTCGTTACTCATTGTCATCCCCATCTGTTTGGGCCTCGTTATCGGACTTACCTGAAAAATAAGGGAAAACACTAGGTGAGCGAACGCTTAGTAGGGATTATATCTCCAGTAGTAACTTGCTTTAAGTAATTTACATGTTACATGAAATGTAATAAGCTATGCATGCTTGCAAGAAACGACAATAGAGAGATTGAATTACAAGAGAGTAGAGAATGTATATCAAGTGATAGCGAGTGAACTAGCAAGTCTTTAAAAAAACTCACGTTAAGATAGCAAGATACTCAAGCACGTATAGTTATCAGGTCATGCGATCATGTCAAGAATTGGCCATCATGTTATAAGCAATCAAATAATACCCTTTCCGGGTCACGCAAGTCACGTCATGTCAAGCCAAATTAAGTCAAGTACGAGATTTGTGGAATGTCTATGAAGCTAGTCATGCACTTCGGTACAATGGCATACCGTGATCATTACAACTCCCATGGGCACTAGTACTTTCGGGTGCTCCTCCCACGACCAGATCGGGCCCTATATGCGCAGGCATTGATCATGTATTTTTGACATCCACTATAGTTATAGCCAATATAGAATTTCAAAGGATTCAAGCTTATATGAACTTTAAGGTAGATTATGTGGAATAAAATTTCAAGGATTGAGCATGTTGCGTAAGGACGTACCATGATAGTAACGGTATAACCACGATTCATATGAAACTAGGTGGAATCGGCTCCCTAAATGGGGTGCCAAGACATTAAGAATAAGCGCTCCTATAACCATGGTCGCTCGTTCTTATACATGATAAGGTAGATAGAATTAGTGTCCATAAGTATGACACATCATTCTTAAGGAGTATTAATGGTATGGTTTCCCATTCCATTATTTAAATAGTATTCTCCTGACATCAAAACAACATATCATGAGGGTTGGTATACCATGTTTCTTTAGAGTGACATGACAATCAAGTAGTGTCATAGGTTTTTAAGGGTACAACCTGCTCAGCTGCCTTGAGGGAATCCAAGGCTAGCGAAGTCTTAAGGAGGTCTCTATGATAAAGTCACCGGTCCAAATGAATGGAAAGTCCCATGGAGGGTTCATCTATCACCGAGAAATAGTGGGTAACCGTGAAATGACGTGAAACATGGGACTATATTCACGGAATGGAATATAGTGCCGACACACATAACCCATTGTCAAAGGGTCACTAAAAAACACGGAAAACCAAAAAAAAATTTAGAACTATCAATCAATTGACGCCTGAGCTTGAG
This sequence comes from Amorphophallus konjac, assembly GCA_022559845.1. Taxonomy (NCBI): domain Eukaryota; kingdom Viridiplantae; phylum Streptophyta; class Magnoliopsida; order Alismatales; family Araceae; genus Amorphophallus; species Amorphophallus konjac. Next base: position 124,133,340 of record CM040128.1, read on the forward strand.
TCCTCATTTTATGAATTGACGCCCTTGTCTGGGTCGTCAGTTCAGTAAATGACGACTGTTCACTCAGTCCTTTACCGTTGATATTATCATCTGTAAAAATTTCCAATTTTCAGATATTAAGTAATTGTCGACTTGCATTAAGTCTTCATTTCATAAAAAGGCGACCTAGTCAGGGGCATCATATGTCAAATAAAAGGGCAGTGTATACATCATCAATTATCATGTCCAGGAATTTATGTACGTTTCCATTTGTATTATTTATCACGAATTTGACGCCTAGATGCAGGGGCATCCATTCTAATAATGACCTAATCAAGGTCGTTAATTCTTTGTCAACTAATTTGCACCGGGCAGGTACAATCACAGACACAAGGTTCATAAAATATGTCTGATCAGGAAACAAATGACATGAACAGATAGAGAAAAATAGCAAAAATTTATGGACACGGTCGTGCATTAGTGTACATGTAAGAGTTCATAGTTATTAAATTTTAAACACTGTATAATTATTAATTATCTTGGAAAAGATGACTGTTTGCACGGTCGTTGATTTTAAATGATGCCCTATCTTGGGTCGTCAGTTTCATTCATGCAGTAAACGAAGAAAATTCATCCTGGAAACGAAATCTGTAACTCCTTCAGACCTATATGCATGTTTTCACTTAGTAATTATAGGATTTTGCTAAGTCTTGAGAAAACCTACCTTGGTTGAGTGATTTGGTTGAAGACCGATGAAGAATCGGTGAAGAATCAATAACAAGAATGATACTCTGTTTTAATGCAAACAGAGGCAGCAGGAAGAAGAACAAGAACTGGAGCTCTTGATTCCGCAACGTAGTGGTAGCAAGTAGAGAAAGCAATGGCCTTTCCCCTTCCTTGGTATCAGCAAGACCCGGCCTTCGTGCAGCAAGGAAGAAGAGGAAGAAGAAGATGAAGAACTGCTATGTTCTTCACGTACACCACGGTAGGATGAAGAGCAACGCAGTAGCAGCACCAAGGAAACAGAAGGACGTCTTGGTTCGATAGTGGGGTTGGTATTTATAAGGAAAAGAATCCTAATGGGTTTTAGGAGTTTGATTAGGACTAAAATTTCCTAGGTAGAATCCTCACTAAACTTAAATATCCACGTATCAATCCTTTTCTTCATCAAACTTACCCAGTTAACATCCCTGTTCGAACCAAACACCAACGGGTTCGGTCTGGAATTGACGCCTAAGGTTGGGGCGTTATTTAAAAAATGACGCCTCTGTCATAGTCTTCAATTCTTTTATATGACGCTTGTCAAGAGGGCGTCAATTCTTAAATTAGCGCGTGCGTGAATAGTCTTCCATTAAAAGATGACTTTAACAGAGGCATTATTTATCTTGGCCCTTTTTGTTATATGTTTTAAGTGTATATGAGTTGAACTTTATCATTAGTTTAATCTTTCTAGTAGATTTATCATTTTATCCCTTTTTCATTTACCAAGGTTGCTACACATGGAGTCGATGCACCAACCAGAACTCAAGCATTTCAAGTCAAATTTATGAATTGAGTCGATGCCATATATAAATGGAGTCGACGCACAAATGTCCAGTAGCCAAGCTCGTAACTCAAGCAGTTCGACGCAGTGACAACTTGCGTCGATGCATCAAGCGTTAGCCAAGATTTTCAAATAATCCATCAACTCATCAAAATAGTTGAGTCGACGCCATATACAAATGGAGTCGACGCACTGAAGATATTCAGAATAGCACAAGATTTAATCAAGTGAATCATGTTCCTTCGAACTCAAATGATTGGCAGGTGATCCTAGGACACCTGGCACCTTTCCAGATAGTTCATGGGAAGAGAATATTCCACTAGAACACCCGGACCAATGGAGAATCAGATCTGATGATAATTCTTTTCAGAAAATCCCTATTTTTAGATATATAAGTACATGTTCTCTTCTTTCGAAGAGCAGAGCTGTAAGTGAGGGGCTGCCGTGAGAAAAGAGGGCTGCAAGATCAAGGGCTGCGTGAGAGAGTATCATAGAGAAGATCGAGCAGTAGAAGCCAAGGGAGATCTGTGAGCTCGTTCCTGTAGCAAGAAGAGAAGAGAAGATAGGAAAAAGAGAGGAAAAGAGAAGTAGAAGAAGAATTTGAGAGAGTGCTTTCCAGTTCAAAAGAAAAAGAGAGAGGAAGGGAGATCTACAGTTGAAGAAAAGCATAGCTCCAAAATTTAGTAAAAGACTTCATCAGAAGCTACATATCTTATTGTTTCCATTGTGCTTTCTCTGAGTATCTGATTCCTTAGTTTCGTTGTATTTTTTTTATTCTACATCAATTTTGTTGTGTTTCTGCCTTGTTGTGCTCGGTGCGCATAAGGCGTTTGCACACAGTACATCACTGTGTGTAAGTTGTTCTGGGAAACCAGAACGTGGAGGAGTGGCTACTTCGGTTCCCTTCTGAGTTTTCAGAAGAAGGGAGGATTGGTTCCTCTGGGATTCCTTATGAGATTTCAGAAGAAGGAAGGATTGGTTCCTCCAGTCATTGCCTGTGGCAGTGGCACTGATATCGCTTGGTGTGAGATCTGGGGTTGAGGGATTTGTTTCCCTCAGTTTAAGCTGTGTAATCAGCATCTATAGCAGACTGAGTCTGCGTTCATGCTTGGTGCAACGAAAGCCTTACTCATTTGAGTAAGGGGTGGACGTAGGTCTACAGGTAGTAGACCGAACCACCTTAAAAATAATTATCTAGTAGTTTGCATTGTGTGGTTGCTCCTTGTCTTCTTCCTCCCTTCGCAGGTTGTCTCGTGAACTAAGTGCATTACTAATCTCACTGATATATAACTATCATTTGCATTGGTTTTATGATTAGTCTCAATTCTGTTAAGACACCACTGGTATATCAAAAGGTGTGCAGCAGCACACTTTGCGTGAAGAGAGTTTTAGACTCGAACCTTTGCCTAGTAACAACTAAGTAATTAACAGTTTGAATTATTTGATTGATGATTGATTAAATTCCAATGCTTATTATTATGTTACCTTTCATACTTGCTAAGTGTTCGATCTTACTTCTATGAGAACTTGCTTGTTCAGTTCAGTTGTGCATTCCAGAAGCACCTTGTGTGTTCATTTCTGCTAGCCCTTTTGTTCCGTTATTACATTCTCAGATCTAATCTGATCTGGTATTCTGGTTGTTTATTTTTAACTAGTATAGAATCTACAAATTGGGCTTAAATTCCTTGTTGGATCTATTCACCCCCCCTCTAGATCCAGCTACGCACCTAACAATTGGTATCAGAGCGAGTCTATAATATTATCAGATCCTAAGATCTGCAGAGAAAAGATCCTTGTGTGCACATCACTGTTTTTATCCTTCAAAACTTTTCAGATGGATTCTTTACCAATGTTCGATGGTTCAAACTTCCAAATCTGGTTAGGTAGAATGTGCAGATTTATTAACACTGTTGATCCAAACCTTTGGATGCCAATTTCTCATGGGCCACACAAATTCCCCAAGGAGAAATCCAAATGGTCTGAGGATCATAAATTGAAAAATAGAGACAATAACAAGGCTCTATAAATGATGAAAGTTGCAGTGGATGTCACTGCATTTCCTTCCTTATCTTCATGTAGGTCCGCCAAAGAAATTTGGGATAGTCTGACTGCCATCCATCAAAAGGAGAATCAAAGTTGCTTGATGGCCAAAGGGAGTGATCAAACAAGCCATGAAGAAAGGGAAGCGGTAAATTCTGAATCCCAATATGAAGAAATTCCTTATGATGCATTGGTAGAGATGCATTATGAATTGGTTGAGAAATACAAGAAAGTGAAAACTGAAAATAAGAAACTCAAAAAGGTAGTAGAAAACACATGCACTAATAAATCTTCATGCCATGACTATTCATTTTTGAAAGAATTGAATGAGAATCTTCACTCTGATCATGAATGGCAGAAAAACTTAATTGCGTCATTGAGAGAAGAAAATGAAAACCTGCTGGATAAGAAATTAGAACTTGACCAAGTGGAGGAGGAGCTGAAAGAAAAATTAGGTTCAATGCCCAATGTTGAAAAATATGTTGAGGAAATTGAAAATTTGACAGAATAAAATAAGAAGCTCAATGAATTGAACACGGTTATGTCTGATAGATTGGTTTCGCTTGAAAAAGGGAAATTTGTTCTGGATAAAGAAAAATCTAAAAAATTGGAAAATATGGAAAGAGATATAGAAAATTTGACAGAACAAAATAAGAAGCTCAATGAATTGAACACGGTTATGTCTGATAGATTACTTTCGCTTGAAAAAGGGAAATTTGTTCTGGATAAAGAAAAATCTAAAAAATTGGAAAATCTGGAAAGAGATATAGAAAGTTTTAAAACTGTCAATAAAATGTTGAATGAGAATGCTGCTTATTATGAGGAAGAAATTGCCAGCTATGATCTTTACATTTCAAACCTTGAATCTGAAATCTCTGATTTGAATAACTCTCTAGCTAAATTTGTAAGTGGAAAGGATAACTTAGATAAACTTCTTAGAAGTAAGGTGAACTTCCAAAGAGAGGGACTGTGTTTCAACCCAGTGAATAAAAAGAGTTTTGAAAATAAATTCTACACATCCCTTGTGTGTAGTTCTGAGTCAACTAGTAGTTCAAACCCACTCATTTTTCAGTTCACTACCCAGAAGGGTCAGAAACAATCTGCTACTCAGAAAAATCAGAACCAAACTAAAAAAAATGAAAAAGGGTAATAATTTGTAGAACAAGCCCAAGAACTTTCCTGCTACCACTATGCATGTTTTACACAGTTTTGAAACACACACACATGCACCCAAGCCAAAAATTTACTATCATTATTGTGGTAGAGTCGGTCGTATGATGCATGCATGTCATATCATGAAGTCTGATGAATTGCAAGCACACAAGAAAACAAATGGATTCAAAAATGCAAAGATGTTTTCAAATAGAAAAAGTTCATTTCAAAATTCTCATGTGCATGCTAAAAGGAGCTATGTTAAAGATCATGCTATCCAGAAAAGGACAATCGAGTGTTTTTATTGTGGAAAGTCTGGTCATGCAATGCATGATTGTCTTGTTCTCAAAAATGGAAAATTCAAGGCTTATAGAAAAGCCACTGTGCGAAAGAGGCCAAAACTATTTTCAAATAGGAAGCCTTACTGCCATGAATGTAGGAAGACTGGCCATACAGTCAAGGACTGTTGGCACTTGAGAAGGAACCACAATTTCCATAACAGAAATGGCAAAATTCTTACTTACCCACAGAAACATAATGCTTATTTTTATAAGAAGAATGTGTCTCCTACTTGCAGTCATTACTGTGGAAATTTAGGGCATGTTATGAATGACTGTTTCATTATGAAATCTGATAATCTACGTGCTCTGAACTCATGGACAACACCGATGAGAAGTGTTGCTAACTCATCAGGACCCAAGAGATTTTGGGTACCTATGAATGGAAAATGAGAATTCATTTTTTGCAAGTGTGCCTTGGCGCAAGGAAAATAAAAGGGGGTTCAATAAATCAGCAAGGCACCCTAGTTGGTAAAATCCCAAATTCTATCTTTTCAGCACTCAATCGGTTAGTCCCTAAATATTTCTATCATGGTAATTTCTACTCAATTTTAAATTCTGTTAGCTGCTCAGTTTTAAACTCTGACAGCTAGTTCAATTGTTTCAATTGTGCTTGTTTACTTCTCATGTCTTTAGGTTAGTTGTATAACTAACTCATAGGTATATAAAATGCTGTGGGAGGAAGGACAGATCATGTATGTCTGAAATTCTTCACTATGCGTGAGTTTTCTAGCTCCGCCAAGTACCATGAGATTGAGTTTACAACTAACATGGAGTTTTCCAATTGAAATAATTGAAGGAAAGTTTAATTTGTGATTCTTCAGTCAAGACCTGCTATATAAAATTTCAACGTTCTGCATATTGCATGTTATTTGATGTTGTCATGAAGTGTAATGTGCAAATCTGAAGTATGTTTCCCATGCTGAACAATTGCTTTCAATCTCAAAACCTGATGTAGAAATTTCAATACTTTCTTATGTTTGCATATGCATATCATTTTGTGATCTTATGCTGAAAATTGATGAATCTGCTTTAATATGAAACTGCATTGCATTCATGTTGCATTCTCATGCATGACCCAATGGTACATAAAATGGTGACATGAAGAAGGATAGGTTAGGCCTGTCTGGAAACTTTCACCATGCGTGAGCTTTTCTAACTCCGCCTGGTATCATGGGTCTATCTTGCATTGAAGTTGTAGGTCCTCATGAGTACAAGCCAGCATACCCCCTTGCTTCATCTCAAATGACTAGTTTGACTTTACAATTCATTTTGATAGGGGGAGTAAGTGTTTCATGCATTACTTTGCATTTCTGACATGCATAACTTGCATTTAGATAGGGAGAGCCAGTACCAACCTAGTGTCACTTGAATGTATGTTATTGATGTAAGAGAACTCAAAAAGTTCATGCATCCATTTAGGGTAAGACATGTATTGAAAAAAATGTTTCTGGAAACCCTCAAGTCGACTTGGAGACTGTACAAGTGGACTTCCTTGTAGTTCTCTATAAATGCACTTTTTATCTTGAGCCAGTAAGTCGATTTACAAATCCTCAAGTCGACTTCATCTGTTTAGTCTGAGAATTCTAAGCAACTTTGTCCCTCTAGTCGATTCTTATCATCTCTTACTCCATTTCCATGGGTCTGAAATTGGATTATATATTTCAGATACTTCTGATTTTAAATTGCTTGCGTATGCTGAAATACCCCATTGCTCTGATATTGATAAAGATTTAATTTCTGAAATTGCATTTGATCTAAAAATCTTCATTTCAGAAAAGTCTGCCTTGACATATCTGAATTAGCTAAGAGAGTTTCCTTAAAGGATTATGATTTTGAAATCATGTTCCCTTCATCTCTAAAACTCTAATTTCAAACTCTCCAAAAAAGGGAGCTTCAATTCTGAAAGTCTTTGAAAAACTCTGAAATTCTGATTTCAACCCCTGTAATTTTTTTTGAGGGGGAGCCCTACTGCTAGTTGCAAGACTACATTTCAAAATCCTTGGGAGGGTTGAAATACTTCATCTCTGAACATCAATTTTCAAATTCCCAGCAATGTCTGGGGGGGAACATTATACCAAGGATTATGGCTTATTGTTTCTCAGGGGAAGTTACTTCCATTCTGTATGAATCTGAATATGACATCCATGTCATTTCTGTAAAGATCCCAAAAATAGTCTGCATAAATATTCTTGAAAACTATCATGTTTACTGAAATCCCTTGAATTACTTTGAGATTAGAATAGTTTCAATCTATTCGACAAATTCATTAATATGAGCAAATCATATTTAGGAATCTTCTTTTATAAGGCTCTATGATCACCCATGAATAAATCTGTTGGTTCAAGCCTAATGAATTCAAGAGTTTAAAGATGAATTTCCTGAAAAAGATTATATTCAGAACTTAATAGGCCTCAACCAGTTCCCACATGTTGTGTCCTGTGCAATCTTCTAGAATCTAAAAGTTTATGGTTTATGGCAACCTTGGTTGAGAAAATTAGATTAAGTATTGTTCTTAAACAAAGAGTAATCTGAAAAACTTCAAAGGGCAGGTCATGATAAAAATAGTGAATCAATGCTCAAGACAGAGCAATGGCTAAGGGTTCACTAAGAAACTAAACCCTTCGTTAAAGAAATGAAGTGGACTCAGTCATGAAGTGCCTTTGCTAACTCTGCTCAAAGTGAAGTAGAATAGTTAGCCTCACTGAGTAACTAGGGATGTTGGCGTCTAAATAACATGCATTCTTACATAAAAAGATGTAGGCTATACTTGAATGCTCTTAAAAATAATGAGCCAAAATAAAATTCTAAAAATATGACCAAAAGGTCAGAAAGATTGCTATAACCCTGAGGTTGAAATCAGAATTGTCAAATATGTTTATTTTCAATACTAGTCTTTAGTTGCTCCTAAGGGAGTCATTGACTTTGAGTGAGTAGGGTAAAGGAAGGTTAAACAGGGTTTAATATGTAGCCTTGGTTTATTTATATTAAATCTGAGTGCAAAATGATTCAAAGAGTTTAATTGATAAACTCTAAATTTATTATACTTGAACCAAGTAGAAAATAAGGGTTGTGTCATAAAAAAACCTTATAACAGAAGAATCTAAAAATTAGACAGCCTGACTAATGAATAATGCAACAGATTGTGATTCTTCTGATTCAATGTTTCCTTGAACACAATGAAACAATTCTTCCAATTAGTTCACTCGTGCGGGCATCTTACTAAATTTTTTTGGACGGTGACTGCTGATGTTCATAATCTTGCTAGTATTCAAAATTTCTTGGTCTTTCACTACTGCTGAAATTCTCTGGAAAACTCCTCCAATTATAATTCCTTCTTGGCTATTCTGCTGTCAGGCTCTTGTCAAGACGATTTCTGATCTGACTTTGATTCCTTGGGCTATGATGTTATTGATATTGCAAACTACACTGATGATCATTCTCTCTTCTCAATTGGTATCAGACTCTGATGGTTTTGATGAGGTTTTGATGAGGTCCCGTTCATCTCTGAACATTTCTTCTCTGAAATTGCTCACCTCCACATTCTGAAATACAATCAAACTGTTCTTCTTTTTGCTGATGTGAATGGGGGAGAAGGTTGATGTTGAGTCATTAATTATGGAGAGATGTGCGTTTAAATTGGATAGCATGTTATGTTCCTAATCATGCCATAAAATTGAATTTGGTTGGTTCATAATTGTCATATAATGACTCATAGTGTTGCCATCATCAAAAAGGGGGAGAATGTTGTGTCCCTGGTGGTTTTGATGGTTTTGACATTGTTAAACACTATGATGTCAAACACTATGACTCATTTATGAGTCTTTTATGATTTTGATAATGTCAAAGAATAGGTTGACAGTTTGGTTCAAGCAGTTCAGAAGGTCAAAAAGTTTGATGAAGCTCCAAGATAGGGTTGACACTCTAAGTCGACTCCAAGCAGTCAAAGCTCTGTCTAGAAGCGTACTGCATAAGCGGAGTCGACTTAGTAATGCACCTAAGTTGACGCAGCAATGAAGTAGATAAGAAGAAAGAAGAAGATAGAGTCGACGCAATGAAGTCCAGCATCGATACAACAATGCTAGTCATCAAGAATCAGGCAAATGGAGTTGACGTTGTAATTAGAATCACATTCATGGAGTCGATGCACCAACTAGAACTCAAGCATTTCAAGTCAAATTTTTGAATTGAGTCGACGCCATATATAAATCGAGTCGACGCACAAATCTCCAGCAGCGAAGCTCGTAACTCAAGTAGGTCAACGCATGGATAGCTTGCGTCGATGCATCAAGCGTTAGCCAAGATCTTCAAACAATCCAGCAACTCATCAAAATAGTTGAGTCGACGCCATATACAAATGGACTCGACGCACCGAAGATATTCTGAGTAGCACGTGATTTAACCAAGTGAGTCGTGTTCCTTCGAACTCAAATGATTGGCACGGGATCCTAGGACACCTGACACCTTTTCAGATAGTTCTTGGGAGGAGAATATTCCACTGGAACACCTAGACCAATGGAGAATCAGATCTAAAGATAATTCTTTTTAGAAAATCTTTATTTTTAGATATATAAGTACATGTTCTCTTCCTTCAAAGAGAAGAGCTGCAAGTGAGGGGCTGCCGTGAGAAAAGCGGGCTGCAAGATCAAGGGCTGCGTGAGAGAGTCTCATAGAGAAGATCGAGCAGAAGAAGCCAAGGGACATCTGTGAGCTCGTTCCTGTAGCAAGAAGATAAGATAAGAGAGGAAAATGAGAGAAAAAGAGAAGCAGAAGAAGCATTCGAGAGAGTGCTGTCCAGTTCAGAAGAAAAAGTGAGAGGAAGGGAGATCTGCAATTGGAGAAAAGCATAGCGCCGGAATTTAGTAAAAAGGCTTCATCAGAAGCTATAGATCTTTTTGTTTCCATTGTGCTTTCTCTGAGTATCTGATTCTTTAGTTTCGCTGTTATTTTTTTATTTTTGTTGTTCTACATCAATTTCATTGTGTTTCTGCCTTGTTGTGCTCGGTGCGCACAAGGCGTTTGCGCACAGTACATCACTGTGTGTAAGTTGCTCTGGGAAACCAAAACGTGAAGGAGTGGCTCCTTCGGTTCCCTTATGAGTTTTTAGAAGAAGGGAGGATTGGTTCCTCCAGGGTTCCATCTGAGATTTCATAAGAAGGGAGGATTGGTTTTGTCAGTCACTGCCTGTGTCAGTGGTACTGATATTGCTTGGTGTGAGATCTAGGGTTGAGGGATTTGTTTCCCTCAATTTAAGGTATATAATCATCGTCTGTAGCAGACTGAGTCTGCGTTCTTGCTTGGTGCAAGGGAAGCCTTACTCATTTGAGTAAGGGGTGGATGTTGGTCTGTAGGTAGCAGACCGAACCACCTTAAAAATGACTGTGTAGTGGTTTGCATTGTGTGGTCGCTCCTTGTCTTCTTCCTCCCTTCACAGTTTGTCTCGTGAACTAAGTGGATTACTAATCTCACTGATATGTAGCTATCATTTGCACTGGTTTTATGATTTGCCTCAATTCTGTTAAGACACCACTGGTATATCAAAAGGTGTGCAGCAGCACACTTTGCGTGAGGAGAGTATTGGACTCGAACCATTGCCTAGGACAATCTAAGTAATTAACAGTTTGAATTATTTGATTGATGATTGATTAAAGTCCAATGCTTATCAGTCTTTTACCTTTCATGCTTGCTAAGTGTTCGATCTTTCTTCTGTGAGAACTTGCTTGTTCAGTTCAGTTGTGCATTCCAGTCGCACCTTGTATGTTCTTTTCTGATAGCCCTTCTGTTCCGCAATTACATTATCAGATCAGATCTGATCTAGTTTTCTGGTTGTTTACTTCTAACAGGTATAGAATCTACAAATTGGGCTTAAATTCCTTGTTGGATCTATTCACCCCCCCTCTTGATCTAGCTGCGCAGCTAACAAAAGTAACAACAAGATATCAAGATAAGTGTAGAGATATGAGGTGACATGAGAACAAGATCAAGCAAGATTATAATATGGCCCTTCATTAACAAGAATGTACTAGCATGTAACAAGAATGTAATTTTCATAATTTTGATAAGGTTATGTTCTAGAAAGTCGTGTAACAAGCATGTAATAATCAAGCATGAGACCTCGTGGATTTCACCCGTTTATAAAAAAACTTCTCCCAGCGTAATGCGATGCCAGTGTTCATCATGCCCCATCGTTTACAGTATATTTCCGGCCATCTGTTGAGGGGGCTAGCGTGGAGCCCTTGGACACTACCCCCTGCCCGCCCTTGCATCTTCAAGTTATAAATCAAGCTACTTCCACAAGAAATATAAATGTTGGGCAATAATGTCAAGTTCAATAATAGTTTTATGGAAACAACACCAAGGTAACAATGCACCAAAACGAAACCATGAGATCAAGGATGAATTAATTGGACATTATGCTACGGAGGAATTTCGGCAGCATGACAGTACATTATCATAGTTCCATAGTGCATTAATGACTTATTAAACAAGATGTTTGGTTCCAGAACATCCAGGAATAGAGTATAACCAACCCTTGGGTCAAACCACAGGTTGGGCAGCATTTAGACAGAACGCGGTCTCAAGAGGACCATTTTCTTGAGGTAGCGGTCAAGTTATGATCGCTATCAGGATGGAGTCGACACAAAAGATGGAACAGGTCGATGCAAGGATCAACTGGCAGAATGCGGTCACGCCAGGACCGCTATCATGAGGTAGTGTTCACCTGAAGTGCGCGCTCAGGTCAGTTCATAGAAAATGCAAGTCTCACGAAGTACTTTCAAGACTTTTGGGCTTTTTAGGGTACAACCAGGTTGACGTCCTAGTGGGAATCTATCACGTCCCCAGATTATGCAGTAGAACTAATCGAGAATGTGAACAGTCAACAAGAGAAGTGTAATATCTTGGATTCTTTGGATCAGAATCGGAGAGCTATCGGATGACTTTCGTGGGTCCTAATACGTGTTTAACGATCCACGCGGGTTTTTCCCTTGTATAACTTGTAGAACCATGTGGGGAGTTGACCGTTGAGTTTTGCTACACAGGGACGCTACAGGTGTGTTGTGCTCATTCCGAGGATCGCAAAGACTATTTTTCGTATTTTTTTGAATTTATGGATTTTCGTGCAAAAATTCAGATTTTAGGAAAATTGTTAATTTCCTATTTTTATTTTTATTTTTAACCCCTCTCTCTCTCCTTCCTCTCTCCTCACCGCCGTTCTCATTCTCTCCCTCTGTTCTCTCTCCTCTCTTCCTCTCTCCTGTGGGGCGCGTGACTGTGGTGAGATGGACGAGGCAGGGACATCATGGAGGTTTCGTGGAGCGTGCTGGTGCGAGGAATGGAGTGTGGCATTGGTGCGATCCCTCGATGGATTCAAAGCTGGTATGGGTGGGTTCGTGTGATGGTTTCGGTGTATTATGGTCATTTCGACTTGCGAGAACTTCGGTGGAGGTAGGGGGACAGATGCCCTACTCTTTTCCTGCGTTCCCGCGTGATTTGGAGCCGAACGGTGTGAGTTTGAGCAGGTTTTGCTTCGGTTGGGCAAATTGCATATTCGGAGGGTGTGAGCCGTTCCAGGCGACAGTTTCTAGTTTAAATGGTTTCATTTGAACCCCTGGCATGTTGGGAATCTTTTCCCACCAGTTTCATTGCATTTGGTTGAGAGTCGGAGCCGGTATGAGCCCGGCCATCCATGTGACACATTTTGGGTCGATTCATAGGAATCACCCATTTCTTGTGTTTTTATGTGTGGTTAGATCCCTTCCGGCTTGTGGAAGGTGTATAACGTGTCTAGGGTTGTTTCCCCGTCGTTTAGACATGATTGGGGCATGGAAACACCGGGTTTTGAGCTTCCCTACGGTTTTCCCGCCGTATGGGAGTGGCTGTCCAACTAGAAACGGCTACTAAGGTGAGGCGGCCCTATGGGGACCGCTACCGAGCTCTTTAAATAGTGTATATGTCGGTTTGGCTTTGCGGTCTTGCGACCTACCGCAAGGTCTTTGCTAGCGGCCTTTTTGTGATCGTGAAGCTTTACATAGCGGCCTGAGGAGGACCGCTAGCCTCTGAGTGACGGCCTGAGGAGGACCGCTAGGCTCTGAGTGACGGCCCAAGGGTGACAGCTACTATCCATGTTGTGTTGGCTAAGTCGGTTCACTGGGTAACGGCCATGCGACTGACCGCCTCTGAGGTTTTGCGGCCCATCAATGACCGCCACCTGTCGTTTTATGTCGGTTCGTGGTTTAAGTCAGTTCGGGCTATTGGTCTAGCTCCGACCGCATGAGTGTCGTTTGCGGCCTTGAGGTAACCGCTAGGTTTTGTGCAATGGTTCTTGGTAGACCGTTAGGTTGGTTTGACAGGTTGAGTCGGTTTAACTATGGGGAGTTTGACTGAGGGTAGCGGCCAGATCGTGATCGCTAGGGTCCCTCTTGCGGCCATGAGGAGACCGTTTTATGACAGAAGCGGCCTCAAGCAGACTGCAAGACTCCTACTTTTATGGATTTTTGTATCTGGGTTTTTCTTGAAGGTAGCGGCCCTTTGGATGACCGCCAGGTTGGTCTAGCGGCTAGGGTGAGACCGCCACCTGCCCAGAGTGTTCTTTTGTGTTGGTTTGGTTTCAAATTGATGTGGCTTTGACCCTTGGTTAGCCCACTATTCCGTGGATGTCTTGGACGTCCTATGAGGGCTGCGACTGTGTTACAAGGTGTCTGAGAGTGCCACTGTATCGACTAGTGTTTTATGTTCTTGCAAGGGTCATTATGGTTTCTGGTTAACCCGGTTGTGACCCAGTGGTTGACACGTGACCTCGTGAGTGTCTCATCTATCCTGTGACGATCGAGACATGGTTTCAGGCGCTTGGACGTTATATCTTACCTCAATTTACGTGCCATATGGTTTGAGGGTTGTTGGTGATCCCTCATGTTCCGTGTTTCGTGTTATATAGAATTGTGAGTCCGTTGTGCAGCTCGGAGGCCGAGGACTCATCGTTGATGTGTTTTACAGTGATTTTGGCTTAGGGACTAGGCTGATTAAAAGTGTTTCTATGATGTGCGACGATCTTGACCCGAGTCCTGTGACTCAAGGATCGTTGTTAGTAGGTCTAGTTGACTGGCCTGAGTCTGGTATCAGTTGTATACTGCTTTATGCTCCGTAGTACGTGCGATAGGTGTGTGCTTACCCTATTTGTACTTTGGTGTTCACTATTTTGGAGTCTCTATGTCTAGTGAGCCTCCACTAGTCGTAGCCTGACGACACTTTCCTGTGTGTTCCCCCACCTAGGACTGGTGGCGGGGCGAGTGCCCAACATACGGTTTTTAGGCTAGTTTCCATGGGCACCCATGCTTTGCGGTAGCGTCCTACTGGGGGGGAAAACTCGCTAGAGGCCTGGCTCAAGACATTGGACTTGTGTGTGCACACGTGATCAGGGGTGGTTGGACGAGCGCCGACGGGCGTGACCCTAACTAGTCACTCGTTACTGTAGTTCCTTAGTTCTTTGTGAGTGTCTCAGTTATCACCGTGCTAGGCTTGTGCGAGATACTTGAGGCATAGTGTAAGACGTAAGTGGATGCATCTGGCTATTCTTCTAGTGAGGAGGTTCTTCTGTCACATGACACGATGACTTGTGTTTTTCGTGACTTTTTTGAGTAGCCTATGTGTGGCTTCACTCGGGGTTACGAGTTCTTCATAGCGTACAGGATGGTGAGTTCGTGTATGTCTTGCACCTTTGACTGTGTAAGTCTTTGGCAAGCTTTTACCTATTTTGATAGGCTTTTCACGATAGGGTTTCATGATTTGACAATGGATCAGTAACGCCCGACTTTGTGAGATCGGGGTTCACCTTTCTATTGCTGTTGGAGTAGTTTAGAGGGCCGAGGTTCCTTCGGATGCCGTGTTTCCGTGTTACGGCTTTCCTCTTTACTTTTATAGTTGTTACTCCTGTTGTTACTGCTTTGCTTTAGTATAGAACTACTGTTACTGCGTTGTTTTGTGGTAGGGTTCTGCGGGATCCCTATTGAGCCAGTGACACGAGGCTCACCCCTGACTTTTCAGGTGTTGTTCTTCTTCCTCGTGGCTGGAGGTTCCGCTATATGGTAGTTCTGTGTTGCCAATGTTTGCTAGTGTCGGGCTTCCCCTGACTTGAGGGTACATTTCCCTTTCTGTTGGACTGTACTTATCTTTCTTGTTGGACTGGACTCCATTAGGTTAATTGTTATAGAAAATGTAATTTTATTTCTGCTACTTTAGTAATCCTGGTCATTGAAATTTAATTGCTTACTGCTTTATCTGGAATTTTAATGTACTCTCACATACCTTTCTATCCCTTCGGAGGTTTTCTACTCTTGGGAGGCCTCGCAGGTTCCAAGTGGTATCGGGTTTACCCGGTATCCGGAGCCTAGGTCGCCACAGTTGGTATCAAAGCGAGGTTTCAGAGTTGTTCAGAATTTTTCTGAGCTAGCTGAGCTTTTGCTTGTGAAGTACATGGGAATTCGAGATATTGGAGTACTTAGAGTCCATAAGGTCCAGTATAGTCGGCAACATGCGTTGGTTTTGCGATTATTTATTGCTCTGTTTTCATGTGTGGTCTTGTGCGTGCTATGTTGCAATGTGCGAGATGGTGTTCGTCTCCGTTATGCTATACTTGGCAGAGTTCACCGGTAGGCGTGAATCTGTGGTACGGTGTTCGAGATTTTTCCGTGGCTTATTCAGGTGGCTGGTGACTTTATCGTTGGTGCGATGGTTGTGCACATTCTTATGTTGTTTGGGTCATCCCAACTTGAGGTTTGTTCAGCCCCTTAGGTGTTAAGGTTGTGTTGTGGTGGCCGATTGGATGCCTTTATTGAGAGAATGCTTGGGCGAACCTAGGATTTTCCTTCCTGGTGAGCTACTGTTAGTCGAGCTTGATTCTTCTCATCCTGTCATGTGGCGTCTTTTCGAGGTAAGCTTTGGGAGTGCTGTCTTTGTGAAGGCTTTGTCCTGTGTCTGCTTATGTGTGGACTGTGTTAGTTCTAAACCTGATTTGCTCTTGTTTCGACGGTTGCTTGGCTTGGGACCCAGTTTGTGTTGGGGGCCATTGTGCACAGTGTCCAACGTGTCGTGTTTGGCGGATGTCGTGCTGTGAAGGTTCAGTAATTGTTCTAGGATGAGAGGATAAGCTGAGATTAGTGTTCTTTGTGCTTTGTGCTGAAGTTGGTGCTCTTCCTAGTTTACACTCTAGCGACTTGTGATCGGCTATTAGCAGGATCGGTACTCGAGGCATGGTATATTGTAGTTTGTGAATTGCGATGGCACCGTGTGTGTCCTGAGATGCAGATGTCGAGTTGTCTGTGATGCCTGTGTGCGTTAGGTTGAGTGCGTAGCAGAAGCGTGTGGGCTTATAACCCACAGGTCGAGGATCGTTGGTTGGAAGATTCTGACCGGTCGAGAGGTTTGTTCCCTCGGTGTGTCATCGTCTTGGCTATGCGTGCCTTGATGTTGTTGGTTGTTGTGCCGTTGTTGGAAGCTTTATGGTTGTTGGCACTGGCAGGTTTGAGAATTTGCAGAAATCTCTCGACATATCTGCTGGTTGAAGTACCCTTTTTTCTTCTATTTTTCTTGGGAGTTGTGTTCTCGGGACGTGATCGGGGTCCTTGAGATGCATTCTCCGATATTCTTGTTATTGTTGTTGTTGTGGGTCATTGTTGGTAAGCCGCTCGTAGTGTGGCTTGTATGTGTTTGTCGTGTGTTCAACTGTAATGGTGCCTTGATATGACCTAGCTTGCAGTTGTGTCCCATGGTTCTGTGTGAGAACGGAGCCGAGATTCTGCAGGTGCTATTGTTGTTGTTGGTTTGTGGTTGTGTTCAGCTTGGGAGGAGTTCCCTGTAAGTCTGATTTTATATTGTGTGGATCGAGGTCTTATCGGTTAGTTTTGTTGTACTCTTCTGTTGTGGTAGAGTTGGCACGCGACTCGAATCAGATGTGATGTCTGAGTGAGGACTGACTTGATTGTGCTCGTGGTCCAATGCTATCGTTGGCGTTCTGCGTGCCAATTTCGTTATTGTTCATGGTGCGAAAGCTGATGATTTGGAGCTATCAGCTGAGAGGACTGTGTTTCCTTGTCTAAGATGATGCTTGTTGTGTTTGCCATGTATTTTATTGGTAGCTATTTTCGTGGCATGGGTCGTTTCTCCTTTCCCTGTGAGACGTAACTGACGTTGCCCTGTTTCGGAGGTGTCGGACTTGTGTTCACTTGTGTGCCATGCTCGTTCTGTGGATCGATGTGCTGTGAGATTCGGAGCGTGGACCTATGATTGTGGTCTGGCAGTGTTCCCCTGAATTGTGTTTTTTGAGAATTGTATTATCGTGCTTTGTGTTTGAGGTTTGGCTAATGCTTGGAGACTGTAGCCAGTGTTTTGGGTTTGATCTTCCCTGTTCACTTGTTGGTTCCTTGAATTTCGAGGATGAAATTCCTTTAAGGGGGGAGGATTGTAATATCCTGGATTCTTCGGATCAGAATCGGAGAGCTATCGGATCACTTTCGTGGGTCCTGATACGTGTTTTACGATCCACGCCGATTTTTCCCTTGTATAACTTGTGGAACCCTGTGGAGAGTTGACCGTTGAGTTTTGCTACTCAAGGACACTACAGGTACGTTGTGCTCGTTCAGAGGATCACGAAGACTATTTTTCTGTAATTTTTTAAATTTACAGATTTTCGTGTAGAAAAGTAGATTTTAGGAAAATTGTTAATTTCCTATTTTTATTTTTAATTTTAACCCCTCTCTCTCCTTCC
Source organism: Amorphophallus konjac (assembly GCA_022559845.1). NCBI lineage: Eukaryota > Viridiplantae > Streptophyta > Magnoliopsida > Alismatales > Araceae > Amorphophallus > Amorphophallus konjac. The sequence continues at coordinate 124,151,152 of CM040128.1, forward strand.
TCTCTCCTCACCATCATTCTCACTCTCTCCCTCCATTCTCTCTCCTCTCTTCCTCTCTCCTACGGGGCGCATGACCGTGGTGAGATGGACGAGGCAGGGATGTCGTGGAGGTTTCGTGGAGTGTGTTGGTGTAAGGAATGGAGTGTGACGTTGGCGAGATACCTCGGTGGATTCAAAGCCGATGTGGGTGAGTTCGTGTGATGGTTTTCGGCGTATTGTGGCCATTTCAGCTCGCGAGAACTTTGGTGGAGGAAGGGGGACAGATGCCCTACTCTTTTGCTACGTTCCCTCGTGATTTGCAGCCGAACGGTGTTACTTTAAGCGGGTTTTGCTTCGGTTGGTTGAATTGCATGTTTGGGGGGTGTGAGCCGTGTACGCCGTTCCAGGCGACGGTTTCTACTTTAAATGGTTTCATTTCAACCCTTGGCATGTTGGAAATCTTTTTCCACCAGTTTCATTACTTTTGGTAGAGAATCGGAGCCGGTATGAGCCCGGCCATCCATGTGACTCATTTTGGGTCGATTCACGGGAATCACCCGTTTCTTGTGTTTTTGTGCATGGTTTGATCCCTTCCGGCTTGTGGAAGGTGTATAACGTGTCTAGGGTTGTTACCCGTCATTTAGACCCTGAAGAGGGGCGATCTCGCGCAGGTCCTGAGCTGGGGGATGATCACCGATCAGTGAACTGCAAGGAAGGGAAATAAATCAGGGGGCCCAGGGGTGGTTCCCTACGGTAAACCCTCCAATTCCTAAGTCAGTAGAGCAGTGATGGAAGCTATGAAAGGAGGAAGAAGAATATGAACGGGATCCCTCTCCACCAAGGTGGTGAAGTGGTTCCTGCTCAGGGAGTTTAGGCGTGTGTAGGCCCTTACCTTTCGTTGGAGGGAGTCCCCGATTTAAATAGTGTGCTAGCCTCATGAGTCCCGTAAGCTGAGGAGTTCCAGGCGGTGGTTACGTCCTTGACGTGGGCTCTTTACGTCCTCATCATGGGCTCTTTATAACCTTGAGGACTCATGGGTCCCTTATCTTTGTGAACTCCTACTTATAAAGGGCTCTCAACGGCAGCGTGGATAAGTAATTATCGGTCGACCCAAGCATGAAGAGTGCCAGCCCTATCTGGGCGATAAGCATAGCTCGGATGAGGCTCACTCGGAGTGGGCACGGGGCGATAGCCTTTATCCTGGCGAGGGGGATAGGTCGGGCATGGGCCTTCCTCCTACCGGACCGACGCTCGCGCCTTCCGAGCCTAATGGCCGCCGAGGAAGGGCTTGACCCCGAGTGATCTTATTTGGCTTTTATGCTAAGTGGGCCCTGCGGGGCGGTCACTTAGATGAGCTGGGCCTCGTTTGGTCTTGCTGGACCTGGTTCGGCCACTCTTAGATGGGCTATAGAAACCCCCCTCTCCACTTGTCCCCCTCCTACTCCCGAGTCTTGGTAGGCTCGGAAGAGTAGCTATTAGGGTTTTGGACCAGCGTGGCTCGGGTGGGTGGAGATCTGTCAGTGTTAAGAAGCCACGTGTCGTGCTCACCTGGGCCCGTAATAATGATAATCTTGATGGATTTGAAATGAAGGGCCCCCCTTTTCTCAGAGGTTGGAATGACGCGCCGCCTTCCGCGTGGGAATATAGGCGTTGTGCGCTTGTTGTCGTTCTAGACTCCCTCCGTTTTAGGGTTTTTGCTCTCCTTCGTGCTTACTTTTGGGGCTCTTTGATGCGTCGTGAGGACACGATGGAAGAGCAGAGACTTGCAGTGGCGTTCGCAGATTTGGCGGTGATAACCGCGGAGGCGGTTCGACAGCTTCCTCTTCCTCCAGATTCTTCGGAGTCTCGGGAGCATTTCTCTTCAAGTTCTTCTTCGGATCACATGGCGGACCAGCACCCAGAGGTCGAAGAGTGGGAGGGTGAGCCTGAGGCGAGGGCGACGGTGATACCGCCGGCTCCAAACTGCAGCTAGCTGGGGGAGGCGGAGGTGAAAAGGCTGGGGCACCAGTTTCGCCTGCCCTATTAGTTTTACTTCGCCACGGCTGCCTTGAACGAGACGAGCTTGGATTCTCATACGGGCCATATCTGCTCCTTCCTTCTGTCATGGAAGAATGGGTTCCGCCTTCCCTTCGAGCCCTTTGTTCTTAAGCTTCTTGATTTCTTTAAGTTGACTCCCATACATTTGGTAGCCAACTCTTATCTTCTTCTCTCCGCCTTTCGCATCCTCTGCCACCAATGCGGGGTTCCTCCTTCTTTGGACCTCTTCCATTATTTTTTCGAGTTGAAGGCATATTCCTCGGCTGGGAAGGGCTTCTATTTCATCCAGGCGACACGGAACATGAGCTGTGTCTTCTTAGCCGCGAAGGACTCTTCCCACAAGGGATGGAAGACTCAGTTCTTCTGGGTGGAGATTTTTTCGGTGGAGGAGACTTGGAGGTGTCCCATAATCCCCAATTTCCATTCGAACATCCCTCCGAGGCAGGACGAGTTCTCTTCAGATGTGGAGGAGTATGCGGCCATTTTGCTGAAACATCGCCAGTCCACGGAGGAGCTGGTTACTCTGAAGAACATCGAGCGGTGCCTTCTCACGCGGCTACGGCCGACAGGTTCGGATGTCATGAATCAGCTTCTTCGTCGGATGATGAGACCATTTTCTTTTCCTGACTATATCTTCTTCAGCACAGACGCCAGGCGGCCGGCTGTGGAGGAGGAGCCTGCGGCCGAACGGGAGGTGATCGATCTCGGTGATGACTCGGCTGCCGACGAGTCGCGAGCTCTCGAGGGGCGCTCTTGAGCCCGAGATAAGGGCAAGGAGATGGCCCATGAGGGGTCTGCTAGGCCACGGGGGGCCAAGCGCAAAGATCCTGTGGAGGGCATGATACGGGACGCCGTGAAGGCCAAGAAGCGGGCCAAGAAGGTCGGGTTTGTTCCCACTGTCGAAGATGACTCTGCCTCGGCGGCTCTCCCCTCTTCCGAACGAGATAGGGCCGACCCTATTGGGCCGGCTCCCCCATCTGCAGAGCGAGAGGGGGCCGAGGAGGCCAGGGCCGCTTCTGGGGGCGGCGGCGTTGGATCGGCTCTCCCCTCGGCAGGAGCCGAGGGGGCCGGGGTCACTTCTGCTGGTGGCGATGGCACTGGATCGGCTCTCCCCTCAGTAGGAACCGAGGGGGCCAGGGTTGAAGCGGGCGACTCTGGGACCACGGCTGAGACTGGGGCGTCGATCGAGGTGGGCTACGCTCCGGGTGGCGGTGCAGGAGCCGAGCCGGTCGAGGCCGGGGGGGTCGCGAGGAGTAGCGACACAGCCCTGACCGACTGAGGCAAGAGGGGCGGATGATGCAGCGGCTCGATCCAGGCCGGCCGGCGGGGCTCTAGAGGGGATACCGCTCCGAGGGGGGGGGCCTATTTCGGCGGCTCTGGAGAGGCTGGGCATCCAGGGCCCTCTATATCGGGCATGTTGCAGCATAGCTGCAAAGGTGGTGAAGGGAGGAGATAGGCAACGCTCCCCGCCCGCGGCCCTCTAGCTGTTTATGGAGGGCGGCTTGGTCTTGGCCCAGATGGGGGCCACTCTGGCTGAAGCTTACACTCGGTCGGAGTCGGAGCGGGCGACCCTTGCCTATACCCTTGGTGGGTCTGACAAGAAGGTGGCTCAGCTCACCGAGGAGCGTGATGGGCTTTGACTGGAGCTCTCCGCAGTCAAGGAGCTGGCGAGGGTGAGCCAGGCGGATGCCCGGTCGCTGTCTGAACAACTGGCTCGGGCCCGCGAGTCGCTGGAGAGGAAGAGCCAGCTTCTGGAGGAGGAGCGCGTGGCCCGTACCGAGCTAGACGGGTAGTAGGAGGCTGAGCGCGCCGAGCCATTGGGTCGGGTGGAGGAAGCCAGGCGCCTTCGGCAGGAGGCCGAGGTGGATCGGGCCGAGGCGGAGAAGCGGTCAGCTGAGGCAGAGTGGAGGTTGGCCGAGGTGAAGCGGGAGAAGGCCAAACTCACTGGTAGGGTGGAATCGGCCGGGGCAGAGGCACTCGAGCAATACAAATGCTCAGAGGCCTACCGTGTCAACCTCAAGGAGGCTGCCCTCCCCTACTATGAGTCAGCACTTTGCTGGGGCATCCGCAAGGGATTCAAGCAAGGCTATGATCGGGCCATCTCTTATGCGAAGGAACATGCGTCCGAGATAATCAATTTTCCATTCGGGTAATGCTATGACTCAGATTTGTCATCCTCCGGTTCCTCTGGTTCGGCGTCGGAGGAAGGAGACCAGGGGGACTTTTCATCCGAGGGGTCGCCAACTCCGGATGCCTCGGGAGGGTGCGCAATCGAGGCAGTTCCCACGCCGGTGGGGTCAGTGCCAGGGTCGGCCGTCGCTGAGGGTGCTGGGGGCAGACCGTCCGAGCCTTCCACTTCCGAGCCTCAGGATGGGCCAGAGGAATAATGTATCTGTTTTGTTTTTTCTCCTTGTATGTTTTTCCTTTTTAATTTTTTCTTTTTTTTGAAGAAAAAACTTCTCTTGTTGTGTAAAGGAAAAAACGTAAGGCAGTAGCGTTATGATGAAGACTTAACTCTTTTGTACCGTCATTGCCGTAGTTTGACCAGCGTATCCACAGTAGTTGGAAAGTGCTGATACTTTCTGCGTGGATTTCACATGATTGTTGGGCGGGCATCTGACAGGGTGTCTTTCCGTTTCCTCATGCTTTAACTGCCCGGCCATTTCATGTGTCCCACTGGGATGGAACTAAGGAGTCTGAGGTGACCGTTCATAGGGAGAAGTCCCTTTAGCGTGTTTTCGAGGGGAGAATCATTTAAGACAAGTAACCTCCCTTCGCCTACAAAAGGTCTGAAGGGCGTCTCTCCCTCTCCATCGCTTACGATTTTCTCTAACAGTCTTTCTGCTCTCCTTCACGAAGCGTTTTGCCGTCGAATTTGAAGCATGGAAGACGTTCTGGAAGACGAAGCTGTAGATGATGGAGGGCAGAGAGTCCTTGCTGCTTCGGGTTTGAGGGGAGTTCGACGGCTGACGGGCAGGTTTAAAGGGGGTTCGACGTGTGGAAGCACGTCACCTTCTTCTATCAATTTCGGCCGGCGCTAGCGGAGAGGTTACTCGGGTAAAAGGTTCGACATGCTGGGGCATGTCGAACTGCTATCCCTGATCTGCCGACTCCATCCCAAGGGGAGGGGAAAACAATTAAGCTCCCTCCTTTCCAGACTTTCCCCTGCCTCCTCATCCAGCTCTGCTGGTTTCTTTTTCTCCCTCCCTTTTCACTCTTTGGAGGGTGCCTGCACTCTCCTCCTTCCAAAGAGTTGGCAGAGAGGAGGCGAACATTCGTATTCCCTCCTTCTTCCCCTTCCTCCACCTTTGTCAACTTAGAAGGTAGCCTTCTTCTTCCTAATCCCTCTGTCACCTTTGTTCCGAGTTACCCGAGCCAAAGGGGTCGACTACCCTTAATCCGAGCCAGTTTCTGCACGAAGCAGAGTCAGTGGCTGGATGCAGGAAAGCTAATCGAGTCAGCCGAGCGATGGGCTCGTACGGCGGTTCCATATGGATTTTTGCTTTTTTGACATGTATTGTCTTGGCTTCGGCCTTTCTGATGTACAAGCAAGTTGTTTGAATAAAAGAGGAAGGAAACTTTTGTTTTATTTCATATTGCTTACATAACGCTCGGTGGTTAGAAATAGAACTTGCATAGTGTAGTCGCGTTCCACGTCCGAGGGATGGGTTCTCCTTCCATAGTAGATAGCCGGTATGCTCCTTTCCCGAGCATCTCGACCACTCGATAGGGGCCTTCCCAATTAGGGGATAGCTTGCCCGCCGCCTCAAGTGGTCGAGAGGCTTTGGCTTTCCGGTGAACGAAGTCTCCCGGTTGAAAGTGTCTATCTCGGACTTTGGCGTTGTAGTATCGAGTGAGGCGGCATTGATATTTCGTTGCTTGGACACTGGCAATCTCCCGGAGTTCATCCGCTAGGTCGAGGTTTTCGAGCAGTTTCTGGTCGTTTGCCTCGGGCGAGAAATATATGACTCGGAGGGAGGGATTGGCAATCTCCAACGGGATCACGGACTCGGTGCCGTACACCAGCTGAAAGGGACTTTCACCGGTTGCCGTTCTGGGAGTCGTTCTGTGCGACCAAAGTACGCTTGGCAATTCCTCGAGCTAGCTGCCCTTGCCTTTGCCGAGCCTGGTCTTGATGCCTTTTAAGATAGTCTTATTGGCATTTTCGACCAGCCCGTTAGCCTGAGGGTGGGTGACCGAAGGGAAGTGATTGCGAATGCTTAGGTCGGCACATCTGTCTCTGAAATAACGAGAATGAAATTACCAACCATTATCGCTCACTATCACCCGGGGGATGCCGTAGCGACAGATGATCAATTTCCAGACGAAACTCCAGACAACTGTCTCGGTGATCCTAGCTGTGGCTTCGGCCTCGATCCACTTGGTGAAGTAGTCGATGGCGATGATGATGAACTTCTTCTGGGCCTGAGCCGTAGGGAACGGCCCAAGGATGTCGATCCCCCACCAAGCGAAAGGATAAGGCTCGGCTAGGGTGACGAGCTCCGTTGCCGACTGATGGACCAAGTGATCAAATGGCTGGCATCGTTCACACTGTTGTACGTAGGTCGAGTAGTCACGCTGCAGAGTGGGCCACCAGTAACCTTACCGAAGCAAGATCCTGGCGAGCGACCTTCCTTCTTGATGCGCTCCGCACAGGCCTTCGTGAACCTCTTGGATCGCTCGGTTGGCTTCGTCAGTACTGATGCACTTCAGGAGGGGACCGGAGAAGGATCTGCGGTATAAAGTGTCATCCAGAATGATGAATCACCGAGCTTGGTACTTCAATCTCCGAGCTTCCTGAGGGTCGGGAGGCTCCTGAGAGACTTGGAGCCATGACAGATAGGGGGTACGCCAGTCGCTTGGTGAGGCCGAGTCAACAGCCATGAGCTCCGAATCAATGCTCGGTCGCTCTAGCTCTTCGAGAAGGACCGATCGAGTACCTTCGGTGTCAAGAGAGGAGGCCAGCCGAGAGAGGGCGTTCGCTCGGAAGTTTTCCTCCCGAGCTATTCAGACTATGTCAAAACTCTCGAACTGTTGTGCCATGGTTCTGACAAGCTGGAGGTATTTGTCTATCGGTGCTTCCCGAGCTTCGTAATCACTGTTGACCTGGCTAGCGACCAGTTGGCAGTCAGTGTGAATTCTGACTCGTTCAGCCCCCAACCGCCGGGCCATGCGAGCTCCCAAGATAAGGGCTTCATACTCGGAGGCGTTGTTGGATGCCTGGAAGTTGAACTTCAAGGCGTATTGCAGCTCTGCTCCTTCGGGGGACTTCAGGAGGATCCCAGCGCCGCTCCTGGCCGAGTTGGAGGATCCGTCGATGAACAATTCTCAGATTGGCCCGGGTATGGGCGGAGATTTTTCTTCGGCCGGGATGGTGCTCTTGGCGATGTAGTCGGCGAGCGCCTGTCCTTTGATAACCGAGCGGGGCCGGTACGATATATCATAGGCCCCGAGCATGATGGCCCACTTGACGAGGCGTCCCGACGCTTCAGGGTGGGCGAGGATCCTCTTCAGTGGTTCGCCGGTTAGCACGATGATGGAGTGCCCTTGGAAATATGCTCAAAGGCGCTTGGCCGAGGTAACCAACGCTAGCACGAGTTTCTCGGTTGCGGGGTACCTTCTTTCAGCCTCGTTGAGCACCTTCCTAGTGTAGTAGACCGGTCTCTCGACTCCCGAGCCAATATAGGCTTCGACGTTCCGACCGAGCTGTCCCTCAAACATATGATTTACCAGCCTCTAGTACGTGACTCCAGCATTCTTTAACCCAAAAGGCATCCCGGTGTAGCAGTATACGCCGAAGTCGATGATGAAGGCGGTCTTCTCGATGTCTTCTGGATCCATTCTGATCTGGTGGTAACCTGAATAGGCATCCAGGAAGCTGAGTATCTCGTTGCTCGAGGTTGAGTCGACCAGTTGGTCGATGCTTGGTAATGGATAGCAGTCCTAGTTAGCCAGCCACGTCGGGTACAGAACCGATCTAAAAAGAGCAATTTTTTGCCCCGTGGTGACTTGCTCCTTGATGATCGCCTGCTTCTCTGGCACGTGCTTCCTTCTGCGTTGTTGTACGGGCTTCACGGTCGGGTCGAGGTTGAGCTTATACACCACCGTCTCCTCTGGTATTCCGGGGAGTTGATCATCAGACCATGCAAAGACTCGGATGTACACGGAAAGAAACTCTTTGTATTGCTGTTGAACCTCAAATGGTAGGTCGGCTCCAATCTTCACTCCCAAGGTCGGGTCATCATTTAGGAAAACCGTTAGCAACTCACCTCCAGGCTCGGAGGTTGCGGGTTTTTCCTTGACTTCCCGGGGGCCCTTGCTCTTTCCGTCCGGCCTTGTGGGTTCGACCGAGATATTATAGCACCTTCTGGCCATCGCCTGGTTGCCCCGGACTTCCCCCACCCCATTTTTAGTGGGGAACTTCATCTTTTGGTGATAGGTAGAGGGCACCGCTTTCGTTCAGCTAAGGATTCCTCGGCCGAAGATTACGTTGTATGCTATCATACCCTTGATCACTATGAAGTCCACCATAACCATAGCGATTTTGGGTGGGGTGCCGAGAGTAACCGGCAGGCTTAGGGCTCCCTCGGGATAAGTGGCCTGGCCATTGAACCCGCAAAGGGGGGTTCAGATCGGGCAGAGTTTAGATGGATTCTCCCCCATCTTAAGGAAACACTCATAAGATAATACATCAGGGGCACTTCCATTTTCAACTAGAATCCTATCTACGTTACAATGGTTTATCGTGGCCGATATGACTAGGGCGTCGTCATGCGGGGTGGTTAACCCTTCCAGGTCTTGGTCGGAGAAGACTATGACCTGGGGCTCACTTGGCGGGGCCTTGGGGGGCTCAATGGCTCGGTTCGCCCGCTCAGCATGACGCTTCCTTCCTCGGCCACTGTCTCCTCCTGATGCAGCTCCTCTAGCGATGACGTTGATGTGGACCCCGCGAGGGGCGTTGTCGATTTCCTCTGGGGCGCCTTGGTCTTCCTTATGCTCGGCCACGAACCGGGACAAGTGTCCCTGGTGGACGAGGCACTCGATCTCATCCTGGAGCTGGTGGCAATCGCCGGTGTGCTGCTCGTGGTCGCTGTGGAATAGGCAATGTTTGCTGCGATTGCAGCTCTTCGAATTCATAGGCTCGGGTTGGCGGAGGAGGCCCGAGCCTTTGATGTCTTCATATATCTCGTACACTGGAGCGGTTAAGGGAATGTACCGCTCATACTTCCGGGATGGTTCTTTATGCTCCCCATCTCGGTTCCACCTTTTTCCTTGGCCCGAGCTTGACTCGGGTGCTCGCTTCTTGTCCCTCTCCCGACCGAAGCCGGTTTCTCCTCAGCATGCGCTGAGAACTTCTTCGCACTCAGCATGGCGTAAGGCCAGAATTACTAGCTCGGTAAGGGTCGAGGGAGGGTGGAGGACAAGTTCGCGGCGGAGGTTTTCATCCCGGGTGCCTCCGGTCAGCGCGGTTATGGCCGAGGCTACATCTAGGCGGGGGATCCTCAGGGCTTCCGACTTAAATCGGTTGATGCAGGCCCGGAGTTTCTCCCCTTGCTCCTATTTGAGAGCCAATAGCCCCGCTACTGACCTTTGGGGGACGCTGCCGGTGAAACTCTCCTTAAATACTCGCCCAAACTGCTTGAAGTGTTGGATGTATCCGGGGGCTAGGGCTCAGACCCATGTTTGGGCGCCTTGGACTAGGGTGGTCACGAAGGCTCAGCATTTGATGGCGTCGGATGCCCCATGAAGGGTCATCAGGGCGTCGAAGCTGTTGAAGTGGTCGACCGGGTCGCCCTGGCTATCGTAAGACTTGAAGGTTGGAATGGGGATTCTGGGAGATACCTCTGCCTTCAAGATATAGTCGGAGAACGGGGATTTCTCCTCGTCCTCTACTGGGGAGGTCTTCTGCAAGGCGCGTAAGGCGCACTCCTACTCTACGAAGCGCCTCTCAAACTCTCACAAACGGAGGGATAACTCCGGCTACCGTTGCGCCGTGGGGCTAGGGGGACGCGATGGCAGGCTGCCCTGGCGTTACCTGGGGACTTCGGTCTTCGGGTGCGGATAGCGTGCTTCAGGGTTTCCCTGTTTTGGCGTGGAGGCCTCTTGCTCCAGAGGAGGGGCTTGTGAAGGTCCTCCTGACCTGTTGGGAATAAGATGCCATCCTCAGAGGGTGAAGTGACCTCCGACCGTGTGTTGGGACGCATCTCCGCGGGGAGGGCTTTCCGGAGGGACGCGTGACCTTCCTTCCCTAGCCACCTGGGTCCTCATGAGTTCCACGAGGACATCCAGTTTTGCGTTGAGTGCTTGGAAAGCGTCAGTGCCCTCATTGGATGGTTGCCCTACTGCCGCAGGCAGAGGTGGTTCATCGGCTGGGGTGCTGGCGTTGGAGGGGGGGTCTTGCGTGGCCTGAGAAGGGCCTTCTCCCCCCACCACCATAGCCTTCCCCCTATCACCGGCGGATCTCCTCCCTGTACTTCTTCGCACCATGCTGGCTCTTTGATTGTTTCCCACAGACGGTGCCAGATGAAGAGGGGCGATCTCGTGCTGGTCCTGAGCTGGGGGATGATTATCGATCAGTGAACTGCAAGGAAGGGAAACGGATCAGGGGGCCCAGGGGTGGTTCCCTGGGGTAAACCCTTCAATGCCTAAGTCAGTAGAGGAGTGGTGGAAGCTATGAAAGGAGGAGGAAGGATATGCACAAGATCCTTCTCCACCAAGGTGGTGAAGTGGTTCCTGCTCAGGGAGTTTAGGCATGTGTAGGCCCTTACCTTTAGCTGGAGGGAGTCGCCAGTTTAAATAGTGCGCTAGCCTCATGAGTCCCGTAAGCTGAGGAGCTCCAGGCGGGGGTTACATCCTCGACGTGGGCTCTTTACGTCGGCATCATGGGCTCTTTACGTTCTCATCGTGGGCTCTTTATAACCTTGAGGACTCGTGGGTCCCTTATCTTTGTGAACTCTTGCTCATAAAGGGCTCTCAACGGCAGCGTGGATAAGTAATCGTCCGTCGACCCAAGCATGAAGAGTGCCAGCCCTATCCGGGCGATAAGCATAGCTCGGATGAGGCTCGGTCGGAGTGGGCGCAGGGCGCTAGCATTTATCCCGGCGAGGGGGATAGGTCGGGCTTGGGCCTTCCTCCAACCGGACCAACGCTCGGGCCTTCCGAGCCTAATGGATGCCGAGGAAGGGCTTGACCCTAAGTGATCTTATCGGGCTTTTATGCTAAGTGGGCCCTGTGGGGCGGTCACTTAGATGAGCTGGGCCTCGTTTGGTCTTGCTGGACCTAGTACGGCCGCTCTTAGATAGGCTACAGAAATCCCCCTCTCCAGAGGCGATTGGGGCATGGAAACACTGGGTTTTGAGCTTCCCTATGGTTTTCCCGCCGCATGGGAGTGGCGGTCCAACCAGAAACAGCTACTAAGGTGAGGCGGCCCTATGGGGACAGCTACAAAGCTCCTTAAACAGTGTATATGCTGGTTTGGCTTTGCGGTCTCGCGACCGACCGCAAGGTCTTTGCTAGTGGCCATGTTGTGACCGCTAAGCTTTGCATAGCGGCCTGAGGAGGACCGCTAGGCTCTTAGTGACAGCCCAAGGGTGGCCGCTACTCTCCACGTTGTGTTGGCTAAGTTGGTTCGCTGGGTAAGGGCCATATGACTGACTGCCTCTAAGGTGTTGTAGCCCATTTGTGACCGCCACATATCATTTTATGTCAGTTTGAGGTTTAAGTTGGTTCGGGCTAGCGGTCTAGCCTCGACCGCATGAGTGTCCTTGGCGGCCTTGAGGTGATCGCTAGGTTTTGTGCAATGGTTCTTGGTAGACCGTTAGGCTGGTTTAACCAGTTGAGTCAGTTTAACTGTTGGGAGTTTGACTGAGCGTAGCGGCCAGGTCATGACCGCTAGGGTCCCTCTTGCGGCCATGAGGAAACCATTTTATGATAGAAGCGGCCTCAGGCAGACCGCAAGACTCATGCTTTTGTGGATTTTTGTATCTGGATTTTTCTTGAAGGTAGCAGCCCTTTTGATGACCGCCAGGTTGGTCTAGCGGCCAGGGTGAGACCGCCACCTACCCAGAGTGTTCTTTTGTGTTGGTTTGCTTTTCGGTTGATGTGGCTTTGACCCCTTGGTTAGCCCACTATTCCGTGCATGTCTTGGACGTCATATGAGGGTTGCGACTGTGTTATAGGGTGTCTGAGAGTGCCACTATACCGAGTAGTGTTTTCTGTTCTTTCGAGGGTCATTATAGTTTCTGGTCAACCCGGTTGTAACCCAGTGGTTAACACGTGACCCCATGAGTGTCTCGTCTATCCTATGAGGATAGAGACATGTTTTTGGGTGCTTGGAGGTATTATCCTACCTCGGTTGCTTGCCATGTGATTTAAGAGTTTTTGGTGATCCCTCATGTTCCGTGTTTCGTGTTATACGGAATTGTGACTCCATTGTGCGGCTCGGAGGCCGAGGACTCATTGTTGATGTGTTTTATAATGATTTTGGCTTAGGGACTAGGCTGATTAATAGTGTTGTTGTGATGTGCGATGATCTTGACATGAGTCTTGTGACTCAAGGATCGTTGTCAGCAGGTCTAGTTGACTGTCCTGAGTCTGGTAGCAGTTGTGTACTGCATTATGCTCCGTAATACATGCGACATGTATGTGCTTACCCTGTTTGTACTTTGGTGTTCACTGTTTTGAAGTCTCTGTGTCTAGTGAGCCTCCACTATTCGTAGCCTGACAACACTTTCCTATGTGTCGGCCCACCTAGGAGTGGTGGCAGGGCGAGTTCCTGATAGACGATTTTTAGGCTAGTTTCCATGGTCCCCCATGCTTTGTGGTAGCGTCCTACTAGGGTGGAAAACTAGCTAGAGGCCTAGCTCAAGGCATTGGGCTTGTGTGTCCACACGTGGTCAGGGGTGGTTGGACGAGCACCGACGGGCGTGACCCTGACTCGTCACTCATTACTATAGTTCCTTAGTTCTTTATGAGTGTCTCAGTTACCGCCGTGCTAGGCTTGTAAGAGATACTTGAGGTGCAGTGTAAGACGTCAGTGGACGCATCTAGCTGTTCTTCTAGTGAGGAGGTGCTTCTGTCACATGACACGATGACTTGTGTTTTTCGTGACTTTTCCGAGTAGCCTGTGTGTGGCTTCACTCGGGGTTACGGGTTCTACGTAGCGTACACGATGGTGAGTTTGTGTATGTCTAGCGCCTTTGACTGTGTAAGTCTTTGGCAGGCTTTTGCCTATTTTGGTAGGCTTTTCACGATAGGGTTTCATGATTTGACAATAGATCGGTAACGCCCGACTTTGTGAGATCGGGATTCACCTTTCTATTACTGTTGGAGTAGTTTAGTGGGATGAGGTTACTTTGGCTGCTGTGTTTCTGTGTTACGGCTTTCCTCCTTACTTTTACAGTTGTTACTCCTGTTGTTACTACTTTGCTTTAGTGTAACACTGTTGTTACTACGTTGTTTTGTGGTAGGGTTCTGCGGGATCCCTACTGAGCTAGTGACACGAGGCTCACCCCTGACTTTTACGGTGTTATTGTTCTTCCTCGTGGTTGGACGTTCCGCTGTGCGGTAGTTTTGTGTTGCCAGCGTTTGCTAGTGTCGGGCTTCCCCCAACTTGAGGGTACGTTTCCCTTTCTGTTGGACTGTACTTGTGTTTTTTGTTTGATTGGACTCTATTAGTTTAATTGTTATAGAAAATGTAATTTTATTTCTGCTACTTTAGCAATCATGATCATTGAAATTTAATTGCTTACTGCTTTATCTAGAAGTTCAATGTACTCTTACATACCTTTCTATCCCTTCGGAACTTTTTCGCTCTTGGGAGGCCTTGCAAGTTCCAATTGGTATCAGGTTTACCCGGTATCCGGAGTCTGGGTCGCTACAAGAAGCCTCAAGTGATAATAAACAATCAGAGCACGAATCGTTCACACATAAAAGTGCACACAAGAGGGTATATTCTAAAAACCTTGACTTTTATTGAATCATAATGAAATGTTTAAAAAGACTCTTTAACTAACTAGACTCAATAAAGTGAAAATTACATAATTGACTCTTGACTAGACTAACTACGGTTTCTCTCGAACCATCAATCGCTCTCGGATCCATCACTTGAATAATATGAAGCCGACCCGCTAGAATGTCCTGAAAAGATTGGAAAAGTAGGTAATGAGCACACTTGCCCAATAGGTATCTTGGTATCAACATGAAGGTAATGTTTGAGTATTTAACATTTTAGCTCTAGGAAATAAGATAAAGAAAATACGGTAAAAGATGTAGTATAAATCAAAGTAACATAAGTAACAAGATATGATGTAGATGAGATATGAGAGTTCTTGTAGATTGTGAATATGATCAAGCAAGAATATAGCATGAATGTAAATATGGCCTTTCACGAACGAGAATGTAACAAGAATGCATTTTTCATAACCATAAAGGCTATGCACTAGAAAGTCACTTAACACGCAAGAATGTAATTTCACTAGATTGCCTCGTGGTTTTAACTCGTCTATAAAAAAAAGTACTCCCAGCGGAATGCGATGCAAATATCATCGTACCCCATGGTTTTCAGCAGGTTTCAGACAATCAACCGAGGGGGCTAGCATAGAGCCCTTGGACACAATCAGTGTCCGGTCTACATCATCACGTTATAATTCAAGATACTTCCACGAGATATAACAACAAAGTTCGGCCAGTAATGTGCAATTCATCAATAAGCTTATGATAATAATTTCAAGGTAAGAATGTTCCAACTTGAAATCATGAGATCAAGGATGACTTAATGACAAGGTCATACCACGGAAAGAATTCGACAGCATAACGACATATTCCTTAACTTTCATAACTCATTAATAACTTATTGAACAAGGTGTTAGGTTGTAGATATTCAATAGACCATCTAGGAACATAGGAAAATCAACTCTTGGGTCAAACCTTGGGTTAATCAATACTTAGACATAAAATAGTCATATCGGGGCCGTTTCTTTGAGAGGCGGTCATGCTAGAACCGTTTCTATGAATAGGCGGTCAAGTCAAGACCGTTTCTATATAGAGTCGACACATGAGGAAAGAAAGTGTCGATGTAGTGATGAAATTTGGACTAACGCGGTCACGGGATGACCGCTAATTGACAGTAGTGGTCGCCTGATGGCCGCGACTATCTAGGACATAGAAAAACGTTGATAAGGGCTTTCTAGACAAATTGGATTTTAAGGGTAAAACGAGCTCGACGTCCTAGTGAGAATCCCAGGCTCACAGATACTTATGGAGGCCTTGAGACAAGTTTTTTTTTCCGAAAAAACCCTGCCTAGAGAGTGATGGGAGAGTGCACCCTTTACCTGGGGTAAAGGGAGTAGCCACTCCACCATCAAAATGCTAGGAGGTAAATATTATTAATGATGAAAAAGAATAACATTTACATCAATCGAATGCTGGGCATGTCCAGCTTATCTAATCGAGCCGCACCCTTTATAAGAGAAGGTAGCTCATGGTAAGAAAAAAAACCATTACATTTGGAGGTGCAAGCAAAGAAGCTAGTGAGTCCGCGACTGTATTGCCTTCTTTGTAAATGTGAACAATAGTGTTAGACTGTGTAAGTAGGCTCCAGATATCTCTGATGAAGGAGAGAATGGACCACGGACAATGGATTTCTTTTTTAACAATCCAAACAAGGGTGAGTGAGTCGCATTCAATATGGGTTGGATTTGCATTAACAATATGTAGATACTTGATACCAATAGGAAGAGCCCGGGCTTCAGCTATAAGACTGTTAGACCGTCCATAGAAATGAGAATAAGCAACAAGAATGTTTCCTTTAAAGCCTCTAATGACACCACCTCCTCCAGATTCACCAGAGAGCTTGCATGCACCATCAGTGTTTAGTTTAAGGGAAGGCCAAGGGGGACAAATGCACTTGATGATCTTCAACTGAGGGCGGCCAGAAGACTGAATGGTAATGCCAAAATGTTCCAAAACTTTGTTCTTGCTATTGTCGGATTCCTTTAACTTAGCAGCTACACACATATGCTTCACTTGGGAAATTATTTGATGAAGAAGATTGGGCTTGGATATGATTTTTCCATTATACTTTGCAACATTCCTAGCTCTCCATAATTCTCACAGACTATAACTGATGATAGCAAGAAATAAGAGGCCATATGCTGATTTTTTATTAATGTTGCTAGCAGCATTCAGAATGAGAGCCCTTACAGAATTACCATCCAGCTGCAACCCAACTGATCTGAAAAAAGACCATACATGAACAGCAGATTCACTATGAAGGAGAAGGTGATTAATATCTTCATCATGGGGCACCTTGCAGCAATAACATTTGGAACATAGAGACACACCCAATCGCTGGACATTTGTGTCAATAGGAAGGCAATTGTGCAGAGTTTTCCACAGATGGACTGAGAGTTTATTGAGAAGCCAGTTAGACCATAGCCGAGCTCATGGTAAACTTGTTTGATTGAAACAATATCACATGGTCCGGTGGAACGAATATCCAATGGAGAGGATCAAAAGTCCAAGATTGTATGCCTATGAGTGCAAAGTGTAAATAATAGCTACGCAACGGAGTACACACTATGTACTATGAAAGACTCAAGGTGAGAGTGGATCGTGATAAAATAACGATCAAAACATGCATAAACAAGTCTCATAATCCATGTGGAAATTTAATTTAATACAAACTATATGATTTTGGTATGAAAGTAAGATAAGTTTAAAATAGGTTTAAAACACATTAAGGACATGAAATCTATCATGATTGTTGAACAATATAACCAAGTTTATAAAGGTAAAGTCATTACTAGAATTAGAACCTCATTAACTATGCTGAACATATATATAATAGGGTCAATATGCAATCTATTCCGAATTAACAGCATGCAAAAAATTGAAGCATAAAAGCGGTCTACTTAGGACCATTTCTGACAGTAGCGGTCTTGCCAGAACCACTTATATACATACGCGGTCAGTCGGGGACCGCTAAAAGATGTTTGGCGATCTTGGGGAGACCGTTTTAGCCTGTCAACCAGAAGGGTAAAAATAGTGCAACTAAAGCCTATTCTAAGGCAATAAACCTCATGAAAATAAGTTAGACAGAGAGATAAGATAAGATAGCTCATGTAGATGCATGGGTAGCATGAATTAAACCAAAATCATTAACTTTAACAATTAAGGACATGGTTCATGTATGCAAAACTAAGTTAACTGTGCAGTGTACATAAAACATGAAATTCATCACATACAGAGCATGAAATCATATGAAACTAGAGGACTTTAATTCCTAACTTATTAATTTAGCCATTTCATGAGATAACCTACCTTTGATTCGGTCCCTACACTTCAAATTTCTAATTGGAAGTCGACCCAAGTTTCTGCACGTCCTATGCTAAACCAGCAACTTCTCGTCCCTCTATCTCCTGATCCTCTTGACCTAAATCCATGAAATTTGGAGGGTAGGTAGAAGATAGAAAGGGGAACAAAAAGTTATAAAGGATGAACTTCTAAATACCTCGATTAGGGCTTCCAATCTCTAGATCTTTGCTGGACCGGCACACTGGATCTTCCGCGGACTACAGCGAACCAGCAACTTGTAGGGCTTCTAACTCTCCAACGGCATGTGCTCCCAGCATGAGATTTTGAGGGGAGTTAGACAAAACTAAGGAGAAAAATAAAGTCTAAAGGACCAACATGAAATACCCATGACTTATCGTCGAACAACGTGAGCCAAAATGACGGTTCGCGCAGGACGAACCGGGGTCCTAGTTATAGGGTATGCTAGGGTTTGAAGGATTAGATCGATCTTGGAGTCCTAAATTGGAGTAGGATTGATCCCCAAGGGTCTTTGATGCGGGACGGACACGTGACCTGGGACTCTAGCTCGCGAATCGTCCCTAGCGAGGGATGCGTAGGACCGTGCGCGGTTGAGAAACCGGCAGTGAGTCTCGGGTATCGGCCTTTCCGCGTGAACTCAGATCGAGCCACGGGATGGGTTACACTCACTCTCTCTCGCTGTGGTGATAACAATATATCAAGCTAGGAACCTACACTTGCAGTGGCATTCAAAAATATACAAGGTAAGCAAAATGTGATAAAGAGAGGGGGCGAGTTTACCTCCACGCTCCGGGCGTGGAGAAGACGTTCCCGGCCAGTTACGGTAACTCCCGGTAACAACAGTAAAAATTTAATTACAACAGTGAATTTTATTACCCACTCTACGCAGGGAGGTAAAGGGCTACAAGTGGGGCCCGGCAGGACCGACCCTGGGTTGACGGGCAGCAATCTGGAGGTGCGTTCGGGTCGAACTCGGCCTGCTGGTCCGACTCGGTCCTGCGCCAACTCGGTTCTGACTCGCTGGACAATAAGGCACAGTTTTCGAAGGAACGTCACCCTCCTGAGGTCTTCTGAAGGCGCCACATGGCTGAGACGGTGGCGGGATGTCCCTGATCGACTCCCTGAAGTGGCGGTTCTAGAAGTTGACTTTTGATAATTTTTCACAAATTATTCCCGGACTGCAACTTCAGACCTGCACAGGGAACAGATCTGCACGTCTTGGCTGCAAGAATTATGGTGCTTAGATTCGGAGGCCGATCGAGGCGTGGCTAGTACCGTTGGAAAGAGCACTCACAGAACTACAAAATATATTTTTTCCCGTCGATCTAGAGAAGGGATTAGAAGTGAAAAACTCTGCAAACTACGGGTTTTCTTGTGGATCAGGTTACTAACACTCAGGACAGAAAGGGATCTGCCTGAAACTGACCTTTGACACTCAGTAAATGATTTTTCCAGGGACTACAACAATAATGGGAGGTAGGGGGGAACGTGAGGAACACTGAGTAATTTTTGTGGAGTTTATAGAAATTTCTAAGAGGGTGGGAAAAATACGAATAGGTGACACTATCCCACAGATCTGCAAAAGGGCAGATTACTAAGATGACAAACAAAAATATGGAAATAATATCAAACTAAGGCCAAATGGCACGAAATTTGAACTGGAGATTAGGGGAGACAGGGGGAACAAACCCAGCAAATTAGGGCTCTAACAGATGATAAGAAAAAAAGATAAAATTTTGGAGATGAGGTTCTATCCTGATTTGGACAGAACTCCGGTGTTGATGGCGGCGGTGCGATGGCGGCGGCGGCAGAAGATGAACTCAGAGTATGAGAGGAGGAGGTAGAAGGGGTCTCACACCCTGGATTGCTGGAGGAAGAAGAAGAACCAGAGGGGGAGAGGGGAGAGGGGCGCACCCTCCAAGGGGGGATTCCAACCAGTTTTTTGAAAGTTCACTTCATTAATTCTTACAAAACACTATACATGGGTTTATATAGAAGGGGAGGAACGGAGAGGGGGCTGAAATTTCATGGGAGAGAGGGGAGGGGTAGCATTTTCTTCCCCCATGTGGTCAATTGGCCTAAAAAAAGAAAATATAAAATATCATTTTAATGGGGGGGCACCCCCTTGACTTAAGGGGTTGGAATCTTGGACATTTTCTACCAATTGTCCCCTTTGAATGTCAAACCATCTAGAAGCCCACCTTGGACCTTTGATTGGCCCCACATGGGCCCTAAGGCTTAGGTGGACCAATAGGGAAGAGAATGAGGGCCCCTTGCTGGTCCTATCAGACTTTTACATAAAAATCCAAAGAATCCTAAGGAATGATAAATTGGCTTATAAAGTCTTACAATTGCATACATAGTTTCCCAAGGATATAAATGTAAATAAAAGGACTCAAATGTAAAATAAAAAGTTAGTGGTCTTGTTCTGATGTCCCCATCAATTCTCCCCGGGTGGAAAGAACTCGACCCCGTCGAGTAAGGCGTACCAGGAAGCGTGGAGTACGCAAGTCAAGTAATTGGCCACTCCAAGTATACTTGTTCAAAGGTTATTACTTGAAAACTTTTCTTGATATCTTGTTATCTTGTTGGTACTTGAAATTTCCTTATACAAAATTCTATTCAAATTTCATGATTTAACATTTCCCTATTCAACTTGGAAAATGGTTCAACATGCTAAATACTTTAAGATTGCCTGGTTCTTAGAGATATAAAATCCTACTGAGCTTATTGCTCTCCCTAGGTTTTCGGTTAATTGTTGCAGGAAATGACATTGAACAAGGGAATGGACAGGAGTGAAAGAGTGTTTTCCTTTTTACCTATGGTTATGTAGATCATTAGTGTTTTTACAAGAATGATGTATTTTGGATTGAAAGTTTGTATTTGCCTTTAATGGCTTATGAATTAGTGATGTAAACTTCATTTTGAAGGAATAAAAGTGTTATTTTCCCATTCATTTCTATCTTTAGAAATGAAATTGTACATGCTCTGATCGACACGCTTGTTTACGACTAGTTCGCGTCCCAATATTCCGCGTCGGGACGTGACAGTCTTTGTGGTATCAAAGCCTAGGTTACATAAAACCTAGGATTTCTTAAACATAGGCTTTCCCTTAATATAGGTATAGATCAATACCTATAAATCGGTTAGGAACTTAAACTTTCCCAGTAAGTGTAGAACCATGGGTTATGTTTTAAAGGAAAAGAATTAATCAGGAAATGAATACCAAAATAAAACATTAAACCTTGGAATTATGGTTTCAGGCTAATTCTCGCAAATGGCCACCGAGAGAGCTCAATGGCGCGAGATGCAATGCACCGTTCAAGGCTTAACCCAAGCCCTCCAATAGGTTGCTCAAGGAGGAGCCAACCGAGGAGCCGAAGACTTGCATAGGAATTTTCGAAGCATGAACCCTCCCAAGTTCGCAGGATCTACGGATCCGGATGAGGCCGAACATTGGATTAAGGAAATCGAGAGGATTTTTCGAGTCATGTAATGTGCCGACGAGGAAAAGGTCTTACTCGCTACTTTCCAACTGGAAAGGGATGCATGTGCCTGGTGGGAATCAGTCGAAGCTACTTTACCGCACGACCAAATTCTATGGGAAGAGTTCGTGGAACACTTCAATAGTAAATACTTCTCCGATCGAGTACAAGAAAGAAAGGCCACCGAATTTACCGCTTTGAAATAAAGGGGATTATCGGTTGCGGAATATGAAGCACAATTTTTGAGGTTATCTCGGTACGCTCCACATCTCGTGGGTACCGACAAAATGAAGGCACTGAGATTTCTTAACAGCCTTAGGCCACAATATATTACTCAACTGGCCCCGATGGATATTCAAATTTATAGTGATGCGGTACGAAGAGCACAACTCTTGGAAGATGCAACGGAGTTATCGGATCGCATCTGAGGAAGAGAAGCCAAGAGAGAGTAAGTTACGGGAGTCGGAAGTTTTAAACCTTCCTTTGGGAAGAAAAGGCCCAATGACGGGCGTAACTTCATCATAGACAGGCGTAATTTTAACAAAGGTGGACGTAACTTTCAAGGGGACAAGAAGCCAAGAACCTTTGACAAGCAAATTGTCCCTATATCGGAAACATCAAAAGAATTATGCAAATATTGCGAGAAGCCCAGACACAAAGTCGAGGAATGTTGGAGAAAGCTCGGTGCATGTATTCGATGCGGGAGCCGGGAGCATAGGATCCCGAATTGCCCTCTTCTCAACGAGCAAGCTCATTCACCGGCAAAGCTTCCTATTATTGTCAAAAAGCAAGGAAGACTTCAAGCTCTTATGGATGCGGAACCTACCGAGGAAGGAGGCGTCGTAGAAGGTACTCTTTTCATATAGTCCAAGCCTACCTCTGTCTTATTTGACACCGGAGCTACGCATTCATTTATATCTAGAGGATTTGCTGGTCTTTTACCTATGAAGCATGTTCCATTAAATTCTACACTCACCATTACTACCCCTATTGGAACGGGAACAAAGATTAAACATTTCTATCCTGCTAGTGAAGTTCTAATTAGCGGTTATAATTTACACGCTGATTTGGTATGCATGGAGATGGAAGGATATGATGTTATTTTGGGTCCTGATTGGCTATCTACACATGGTGCTAGTGTCAATTGCAAGTTGGGTATGGTAACTTTTATGGGTTACCCCAACCTCATATTTTCTGGTATCAGGCATTCTAGATGCTTGTCTCTCATTTCGGCCCTCAAAGTCGAGCAATTATTAAGGAAGGGTTGTGTCGGTTTCTTAGTTTCTATCACTATGACCGAGCACACGGAACCCATTCTAAAGGACATTCTTATCGTTCGGGATTATTCTGATGTATTTCCGGACGAGTTGCCTAGTATTCCTCCCGAGAGAGAAGTGGTTTTCACTATTGATTTAATTCCGGGAGCTGCACCAGTTTCTAAAGCTCCATATCGGATGTATGCCGTTGAAATGAAGGAATTAAAGGAACAATTACTGGAGTTATTGGAAAAGGGGTTTATCCGACCAAGTACTTCACCTTGGGGAGCCCCGGTCCTCTTTGTTAAAAAGAATGATGGTTCGATGAGATTATGTGTTGATTATCGGCAATTGAATCAACTCACCATCAAGAATAAATATCCTTTGCCGAGGATTGATGAATTATTCGACCAGATTTCTGGGCTCGATATTTTTAAAAGATCGATCTTTGATCTGGTTATCATCAGTTGAAAATCAAGGAAAGTGATATTCACAAGACTGCATTCCAGAGTAGGTATGGACATTACGAGTTCACCGTTATGCCTTTTGGCTTAACAAATGCGCATGCCGCATTCATGCAATTAATGAACAGCGTATTCAGGCCATACCTCGATCAATTTGTGGTTGTATTTATCGATGACATTTTGATCTACTCCAAGTCAAAGGAAGAACATGAAGAACATCTCAAGAAGGTGCTTCAATTATTAAGAGATCACAAGCTTTATGCCAAATTAAGCAAATGTGATTTCTGGTTGGAGGAAGTTTCTTTTCTCGGTCACATAATTTCCCGGAATGGTATCGCCATCGATCCTTCAAAGGTCGAGGCCGTAAAGAACTGGGAAAGACCTACTAGTGTGACGAAAATTCGAAGCTTCTTGGGATTGACTGGATATTATCGAAGATTTATCAAGGACTTCTCCAAGATTGCGGTATCTTTAACAAGATTGACAAGGAGGGAGAATCCTTTTATATGGTCCGAGGAATGCGAGAAAAGCTTTCAAATTTTAAAGGATTGTTTGACGACTGCCCCTATTCTCACATTACCTACGGAAGGAGGTGGATTTGAAGTGTATGCTGATGCATCCGGGATTGGTCTCGATTGCATATTAATGCAACATGGCAAGGTTATAGCCTACTCTTCACGGCAATTGAACAAGCACGAGGAAAATTATCCCGTACATGACCTAGAACTGGCAGTTGTGGTCTTTGCTTTGAAGATTTGGTGACATTACCTCTATGGCGAAGCCTTTACGGTGTATTCTGATCACAAGAGTCTCAAATATTTATTCTCTCAAAAGGAGCTCAATATGAGACAAAGACGGTGGTTGGAATATTTAAAGGATTTCGACTTCTCTATACAATATCACCCCGGAAAAGGCAATGCCGTAGCTGATGCACTTAGTCGGAAGCCGATGGCTTTATTATCAAGCATGATGGTTAAAGAATGGCATCTACTTGAAGAAATGGCCAACTTAAACCTCAATATGGAGGAGAAGGAAGGCGGAGTCTTTATTGCTAATATTCGACTCCAACCCGAGTTACTCTCAGAAATCAAGGAACGGCAAGTTGATGATCCGATGATCGTTGAAATCAAAGAGAAACTAGATCAACGATCGGATTTCCTTCTGGCTGATGATGGAAGGTTATTATTCAAAGGAAGAACTTGTATACCCAATTGTTCTACTATCAAGGAAAAAATCTTGGAGGAAGCACATCGGTCAAGGTATACTATTCACCCTGGTGCTATAAAAATGTACCAAGACCTCAAGAGAACATTTTGGTGGCCGAATATGAAAAGAGAGGTAGCTGAGTTCGTAAGCCAATGTTTGGTTTGTCAACAAGTCAAGGCCGAACACCTCAAACCGACTGGCAAGCTCAAGCCTCTCGAGATACTGGAATGGAAATGGGATAGTATCGGTATGGACTTCATAGTTAGATTACCGAAGACCCGAAGTGGTTTTGATGCCATATGGGTAATTGTGGATCGGCTGACAAAGTCCACTCACTTTTTACCTATCAAGACTAGATGGACCGTGGATGTTCTAGCCACTTTATATATCAAGGACATCGTAAGGCTGTACGGTATTCCAAGCTCTATTATTTCGGACCGAGATCCAAGATTCGCCTCTCATTTCTGGAAGAGTTTACAATCATCTATGGGTACTAGACTAAGGTTTAGTACGGCTTTTCACCCTTAGACGGATAGATAAACCGAGAGGACGAATCAAATTATTGAAGATATGTTGAGAGCATGCATGATAGACTTCGGCGGAAGTTGGCATGAACATTTACCGCTGACTGAGTTCGCTTATAACAATAGCTATCAGTCGAGTATTCAAATGGCACCATTCGAAGCATTATATGGCCGAAGTTGCAGATCACCTCTATGCTGGAGCGAGGTTGGTGACAAAGGATTGATTGGTCCCGACATTGTCCAAAATACAACTGACAAAATCCAGTTGATACAAGAAAGGCTAAAGGTCGCTCAATCACGGCAAAAGAGCTATGCCGACAATCGGAGGAGAGACCTTGAATTCCAAGTGGGAGAGCATGTCTTCTTAAAGATCTCACCCACTCGTGGGATTAGAAGATTCGGCATCAAAGGAAAACTAAGTCTGAGATTTATCGGCCCTTTCGAGATTCTGGAGAGAATCGACAAGGTGGCATACAAGCTGGCTTTGCCTCCTCAACAAGCCGGTGTACACGACGTATTCCATGTATCCATGCTAAGGAAGTACGTGTACGATCCTTCACATGTGATTCAATTTGAAGAATTGAAACTCCAAAAGGACTTATCATATGAAGAAAGACCGATCAAGATATTGGATCGAAAATTGCACCAACTGAGAAATCGGGCCATACCGATGGTGAAAGTCCAATGGAGCAAGCGTGGATTCGAGGAAGCAACCTGGGAATTGGAAGAATCCATCAAGAAGAAATACTCGGATTTAATCTCAAGTTAGAAATTCGACCTATCTACTTGAATTTTTGAATTTTAGTTATATAATGTGAATTTGAAGGACCAAATTCTTTTAAGTGGGGGAGGATGTAGAAACCCGAAAATTAAAAATAAGGAATAAATTTTTAATTTTATTATGTAATTAAAATTTTCATGAAATAATCAAATTACATTTTTACTACGTGAAATAAACTAGTTTATTGAATTCACTAGAAGTAAATAGAGATTTAATACTTGAAACCTTAGATAAATCATAGAAAGCCCAATAAAAGTTCATGTAATGGATTAGGATTACAATTGGCCTATTGGATAATCCATAATGGGCTGAATTAATGGATTAAAGGATTTATTAAAGGTTAATTAACCTAAATTCATAACACATGTTTTTTTTATATATGAAGCTGAGTCATCAAGTGGGAAAAGGGAGAGTGCACCCCCATTCCAAAGGAAGGGAATGTTCTCACTCCACCAAATCACCACTTTGATGCTTTATTTTATTGATTTGTCAAGGGAATGCAATTACAAAAGGAGGCCAAGCCTCTGTAGTACAATGAAGATGAATGATAGGAAAAAAAGAACTATACAAGCCTCCTACGGAAGTTGGGGATGCCATTGACATCCGCAATTGCATATCCTCTAGCTATTGTAGGCAATTCTCTATTCGTAACACATGTTTAATATGATATTTAAGGGATTAAAATAACCCCATTTCTAGAAGATTGACTCAAGAATCAACCCTTATCTAACAGCCCACCTTGAACCAGCCGTTTTTACATTATTTTCACACCTAAGATGGGCTAGATTAAGAAGAGAAATGTCATTTTTCTTCTAATTTGGATTTAATGGGTTTGGTGGAATTAGGTGAGGAATCTTGACAAATTTGGCCAAGTTTTAGCTATAAATAGAACCTCATTCGACCCTTAAACCATCCTTGGAGGTTAAGTATACGCTGCTGCGAAGATTGGTAGAGATTTGAAGGAAGATTTGGAAGATCAAAGGATTTCTTTATATTTGGGGATATTTCTTTAAATCTGACAAAAGGTAGGTGTCTCTGAGACTAAACTCTAATTAAAGCATGCTATCTTGTGTATTTTTTGTCCTCTTTCCATTGATAGCTCATTTATTAAATTCTGTTATGAAATGAGCAAGTTATGGTCATTTGATTGGAGGGGTATTCCCATTTTTTCATCAAGTCCAGAACGTGCTATACCTCAATAGCGCGTTCTGAAACACGTCAGCCCGATATAGCACGTTCAGACAGACCCCATCCTTTTCTAAAAAATTTCAAAAATATACATATAATAATATAATGAACTGATCATGATCGCGCTATAGATCTATAGCGCGTTCATCAAGATCACGCTAGTCTATGCTAGCGCGTTCATACTTTTAACCCCGGGTGACCAGAAATCAGAAGTATAATACTTCTAATATAAATACATATACATAAGGTGTATATCTATATATCAGGTGTCTATATCTCTTATGGTTTATACAGAACATATCTATTTCATTTAGTTTTTAGAATTTTTAAATATATACATATGTTCTTGAACGCGCCACCCTTGGCCAGCGCGTTCTTGAAGATCGCGCCAGGAAAGTATAGCACGTTCATAAAATTTTTCCCGAAAATTTTGGT
Organism: Amorphophallus konjac; assembly: GCA_022559845.1. NCBI lineage: Eukaryota > Viridiplantae > Streptophyta > Magnoliopsida > Alismatales > Araceae > Amorphophallus > Amorphophallus konjac. The sequence continues at coordinate 124,177,840 of CM040128.1, forward strand.
GATCAAAATATAATATTTTGAATATATATACTGTATTTATATATGCTGTATGAACGCGACCTTGAGCTATAGCGCGTTCACATACAGTAACATCTTTTCAGCCTATAACTATTCTATTTTCTATCATAGTGATGTATGAAAATTATCTCACAATATAAAAAGGTATTTTCTATCATATTGATGTATAAAAACTACTTTCAGCATGTTAAATCTATTTTATTATCATATGGTTAATTAATGTATGATAAAATACTAATATCTAAACTCATGATTTAAATTCATAAGCATATATTTTCATAACTAGAACTTGATGTTTTATGATTCTGAGATTAAGCTAAGATATCTAAAAATAATTCTAATAAAACTATTATCTTAATTTTTCTTCCTACTTACCGTTCATTTTTGAACTCCACGACTTAATGTCGTTAAACATGATGCCTTAAAATTGTTATCTACTTTCTTGCAACTTCTGAATTTTTGCCAAATTTGTACTTATTACAAACATCATTATTCTTGAAAATCATTGGCCATATACATTAAAGTGGATGTCTAAACGTACTTGGGATCTTCGGATCCATATGACTCAATGCGTGGCATTAATGGGGCTCGGTCTGGTCTTGAGGGGAGCGCCCGAAAGTACTTGTGCCCATGGGAGTTGATTGACCAACGGTGTGGCATTGCACCGAAGTGCATGATAGATTTACTTGATACGGCATTCCACTACTCGTACTTGTTTACTTGTTTACGTGACTACTTGAAAAATTACATGAATTACTTGACTTGCGTGAAATGGCCAAATTCGTGAAATTCTTTACTTGTTCAAAGGTTATTACTTGAACAAGGGAATGGACAGGAGTGAAAGAGTGTTTTCCTTTTTACCTAGGTTTATGTAGATCATTAGTGTTTTTACAAGAACGATGTATTTTGGATTGAAGGTTTGTATTTGCCTTTAATGGCTTATGAATTAGTGATGTAAACTTCATTTTGAAGGAATAAAAGTGTTATTTTCCCATTCATTTCTGTCTTTAGAAATAAAATTGTACATGCTCTGATCGACACGCTTGTTTACGACTAGTTCGTGTCCCGATATTCCGCGTCGGGGCGTGACACAAGGTATGCGCCACACCTAGTGTGTACTGAAAAGATGAAAGCTAGAAGATTTCACAATGGGCTTAGGCTACAATACATTACTCAACTGGCACCGATGGACATCCAAGTTTATTCGAAGATGATAAGGCGCACCCAGCTGCTAGAAGATGCCACGGAATTGTCCGATCGAATCCGTCGAAAGGATAATAAGGAGCGTGTTACTAGCTTTGGCACTTTCAAACCAACTTTTAATAAGAAGAGGTCTAGCAACGGAGGGGATTCCTCCCAAGAGAAGAAGTTCAAGAAGAATAAAAAGCCTTTCTCCATTACTTCCACACCTTCTAAGGAGGTGTGTAAGCATTACGAAAAGGCCGACCATAAGGTCGAGGAATGCTAGAGAAGATTGGGAGCTTGTCTCCGTTGCGGGAGCCATGATCATTGGATTCCCAACTGCCCTCTACTTAATGATCAAGCTAGAGACGAGAAGCGCCCGGTGAAGAAGCAAGCACATCTCCAAGCTCTTCAAGAGGCGGAGCAAGATGAAGGTGGACTCGTGGAAGGTACATTAAAGATTTATTCCAAGTCTGCTCGTGTCTTGTTTTATACCGGTGCGACACATCCTTTTGTTTCAGAAATTTGGCGATCCATTACCTATGGAACCGGAATGGATAGACTTAGTTATTTCCACTCCTCTCGAAAACGAATCTGGGATCTCCCACCATTATCTAAATTGTGAAGTTATGGTGCAAGGGAAAAATCTACCTGCCAATTTAATATTCCTAGACATGAAGGATTATGATGTTATACTAGGAGCCGATTGGCTATCCACACACAAGGCAACTAAAGATTGCTGGAATAGCAAAGTAGCTTTTTCTGATTGTCTGAAATTAGTTTACACTAGTCGGCGGAATCGGAACAAGTCACCTCTTATTTCGGCTCTTCGAGCCCATAAGCTATTAAGGAAAGGTTGCATATCCTTCCTTACTTTTGTCACCGTAAAAGGGACTAAGGAGTCCAAGATAGAAGACATCCGCGTAGTTCGGGAGTTTCCTGATGTATTCCCGGAAGACCTGCCCGGATTACCCCCACAAAGATAAGTGGCCTTCACCATCGACCTTGTCCCTGGTGTTGACCCAGTGTCTAAGACACCTTGTAAGATGTCCCCCATCGAGCTCAAGGAATTAAAGGAGCAATTGATGGAGCTTTTGAAGAAAAGGATTTATCAGGCCAAGTACTTCCCCGTGGGAGCGCACGTACTATTTGTAAAGAAGAAAGATGGATCGATGAGACTCTACATCAATTATCGACAGTTGAACCATCTTACTATCAAGAACAACTATCCACTGCCGAGGATCGATGAATTATTTGATCAGACATATGGAGCCAAGTACTTCTCGAAGATTGATCTTAGGTCGGGATATCATCAATTAAGAATAAAAGATGAGGATATTCACAAGACGGCATTCCGAAGCAGGTTTGGACATTACGAATTTACTGTTATGCCTTTTGGACTAACGAATGGCCCTGCAGCCTTTATGTAGTTGATGAACATCATATTCAGGCCTCATCTAGATCAATTCATAGTGGTCTTTATTGATGACATATTTATATATTCAAAGACCGAAGAAGAACATGAAGAGCATTTGAGGATCTCATTACAAATCTTAAGGAAGAATCAACTTTATGCTAAGCTTAGCAAATGCGACTTCTGGCTTGAGGAAGTGTCTTTCTTAGGGCATATGATCTCGAAGGATGGGATTTCTGTTGACCCGTCAAAAGTGGAGGCTATGAAGAATTGGGAAAGGCCGACCAATGCAACCGAGATCCGTAGTTTCTTGGGTCTAGCTGGCTATTACAGGCAATTTATCAAGGACTTCTCCAAGATCGCCGTTCCTCTTACTAGGCTGACCCGTAAGGAGATTCGTTATAAGTGGGACGAAGAGTGTGAGAAAAGTTTTCAGGCCTTGAAGGATCATCTAACAACTGCCCCGGTCTTGGCATTACCAACTGAAGGAAAGAAGTTCGAGGTATATACCGATGCATATGGCATTGGCCTCGGATGTGTGTTAATGCAACAAGGGAGAGTCATTGCTTACTCTTCTCGAAAATTAAAGAAGCATGAGGAGAACTACACGGTGCATGACTTAGAGTTGGCTGTAGTAGTATTTGCCATAAAGAATTGGAGACACTATCTCTATGGAGAACAATTCACCGTGTACTCCGATCACAAGAGTCTCAAGTATCTATTTTCTCAGAAGGAATTAAACATGTGACAAAGACGTTGGCTAGAGTATCTCAAGGACTTCGACTTCAAAATACAATACCATCTTGGAAAGGGTAATCCTATTGATGATGCCCTCAGTCGAAAGCTGAGAGCGTTAGTGGCCAACTATATGATCCAAGAGGGGAAGATGCTAGAACAATTCACAAAGCTGAATATAAGCATGGACAAGGAGGGAAGGTGTATTACTCTATCACATATGAAGATACAACCGGATCTACTCTCCGAAATCAAAGGACTTCAAGACGATGACCCAGTGTTAGTAGAAATAAACGGTAAGCTAGAAGAACAACCTGATTTCGGGCAAGCACTAGATGGAAGACTGTTATTCTGAGAAAGGACTTATGTATCAGACTGTCCAGAATTAAAAAAGAAAATTTTAGAAGATGCTCACCGATCTTTGTACACAATTCATCTTGGAGCTACCAAGATGTACCAGGACTTGAAACGGACCTTTTGGTGACCTAATATGAAAAGGGAGGTAGTAGACTTTGTTTCTCGCTGTCTCACATGCCAACAAGTCAAGGCGGAACACCAAAAGCCTACCGATAAGTTACATCCTCTAGACATTCCCAAGTGGAAGTGGGAAGATATCGGCATGGACTTTATTATGGGTCTGTCTAAATCTAAAGGAGGACATGGTGGAATATGGGTCATCATAGATCGATTGACCAAGTCAGCTCACATCTTGCCTATCAAGAGTCGTTGGTCAGTAGATGTCCTAGCGGCCTTGTACATCAAAGAAGTCAGACTGCATGGAGTTCCTGTTTCGATCGTGTCTGACCGAGACCCGCGCTTCATTTCTCATTTCTGGAAGGGTCTACGGCATTCGTTGGGGACAAGACTCAACTTTAGTTCCTTTTTTGATCGTGTCTGACCGAGACCCGCGCTTCACTTCTCATTTCTGGAAGGGTCTACAACATTCTTTGGGGACACGACTCCACTTTAGTATAGCTTTTCATCCTCAAACGGATGGTCAGACCTAGAGAATAATTCAAGTCGTTGAGGACATGCTACGATCTTGTATCATTGATTTGGGTGGGAGCTGGCATGATCATCTACCCCTGGTCGAGTTTGCATATAATAACAGCTACCAGGCAAGTATTCAAATAGCACCTTTCGAAGCATTATACGGAAGGAGTTGCCGTTCACCAATACACTGGGACGAAGTCGGAGAAAAGCAACTACTAGGCCCAGACATGGTAAGAGATACCACTGAAAAGATTCAACTAATCAAAGGAAGACTCAAGGTGGCTCAGTCTAGATAGAAGACTTACGCCGATATTAGAAGGAGAAACCTCGAGTTTCAAGTTGGAGACCATGTCTTTCTTAAGGTTTCCCCAGGACGAGGTATTAGAAGATTTGGTGTTAAGGGCAAGCTTACACCGAGATATATCGGACCCTTCGAAGTGTTAGAAAGAGTTGGCGAGGTTGCCTACCGAATCGCCTTGCCACCGCAACTATTTGAAGTGCACAATGTATTTCATATTTCTATGCTCAAGAAGTATGTTCATGATCCATCTCACGTCATAGATCATGACAACCTGGTGATACAAAAGGATCTCACGTATGAACAAAAGCCTTTGAAGATCATTGAGCATGAGGTTCGTGTGTTAAGGAACAAAACTATTCTCATGGTAAAGGTACAATGGAGCAAGTGCTCAGAATAAGAAGCCACATGGGAGACCGAAGAATCTATGAAGAAGAGTTTCCCTGACTTATTTCGAAATTGTAAGTGTTCTGCACCCTCCATATCTGTATGAAATTGAATTTGGGGACCAAATTCTTTTAAGTGGGGGATGGTGTAATACCCCAAATAAAAATATGTGTGTATAGTAGGATGGAGATGAATTTAAAATAACCAAAACCCAAAAATACACTAAGGGCCCAATTATAAAAGCCCTTAACCAACTCTAAAAGGGCCTTAGTTAAAAAAATCACACATTCAAAAGCCTTAAATATATAAATGGGTTTTAAACTTACTTATATAATGGGCCTTGCAAATGAACCACATACATATGGGCCTCCTATTTTGGCTAGAAGAACTAATAGCTAATGGGCCTTAAATACCCATAACCTTCCTTACGTCCAAAGGAAATATGGGATATATATATATATATAGATATAGATATATATTATTCCAAAAGCTTACCCATCCTCACGTTCGAAGCTCGCATGCCTTAGTGTTTTAGAACCAGCCGGGAAGGTGGTTGCAGATTAGGATGGGAAAAGATTGACATGGGAAACTCTAAACCTTTTCGGATTCTTGCATGGGAAGGTTAGTTCCCATTAGGTTTCTAACCTTTGGATCTCTCAAAACTCATATTTTCCATTGGCGTCGACGTCGTCTTCATCACCCTGCCACCGTACGTAGCTGTTTCTTCCTCCTTCTTTTTGCTGCTGCCTCTTCTTCACGACCAGGAGAGACTGCAGTTGTTGCAATTACTGCCGTTGTGTTTATCTCCTTCATAGTCTAGCTACTATGGTTGTAGTTGTTGTTGTTCTTATTCTCTCAAGTTCGTCGTTCCCCATCAACCCAGAAGGTAGGTGTTTTCAAGATATGAAGCCCAATGTGATAATTGAAGTAAATTCATGCATATAGGTCGTATAGCAGTGATTCCATGACTTTTGTTTGAGTTTTATGAAGTTTTATCTAAAATCTGTAAATAGCGACTAGGTCGAGGGCGCTTATTGAATGAACGCCCGCGTGAGCAGTCGTCAGTTTTCTTGAAATTGCGGCAGTCACCAGGGTGCAGTTTAATGAGCGACCTTAGCCTAGCCACTGATTCTATGGTATACTTAATAAATACCACATGCTTAAAATTAAATATCTAATTAACCTGATGTGAAAATTATTGCATGAGCATGTTCCTGGATTCCTGATAATTTTCTCTGTATATTCATGTCTTTACTTACCTAATTATGTAAACTCAAAGTTTATGAACAGTACCATGTGTCTAAGATTGTATTTGCCCGATGTGTAACATCAAACAAAGAATGAGCAACTGTCATCAAGTCGCCTATTATGGATTGAGCGCCCTTCTATGAAGGCGTTGTTTAATAAAATAGTGATAAAAATAGGAAATATATGAAAATACTGAAACAACGACATAGTGATAGGCGTTATTTAAAGATTGAGCGCCTTTTTAGAAGGTCGTCAATTATAATGAATTTCATTAATTTATGGAAATTATTAGAATTAATGTCGTGCAACGTGTCGTTAATTCTTAGAACATTACTGAATATAAGATTGAGCAACCTCTCGGACGGCCGCTATTTTTGGAAGTAGCGACCTCTGATCAGGCGCCAATTTATCTCTCTCAGTTTTATCACGTTTTATGGCCCATATCTCGGGTTTACTTGGCACTCTCATCTCACATCCGTAGATGGAGTCCCTGTTTTTCTTTCTATCGATTACACACTCAATTCTTGGTGATGATTGGACCCTCCACGGGATATTCCTTCCTTTGGACAAGTACTTTCTTCATTGAGACCTTTGTAAGTCCACGCTAGTCTTAGATTCCCTCAAGGCAGCTGAGCTGGTTGTACCCTAAAAACTCATGACACCGTGTTTTGTCACGTCACTCTAAAGAAACGTGATGCTTTAACCCTCATAGAGTGCTGTTTCTGGCCTCTTTTGAGAAGTCTGTTCTGTCAGCAATTAGCGACCATGACTTGCGCGCTAGAAGCAATTGGCGGCCAGGCCAGTGGCATTATTTCCTTATTTAGCGACCAGAGTATGAACGCTATTTCATCAAGAATGTACTGTTCACAAGAATTAGCGACCACACAGTGGGCGCTATTTATGTAATTGATGGCGATTGAGTGGACGCCAATTACCCAGTTTCATGATGTCTTGATTTTCATGTGATTTAACGATGTGTCATACTTGTTCAAGTTCCGCCCTTGAACTCCTTCATTCGTGAAATTTATCTTATCATCCTACAATGGTTTATTCCTTTGGAACTCTATATTGACTATAACTATAGCGGATGTCTAACAATATACATGACTTAATACTTGTGCATATAGGGCCCGATCTGGTCCTGAGAGGAGCACCCGAAAGTATTTTTGCCCATGGGAGTTGATTGATCACGATGTGGCATTGCACCGAAGTGCACGACTTGCTAGATTTTGACATTCCACGACTCATACTTAACTTGACATGACATGACTTGCGTGACCCAAAATGGGTATTTACTTGCTTGATATTATAATAGCTAATTCTCATGACATGACTTGATATATTTACATGCTTGACCATCTTGCTACATTTTACATGAATATCCGAAAATCTTTGTAGTTCGTTAACTCTTGATATTCTACTCTCTCTCGTCATTGTCATACATACATGTATAGCTATACTTGCATTCATGAACATGTAATTTACTTAAAGCAAGCTTGTTGTCACGCCCCGAGCTTTTATTACAGCGGAAGGAACTTCGGGAACGTGAACAGCCGGCATGGTAAGCAAAAAAATCAGGGCGCAAGATAATCACACAAATTGCACATGTAAATTTTTCCAAAATTTTAACTTTATTGCATTAATAGAATAATCCAATTACATAAGATCATCACTACGACTCAAGAAATCAAAAATTACATCCAACTCATCTAAACACTTGACAACTAGGTCTTCTCTCATCTTGAAAACCATCAATCACTCTCGTATATTCCGAATCCGATTCACGAGTACTTCCTGAAATAGACAAGAAAATAGGTATGAGCACACTTGCCCAGTAGGTATCTTCGTATCAACATGAAGGCAAAATTTAAGTGATTAACATCTTAACTCTAGAATTAAGATAAGAATAAGCATGCGATAAATAAGCGATATAAACCAAGATAACCAAAAATCATGAAATAATTGAGCAAGTAGGTGTGAGCGAGTATAGACCATGAACAAGCAAGATTAATCATGTAGGTGTAAATTTGGCCTTTCATGAACAAGAATGTACGAGCATGTAACTAGAAAGTACTTTACACAACCTTGTAAAGGCCATGCATTAACAGGCATGTAAATTTCATAACGAGCCTCGTGAATTTTACTCATTTATAAGAGAAAGTACTCCCAGTGTAATGCGACGCCAGTATCATCGTACCCCATGGTTTATAGCACGTTTTCGACCATCGGCCGTGGGGGATAGCATGGAGCCCTTGGACACAGTTCGTGCCCGATTCTGCATCTTCAAGTTATAAATCCAGCTACTTTCACAAGATATAACAATAATGTCAGCCAATATTTCAATTCCAAATAACAAGTTTCACGAGCAAGTAATCAAGGTATAGAACGTACCAAAATTTGATATGATTCCAAAGAATGATTTAAAAGGACATTATGCTATGGCGGCAGTCCGGCAGCATAACGGTACATTCATTAAGTTCCATAACTTAATATTAACCTTTTTAACATAGTTTGGGACTCCAGATAATCCTAAGATCATCTAGGAACTCAAGAAAATCAACCCCAAAGGTCAAACCTTGGGTTAGATTAAATCAGGAACCTTACAGTCGTTTACTGGACCGTTTTATACATAAAGCGGTCAGAGTCTAGACCGTTTCATGAATAGAGTCGACGCATGAAAAAGTGTCGACGTAAGAAAACTTTCTGGAGCCTTGCGATCTAATGAATGGCCGCTAACAGAATCTGGCGGTCAACCATAGGGCCACTTAGGTCTAGAAAACATAAAACACCGATAAAGTGTTTTCTAGATAATTGGGTTTAATGGTATAACCAACTCGGCGTCCTAGGGGGAATCCCAGGCTCACGGAGTCTTATGGAGGCCTTGAAACATAATCTCCCAGTCTGACAGAAGGAATATCCGGCGGAGAGGTTCATAAGTCCAAGAAAACGTGTGCCTATAAGTGCAAAGTGTAACTAATGGTCACATACCGGAGTATATGCTATGTACTTAAGAAAATGACTCATACATGAGAAGGATCGTGAAAAAATAGCGATCAAAACAACGTTCTCGTACCATCATGAATCACATTTCATAAAAGAAAATATTTAATTATAAAAATATAACATTTAGGCATGAAATTACATGATAATGAAAAATAATGTTTTAAAATTATGCTCATGCTAAATTAGGGTGTTTCACATGAAATAAACATAATTTTTAGTGAAAATACCATAATTATAGAGTTCTATTTAGGCAAAATTTAATTAGGCTCGGGCTAGTTCTCAGAACCAAAAAGCGGTCTAGTGCGGACCATTTTTAGGAGTCTAGCGGTCTATCGAATGGCCGCTTATCTATCTCAGGCGGTCACCTTATAGACCGTTTCTATCTATGTGACAGAAAATCGAGAAAATAGTAAAATAATGTTATGCATGAGAATCAATGAGAACCTATTGTAAAATATGACAGAACAATAATAGGTCAAGAATATGCATGGGTTTGTGTATAATGAACATGAGATTTTCTTTTTAATTCAATTAGGGCTAAGATTCAAGCATAGAGATTACACTAAATGCATAGTCCCAATAAAACATAAAATTCTCTATGTACAGTACATGAAAACGACTGAAATCAGAGGACTTTTATTCCGAACATCATGTTTAAGCCGTTCATGAGATAACCTACCTCTGATCTGGGTTTTAAACTTCAAATTTTGGGCTGGAAGTTGACCCTAGTTCTTGCTTATCCTGAACTGAATCAGCAACTCCGTGACATTCTAACTCTTGATTCCCTTTACCTATGACCATGAAATTTGGAGGGTAAGAAAAAGGTACTAACATGAACAAATAACTCTAAAGAACCCCTATCTAGTTACCTCGTTTAGGGCTTATAATTTTCTCTTCAATCTGGCCCGGTCGCATAGGTTCCTGGGTTGCTTGTACCGAACCAGCGACTTTGGCTGCCTCTAACTCCTTTTGGGCCTGATCTCTATTTTACCCCAGTCTATTTTGACGAAGATCTTGGATGAAAATGTCATGAGTTCAGTGTTTATGTGATTTGCATTGATATACAATTGATGAATGTGGAATGTGCACTTTGAATGATTGAATGAATGTTTGATCAGTTTGAGGCTTGTTCAAGAAGAAAAAAGTGCAAGTTGTATGTTGATCACAAGGCTTTGGTATCATAGTTGTTAATTGATGGAATAGAAAGTTCAAGTCTGCTGAATTGTTTAGTTCATATGCAATGACATTATTGATTGGGAATGTCAATTGCTAACTTTGAGTTTGAGATGAATGGCAATTTGATAGTGCAGGTTCTATGTGAAGTTAACACTCAAATCTTGAAGGCCATGGTAAGAATGAATGATTAATTGGATTTTAATGTGGATGGTTTGATTTGTGTTGAAATCTAGTTTGTAAATGGGAATCTCATCTATCAGTGCTTATATGATTGATTTTGAACCATGTTTCATGATTCGTGGTCATTCAATGGGTTTTATTTAGCTTTTCCATCTGTCAGGAAAAGTGTCGACCCATGGGGTCGACACTTATTTGGACGCTCTCTGCCTTGCGTTAGGTGATACGAACGTTGGCAGAAAGTGTCGACCCATGAGGTCGACACTTTCACCAGGGTTCTGTTAACTTAGCAAAGTCAGAACTCTCGGGAAAAAGTGTCGACCTAATGGGGCGACACTTTCAGGTAAGTTCTATAATTCTGTGAAAACAGAGCCTTCGTGAAAAAGTGTCAACCTCAAGAGTCGACACTTTTCACCATGAATGTTCTTTTGCTTCACAGGCCAGAACACTTGGTAAAAAGTGTCGACTCAATGAGTCAACACTTTTTTCACGTATATTATTTTATGTGTTCTGGCAGAACTCTCGTGAAAAAGAGTCGACTCTATGAGTCGACACTTTTTCTGAGCATTCCGATCGAGTTTTTTCGAATATGTTTCGAACTCTCCGATCTTAGGTCCGATTGGCTTGGTTGTTTACTGTAATGGCACTAGGGCATCCACCATCTTTTGTACATGGTATGCAAGGGGTTTGGCAAGGGCTTTTGTGTCTTTATGTCATGTTTTCTCTTGAGTATATATCGCCGCCCCTTTGGTCCGATCGGAAGACATCCAAGAGCTTTTAACGTGTTCATCCTTTGCTTGTAGGAGAAGAAAGAGTCGCACCCTGCTTTAGGAGAAGGAAGGCTACGCCGAGTTCGTTCCTCACAAGCCCAAGCCAAGATCGGGAGGCCGCGGTCGGCGTCCTCTTCATCCACTGCTTCGGGCGTTCATATCTTTAACACCGGCTTCTTCCATCCCTCGGTTCCATCGTTCTAGTGCTACCTTCCTTAATCTCCGAGTTTGGTTGAAGGATTTAGGGGAAGATCTATTTTGTCTATCATCTTCTTAGTTCTGTTGTGGTGCGGACACCAGGGCGATCACGTGACACGTCGGCGAACCGACGGTGCCATACGCGGAGCGCCAAGTGGACTACATCGGCTTATCTTCAAAATGGGGATAATTTGGCTTGAATTTGGACCTTTTTTGGCATTGAATTGGGCTTGTAATGGCTATTGTATGTGTAATTTGCTAAAGGGCTGGTTGTAAGGCTCCTAATGGGCCAATTTGTTAAAGCCCTTAAAGCATTCCATAAGAAGGAATGGCCTTGGTCCATTTCTAATGGATCCATAAGCCATATGGGCTTCCTTCCACACGGGCTATCTAGATTGGATAATCTAGAGTGGGCTCTCTTCATTCTTGGGCCTTCAAGGGTGGAATCGCCTTAAGCCATCTAGGTTGGAATGGGCTTGGTTAAGCCAAGGCCACATTTGGTCCATTCAAGGCCCAAGAAGGGGGGCGCCCCCTCTTTTGGCTTATTAGGCTAGGAATTGTGTATTTTTATATTTCTTCCACCTCTATTTACCACATGTATCTAGAATGGCTGCTGGTCAAGGTCTAATGGCTCCCACCTACCTTTGAATTTCTAAGGGAGGAAGCTTCCCCTCCCCCTTGTCACCTTCCCCTCCCATCACAATCAAAGGGGCACAGCCCCCTTCCCATTCCCCTTGCATCCATCGAACTCCCTTCCCCCCCCCCTACCCCTTCCATTTCCCTATAAGAAGGCATGTATAGTGTTTATGCTTAATAGAATGAAAGTTTTGTGAGAAAAGATTGCATTAGAGAGTGAATCTCTTGGTTTCCCCCTTGGGTGTGACTCCCTTGGCAAGTCCTGTGACAGGACAGACCTGGGTCGTGTGACTCGACCCCCTATCCCCCTCGTCCTATTATCTTCTTCTTCCAAAAAGATTATCCGTGATACCTCTGCAATTTAGCAAACTTTCAGCTTTGGTTTCGCATCGATCGGAGTTCGTGAGCAACGGTGGCGATTTTTCTCGTGGAGGCGCGCAAATCTGCCCCAGATTGCTGCCCAGATCTGAAGATGACTGTGTATTGAATTCTTCAGCCCAACCCTGATGCCCTCTGAAGTTGGTTCCTGAAGATCAATCATAGTATTTCAAGTCCTCTTTGTGTTGCCGCTGGTTTTGCCTCGATCCGTGACCGGTGCTGATCGTGACGGCAGTTCTCGTGGGATCGCGCGGGCTGGTCTGAGCAGGCCCGGCTGAGAACTAGAATCAACTTTCAGAGCCTGCCCGCTTCATCCGGCCAAGATCCTTGTGAGGGATCTTTAGAGTATTTCTTCCACTGGACGTCGCCTACCATCTCGCACAAGGAACGCCCCGATCCGACATCGGCAACCATTTTCCCAACATTTTACCGTGTTTCTGTGCAGTTCTGTGAGCACAAAACTAGAACCTCAGAAGATTCATCACTGCGCCCATATCTAAAGGCATCTGTTCATGATCTTCGGAGTGAAGATACTACATCCAGTCGTTGACATTCTCCAACAAACAGCGCTCCGATCGGGCATCGGATCCAGCCATACCAGCCTTCGCAAGCTCGCTGCGCAGGGTGACCAGCGCCGGCAGAACCGGGTCGGCTTTCCGTCGGCGTACCCGAGCTGCTCCGGCACGCGTTCCTCGCCTCCTGCGAGTGTGGCCCGTCAACCCGGGTTCCAGCAACCCGAAAATCAGTCATTGTTGCCCGATACCTCCCTGCGTGGAGTGGGCATTCAGTTCTGAAAATTGTAAAGGCAATTCATTTGTATATCGGGGTTGTTCAGAAATCGGCCGGGAATTCTTCCCCACTACTAGTCGTGGAGGTACGTGCTCATTTCGATCCTTACATTTGCTGTTTAGTATACTTTCTATATTGCTGCGTTTGTGAGAATAGGGACGTTAGCTAGTTCCAAATTTCACCGCGATTGTGAGTTGTGAGTGCCCGTTCCGTAGCTCCAATCGAGCACCGAGCGCGGATTAGCACCCTAGGCGACGGTGGTTTCTTAATCGCCGCGATCCCCACGTTTCCCTCGCAAGGGACGATCGTCAGGCTCAAGAGAGTCGCTGTTGAGAGACGTCTCCACCCGGAGAATACCACGGTGGTCAGCCGCCCGGCTTGCCTTAGTGTGCTAGTGCTGGCCGCACATTGAGTCGGTCGTACGTCTTAGCCCGAGTCAGTCATCCGTCCCGCATCAATTTGGTATCAAAGCATCCAAGTCTAGGGTCATTTAAGTCTAAGGTTGCATTTGCATTCCTCTACTCGGTATATCAAAAGGTGTGACACGATCGTTAGGTTATGCCTATCGGGAAGGCCGCACACTTGCGCGAGTGGTCTTCGGATCGATTAGCTCCGCCACGTACCGAATAGTCGGTTAAGTCTACGTTTCTAGTTAGTGCATTCCAACATCGTCATGTCTAAGTGTGTAGTCGAGTCTCATGCCAACTTTGCATTAGTCTTTTGGGGTCGTGTCTAGTGTCTTGTCCAAGTGTCGGCATGTCTAACATGTAGTTCTCCAACTTCCCATGGATTCCCGGTCGCCCAGGCGATATGACCGTTGGCCCACCCATGGGCTTGGCAACCATCCTCTCCGCTTCTGTAGGCCTGAAGCCTCAGATTTTTTTGGCTCCAATGACCCGGGCATCTACCTCAAGTGGGAGGCCACCATGAACACCTACTTTGATTGTTATACTATGTCCGAGGCAATACAATTCTCTTTCGCCAAAGAGCAGCTTCTTCATGAGGCTGCCGAAAAGTGGGATTACATCGAAAGAATGAGAGAGGTTAGGGGGCAATGGCCCATCGCGTCGTGGTGGGACATGAAGAGAGAGCTTAGGAAGGTCTACGTGCCCCAACCGGTCACCTCCAACCATCCCCACCCAATCACTTCCAACCAAGTGGGTTCTAGTCGGAGGCAAAGAGTCCCACACGTAGATGAGCCAAGACCCAATCCTAGGACGGTTGACTATGGGCGAGTCCACCATGATATCCCTATTCCAACCCACTCCATTGCCGAACTTATGCAAATGATTTTGTATCGGTTGGATGGGGTGGATAGGACACGTACTCCTAGTGAGGTACTCCTACCCGAGCCTAAGAAGGTCATCGCCGGTAGTCTTAACCCGGCCCCATCAACGGGGTCCCCAAGCCCTCTCCTCATTATGGAGATCCCTCCTTCATCACCCGTGAGTGCTCCATTGCCATCCTCTCCTTCCGAACTTCATTCGGAGCCATCTTGTTTGGAGCCACCTCCGCCCGAGCCACCCGTGTTTCTTACGGGAATGCTTTTCATCGCCGAGCCACTCCTTAGCTGGCTCAAAGATGGCTTGGTCCCACCTCCCTTCCCATCCATGGACCCCACACTACCTCTAGTGCCAAGCAACTCATTTCACACCACCTTCCGGTCTAGTCACTATGTGAATTCATTGGACGACCTTCTTAAAGGGTTAGACCGGCAGTTGGCATTTACGCACTTGTTGGCCCCAGGCTTCGACCGACCCACCGGTCGTAGCTTCACCCATCTCACCTTAGGGTCCATTACCTCCGTATACACCGTGGGTCATGTTACCACGGAGGTTCTTCTACTCCTCCCGCTACCGTCCGAGCCCGACTTCACTCCTTTTATCCCGAGGGAGGAGCCCTATCTTCTATACACTGTCCCATCTACCACGATGGATGGAGGTGATCATCACCTTCATGAATTTCAAAAATGGGACTATGTAATGGAGGAACCGGGGGGTCACACATTCTTCGACCCATTCGACCCCTTCTCTAGTGGGCCTCGTGACCCATCACTTCCCCTCGACTTTGTCAAGGAAGTCCCCTACCACTCCCTTCCCCCTCGGGCCAATCAAACTCCACATAGCAATAGGTCCGATTATTGGGAAGCATGGCATGCCTTACCTACATGTAGTGGTGATGAACCTCTTAGCCCATCCACACCCACATCTGATAGGAAGTCCTTGCATGCATGGTGTCTTTTTTGGTATCTGGGAGTACATAATCCTACCTACCTTTGGTTGCATCTAGTGTATGCATGGCACACATTTGGGTGTCCTGGTCCGCCATCGTCCATGCGTAGGTCGGACTAGCCATAGGTTTGTCTAAAGTCATGTGTGTGTTTGTTTGTCTCTCAAGTTGTTTTCTTTCATCCATTTGGTTTGCATTACGTCGTGTCCATGAAAGGCCAGCCATGCACGCATAAGGAGTTAGCCGATGCATGCTACATATCTGTGGATTCAATGGGAGAGTACATCTAGATCAGGGTCATACCTGACAGGTTTCCGCCCGGAGACCGAAAGCCACTCTAAGTCCACGATCCCCACCCTTTTCGGGTTAAGAAACAAGTGGGTCCGAAAGCGTACGATATTGAACTACCGAACGACAATGGTGTCAATTCGACGTTCCATGTTTCCTCTGGTAGCCTATTCGAACCCGCGGTGATCCCTAGTGAGTTTCGAGCTTTATCTTTCTATTTGGAGTGACCCTCACCTGAGAGTCCACCTCTTCCAGCCTTAACGCATGCATATAGATTGTATACTGGATGAGCAGGTGATCACCACAAGGAACGGTGCATACCCACACGTCCTAGTGCGTTGGCGAGGATGCCCCACGATGACCAAACACCTTGATCACATGCAGAGAGCGCAAGTTTCGGGACCCTTACTTGATGGGGTCGAGTTCCTCCCACCCGGGGAGAATTGGTGCGGACACCAGGGCGATCACGTGACACGTCGGTGAACCGACGTTGCCATACGCGGAGCACCAAGTGGACTACATCGGCTTATCTTCAAAATGGGGATAATTTGGCTTGAATTTGGACCTTTTTTGGCATTGAATTGGGCTTGTAATGGTTATTATATGTGTAATTTGCTAAAGGGTTGGTTGTAAGGCTCTTAATGGGCCAATTTGTTAAAACCCTTAAAGCATTCCATAAGAAGGAATGGCCTTGGTCCATTTCTAATGGATCCATAAGCCATA
This sequence comes from Amorphophallus konjac, assembly GCA_022559845.1. NCBI lineage: Eukaryota > Viridiplantae > Streptophyta > Magnoliopsida > Alismatales > Araceae > Amorphophallus > Amorphophallus konjac. Next base: position 124,194,482 of record CM040128.1, read on the forward strand.
TGGGCTTCCTTCCACATGGGCTATCTAGATTGGATAATGTAGAGTGGGCTCTCTTCATTCTTGGGCCTTCAAGGGTGGAATGGGCTTGGTTAAGCCATGGCCACATTTGGCCCATTCAAGGCCCAAGAAGGGGGGCGCCCCCTCTTTTGGCTTATTAGGCTAGCAATTGTGTATTTTTATATTTCTTTCACCTCTATTTACCACATGTATCTAGAATGGCTACTGGTCAAGGTCTAATGGCTCCCACCTACCTTTGAATTTCAAAGGGAGGAAGCTTCCCCTCCCCCTTGTCACCTTCCCCTCCCATCACAATCAATGGGGCGCAGCCCCCTTCCCATTCCCCTTGCATCCATCGAACTCCCTTCCCCCCTACCCCTTCCATTTCCCTATAAGAAGGCATGTACAGTGTTTATGCTTAATAGAATGAAAGTTTTGTGAGAAAAGATTACATTAGAGAGTGAATCTCTTGGTTTCCCCCTTGGGTGTGACTCCCTTGGCAAGTCCTGTGACAGGACAGACCTGGGTCATGTGACTCGACCCCGTATCCCCCTCTTCCTCTTATCTTCTTCTTCCACAAATATTATCTGTGATACCTCTGCAAGTTAGAAAACTTTCAGCTTTGGTTTCGTATCGATCGGAGTTCGTGAACAATGGTGGTGACTTTTCTCGTGTAGGCGCGCAGATCTACCCTAGATTGCTGCCCAGATCTGAAGATGACTGTGTATTGAATTCTTTAGCCCAACCCCGACGTCATCTGAAGTTGGTTCCTAAAAAGCAATCGTAGTATTTCAAGTCTTCTTTGTGTTGCCGCTGGTTTTGCCTCGATCCGTGACCAGTGCTGATCGTGACCGCAGTTCTCGTGGGATCGCGCGGGCTGGTCTGAGCAGGCCCGTCTGAGAACTAGAATCAACTTTCAGAGCCTGCTCGCTTCATCCGGCCAAGATCCGTGTGAGGGATCTTCGGAGTATTTCTTCCACTGGACGTCGCCTACCATCTCCCACAAGGAACGCCCCGATCCGACATCGGCAACCATTTTCCCAATATTTTACCGTGTTTCTGTGCAGTTCTATGAGCACAAAACCAGAACCTCAGAAGATTCATCACTGCGCCCAGATCTAAAGGCATCTATTCGCGATCTTCGAAGTGAAGATACTACATCCAGTCGCCGACATTCTCCAACAAACGGCTCTCCGATCGGGCATCGGATCTAGCCGTACCAGCCTTCGGAAGCTCGCTTCGCAGGGTGACCAGCGCGGGCAGAACCGGGTCGGCTTTCCGTCGGAGTACCCGAGCGGCTTCGGCACGCGTTCCTCGCCTCCTACGAGTGTGGCCCGTCAACCCGGGTTCCAGCAACCCCAAAATCAGTCATTTTTGCCCGATACCTCCCTGCGTGGAGTAGGCATTCAGTTCTAAAAATTGTAAAGGCACTTCATTTATATATCGGGGTTGTTCGAAAATCGACCGGGAATTCTTCCCCACGACTAGTCGTGGAGGTACGTGCTCATTCCGATCCTTACATTTGCTGTTTAGTATACTTTCTATATTGCTGCGTTTGTGAGAATAGGGCCATTAGCTAGTCCCAAATTTCACCGTGATTGTGAGTTGTGAGTGCCCGTTCCGTAGCTCCAATCGAGCACCGAGCGCGGATTAGCACCCTAGGCGACGGTGGTTTCTTAATCGCCGCGATCCCCACGTTTCCCTCGCAAGCGACGATCATCGGGCTCAAGAGAGTCGCTGTTGAGAGACGTCTCCACCCGGAGAATACCACGGTGGTCAATCGCCCGGCTTGCCGTAGTGTGCTAGTGCTGGCCGCACATTGAGTCGGTCGTACGTCTTAGCCCGAGTCGGTCATCCGTCCCACATCATGTTGTGCTTAGATCATAAATCTCAGACTGGGCTTTGTCATTTCCATTTTATTTCTCTCTTTAGACGATTTCAGAGTTTGCTCCGAGTGTGTGTGGGGCTTCTCATCGTCGTGCGAGAACCCACGTGTGTGTGGGCCGTCGAGCCCGTGTGTGGTGGTTGCTACCGTCGTGCAACGTGTTTTAGTGAAGTCCTCTCGAGGTGAGAAGGGTGGACGTAGGACGACACTTGGTGCATCCGAACCACCTAAAAATCACTGTGTCGTGGTTTGTTTTTCATGTGGTTGATGATAATTCCTATCCGTTCGTACTACAAGTGTGAGTCGGCGAGACGAGAGTTTGATGAACTGTCTGCTCATACATTGTTCTCCGAGTGATTATATTTCTGCGCTGGGAAGTTGTGAGGGCTTGCTTGCTTTTCATTCATATACTCTAATCAAGCTTTATCTAAGGTTTATTTACCATATCTGTGGTTTGATTTATTTAAGTCTAAATTTCTCAAGAAGGGTGGGCAATCAATTCACCCCCCTCTCAATTGCCTCGTAACTGGGCCAACAATTGGTATCATGGCCTCGGCTCTGTTTTCATCTAGAAACCTAGCGGTTTAGAGAGATCTGTTAGGAATGGCCAATAATCTCAACAAGGGGTTAATGCCCGAAGGGCATTCTATTCAAAGGCCACCTTTCTTTGATGGTAGTAACTACCCTTACTGGAAGAATAGGATGACCGTCTTTTTACGTGCTCAAAGTCATGAAATATGGACTGTCATTAGGAATGGTTCGTATGTTTTACACCCTGATGAGGATATGTGGGATGATGATAGTATTAAAAAAGCCACTGTGACCTTTAATGCTTTAAATATTATTCAGTGTGCTATTCACCCTAACGAGTATGCTCGTGTCTCCATGTGCAGCAGCGCATAAGAAATGTGGGACAAGCTCAAACTTATCTACAAAGGTACCACAGAAGTCAAGGAGACGAAGGCGAACATGTTAATCCGTGACTACGAGCTATTTCACATGAAAAAGGAAGAAAGTATCTCCGAGATGTTCGCACGTCTCATGGAGATCACAAATGGGTTGAAATCACTCGGAAGAGAATTCAAGGACACCGAATTGGTAAGGAAAGTGCTAAGGTCCTTATCACCAAGCTGGCACACCAAGGCGACTGTGATAGAGGATTCTAAAGATTTCTCTACCCTCACCGTGGATGCACTCATAGGGTCGTTGATGGCCTATGAGATTAACATTAAGAGAACGAAAGAGGACACAAAGAAGAAAAAGTCCGTTGCATTGAAGGCTTACCCAGAAACAATTTCAAGCCAAGAGGATTCTATGGGAACCACCGACGATGAAGAGGTTGCCATGTTAACAAGAAGAGTAAGACAATTCTTGCGCCAAAGAAGACGATTTGGCGGGAAATTCAAGAAAGGAAAGAGGCAGCCAAAGCAAAGAAACAAACCATCAAAAGCGGCTGAAGTGATATGCTACGAATGTAAGAAGATGGGGCACATGCGAGGTGAATGCCCCAAGCTACAAAAGAAGAAAGGAATGATGGTGAACGGCAAGAAGCCCAAAGCGATGAAGGCCACATGGAGCGACGGGGACGAGGATGAGTCCATGTCCGGTGATGAACAAGATATTGAGGAGCTGGTGAAGGGCATGTGCCTTATGGCAAGGAGCGATCTGGAACAGGTAATCTCTGACTCAGAGCTTATCACTAATGAATAATGGGAGCTTTCCTATGAGGAATTAGATGAAAAGTACAAAAGAATGAAAAATGAGAATAAAATCTTGAGAAAATGATCCATGAAATCTTGTATTCACTTAATTCATGTGAGAAGTTTAGTCTGCTTGAGATGCAAGTAAAAAATCTCAAAAATGCAAATGATGTTTTGGAATCCAAAGTGAATTTGTTCAAAGATGAAATTGCATGCCTAGATGTAGAAAAGAAAAACACTTTTAAACTCAAAGATGAAATCCAAGAAAGGCATGATTTGTTGAAAAATGAGCTGGAAAAATTGAATGCTAAATTAATTGAATGTGAGAAAGTGAAAGAAAAATTGAACAGCGAAAATGAAAGTCTTATCAGTCAAATTGAAAAAGTAAAGAATGGAAGTGAGAAGATGTTCAAATGAAAATAAAAATAATTTGTAAAGAATTCAAATTTCATGCATGGCAACAAAAATCATTTTCACTATGCTGTTAAAAGTTCATTTCATCATGGAGAATGTTCACACACACACCGTGCTACATCAACTGTTAATTCTAGTTTCCCCTCCACTTTTAGGAATGTAAATAATAGAAGAAATTTTGGTAGGAAGAGACCCACTTATTTTTGCTGTGGGAAGATAGGGCATGACATGTACATATGCCAGTTAATGCAATATGATGATGACATATTTTTCAGTAAATACAATCAATCTGTTAGAAATGCTAACATCACGGGACCCAAGCTCGCTTGGGTACCCAAATCAAAATGAGCATGGTTGCTTATTGGTGCAGGTCTGTATGAAGGCTGGAGAGAATAAATGGTACCTGGACAGCGGATGCTCCAGGCACATGGCAGGGAATAAATAACTTTTTGCAGACCTTGCAGAGAAAAATGGTGGTACGGTAATTTTTGGTGGACAGGACAGAGGTAAGATAATCGGAATTGGGAGAATTGGTAAGGATTTCAACCATTGTATTAAAGATGTTTCACTTGTTAGAGGTCTTCGCCATAACTTGCTAAGTATAAGTCAACTCTGTGACAAAAGTCACAAGGTTATTTTTGAGACTTCTCACTACACCATTGTCGATGCTAACTCACATGAAATCAAATTCATAGGAGTGAGGAGTAACAACACTTACCAGGTTGACTTTGATGAAATTGCTTCTGAAAAACTGTGTTTAGTTGCTAACAAAGCTGAAGATGTCTGGTTGTGGCATCGCCATCTTGGGCATGCCAGTCTTAATGTCATTAGGAAGCTGAATCATCATGGTTTAGTTAGAGGTCTTCCTAGTTTAAATTTTGAATCATCAAAAATTTGTGAAGTATGTAATAAAGGAAAACAAACCACAACTTCTTTTAAATGTAAAAACATTGTTTCAACAGAAAAACCCCTTCAACTGTTGCATCTGGATTTGTTTGGTCCCACCAGGACTCGCAGTCTTGGAGGGAAGCTTTATGGTGTCGTGATTGTCGATGATTTCTCGTGATATGCATGGGTTTTCTTTCTAGCCAACAAGAGTGATGCTTGCAATGAATTCATTGACTTTTGTGCTAGAGTTCAGAATGCAAAAGGCTATTCAATTCAGAAAATTCAAAGTGACCATGGAAGAGAATTTGAAAATCATGAGTTTGATGAATTTTGCAGGAAGCTGGGGTACGAACATCAATTCTCATCACCTAGAACCCCGTAACAAAACAGAGTGGTCGAGAGGAAAAATAGGATGCTCGTGGAGATGGCGCGTACCATGCTTGCGGAGAACGATCTTCCACGGTACTTATGGGCAGAGGCAGTGAACACTGCCTACTACATCACAAATCGAGCAATGGTAAGACCGATCCTTAAGAAAACTCCTTACGAGCTATACAAAGGTAAGAAACCCAACATATCACATTTTAAGCCATTCGATTCTATTTGTTACATTTTGAACAATGGTAAAGACAATCTTGAGAAATTTGATGTGAAAAGTGATAAAGGGATTTTCCTCGGGTATTCTCTAACTTCTAGAGCTTACCGTGTTTATAACACTAGAACACTTGTTGTCGATGAGAGTCCACATGTTGTTGTTGATGAATACACTATGAGAAAGTCAAATGATAATGATCATTTTATTGTTACATGTGAGAATGAAGTTGAAAAGGGAGAGTCGAGCAAACAAGGTGAGGCAACAAATCAAGATAAAGAAAATGAGCAAGAAGAGGAAGCACAACAAGAAGATCAAGTGCATCCGACCCTTGCACACCAATGGACCACGCACAAGGACCATCCGTTGGAGAATGTGATCGGCGGTGTGGATGAAGGAATTAGAACACGGGCTTCAATGAGGGAAGTTGAAATTCACGATAACTTAGCTTTACTTTCTAGCATTGAGCCTAAGTCTTTAGATGATGCTTTGAATGACAATTCTTGGGTTCTCGCCATGCAAGAAGAACTACACCAATTCCAAAGGAATCGGGTGTGGTTCCTCGTGTCCCGGCCTGATAACTATCCTATAATCGAAACTAAGTGGGTTTTCCAAAACAAACTTAGTGAAGATTGGGTGGTTGTGAGGAATAAGGCAAGGTTAGTAGCCAAGGGCTACTCTCAAGAATTCAGCATTGATTTTAATGAATCCTTCGCGCCTGTGGCTAGATTAGAAGCTGTTAGAATCTTACTTGCTTATGCTTGTCACAGGAACATCAAGCTATTTCAAATGGACGTGAAGAGTGCCTTCCTCAACGGGATTATCAAGGAAGAAGTGTACGTGGAACAACCACCGGGCTTCGAGGATGAAACATATCCGGACCACGTGTACAGATTGGATAAGGCACTGTATGGATTAAAACAAGCTCCCCGTGCATGGTATGATCGTTTAAGTTCATTTCTTATTGATAATGGCTTCAAACGAGGTAATATAGATCAAACGTTGTTTACAAAGACTTGTGATGAACATTCCTTAATTGTTCAAGTTTATGTAGATGACATAATTTTTGGAGCCTCTAATTTGAAGATGAATGATGAATTTGCCCAACTCATCCAGGGAGAGTTCGAGATGAGCTTGATGGGCGAGTTGAGCTTCTTCTTGGGATTACAAATAAATCAACTGGACGATGGCATTTTAATCAACCAGAAGAAGTACACACAAGAAATCGTGAAGAAATTCCAACTTAAGACTGCCAAACCCTTTGCAACACCCATGTCCACCTCACAGAAAATGGAAGAAGAAAAAGGTAACAAAATCAATCAAAAACTTTTTAGGGGTATGATTGGTTCACTACTATACCTGACTGCTAGTAGGCTTGACATCCATTTTAGTGTCTATCTCTGTGCAAGATATCAATCTTAGCCCAAGGATTCTCATTTGTCGGCTGTGAAAAGAATCTTCAGGTATTTTAATGGTACACCTGACCTTGGTTTGTGGTATCCAAAGAATAATTCATTTGATTTACATGCTTTCACTGACTCTGATTATGCTGGATGTAAAATGGATCGTATAAGCACAAGCGGTCACTGTCAGTTTCTAGGGGGCTGCATGGTTTCATGGGCCTCAAAGAAACAACATTGTGTGGCTTTATCAACTGTCGAAGCCGAATATGTGGCTGCCGGTAGTTGTGCGGCTCAAGTGCTATGGGTCCAACATCAATTGCTTGATTTTGATTTTTGTTTGAAAAACACTCCCATCATGTGTGATAACACGTCTGCTATAAATCCGTCCAAAAACCCTATTCAACACTCTCGTACCAAACACATTAAGGTTAGACACCATTTCATACGAGATCATATAAATAAAGGTGATTTTGAGATTATTTTTGTTGATACAAAAAACCAACTTGTAGATATCTTTACTAAACTTTTAAATTCTGATCAGTTTTGTTTTCTTAGAAGAGAATTAGGAGTGTGCAGGTTAGAGAGTTAAATCCTTTTGAGTTGGTTTGTACATACACACTTTTCACACTTTCTCCTAAAGAAATTGTTCATACTGCTTTATCTCTTGCACATAAGAAGTTTTTCCATATCATATACAATTCAAATCTTGCTTTTTGTGCATATTACAGTGAATACCAATTTGGTTTTCATATATATCTTTATCTTCTCGCATCTGCATGTACATAAATGCATATACTTCATATTTGTGTGCATGAATGCCATGATTGACCGGTATAGCAAATGTCGATTGCCGAAGGTTGGAACAAGTCCAGCTGGAAGCTTTCCCTATGCGTGAGGTTGGTCTTCGAACCTATGTTCTCTGCCACGTACCGGTAATCAATCTGCTTGATAATACCATTTTGATACATGCTTGAGTGTATATAGACTACACACCTTTCAATTTTGATATCTCCTAAGACCTTACACCCTTGCTAAATAAAAATGCTATGACTAGGACATGTTTTTACATGGCACATATTAAGGGGGAGGTTTTTGTTATAACAGTGCATACACTTAGGGGGAGACATCACAATGAATAGGCTAATTCATCTCTTACATTCTATGCAATCTCTCACACAATTTGCACGTTTGAGTTAATGATTCTAACTAATAAGGATTTCACTTATTCCACTCAACACATTTAAGGGCTCTAGAACCCCTACATAGAAATCACGTGACTTGTGAGGAAAAAGCTGTCAGTCTCGTCAAAAATTTCAATAAGTGTTATTTGACATCGAGTAAATCGGGAATCCCCCCTGAAATAAAGGAGGAAACTCGCATTGAAAAGTGTTATATCCATATAATCATAAGTGACGATACCGAGCAACCAGGAAATGCCCCTAAAACAAAGGGCATGACTCGTGTCAAAAGGTTAGTCATCTTCGTTGAAAAATGAAAAATAATTTTGGGGTTGTGCTAAGCTACCAAAAGTCGAGCACGGTGTATGGAAGTGTAGGGAGGAAAAGTTCCTACTTGTGTTCTTTAGAAATTTTGAAAATCCATACTATATAGACTTCATTGCTCATACTTCACATATACAACTAAGGAGTGATTGTACAAATGTATATCTTGAATCAGTCATATTTCATGAGTCTTGCAGTACTACTTCTTGTAAGCACTACCCTTTTACTATTGCTCATGAAACTCATGATCTCGATCTATAGCATATTTCTTAACCTGTTCATAGAGAACATGCTTGCTATCTTATAGAATAATGAATGCATATGTGCTTGCCTGCTCATTCCATGCTTTCCATATGCATCTCATAGAGTTAACTGTGCATATTGAGGCTTTACTTCCATGGTTTTAATAATCCCCCATTTGACTCTGACAAAAAGGGGGAGAAATGAAATCACAACAGCTTGCATTTGCATGAAGATTCGTGGCTTGCTTGTGTTCTTGATTGATTGTGTTTTTGGCAAAAAGGGGAAGTTAAATGCTTGGATGTTTGCATGTTATGTTGCTTCTGAATGAGAGCTGAAATAAAGAAGATCCTTATTTTAACGCTAAAAGGACTGTATTTCTCATGCAAATCCTAGTGATCCTTCAATGGTTTTATCTTCGTCAAAAAGGGAAAGATTGTTGTGCCCCGGTCTGTTTTGACGAAGATCTTGGATGAAAATGTCATGAGTTCAGTGTTTATGTGATTTGCATTGATATACAATTGATGAATGTGGAATGTGCGCTTTGAATGATTGAATGAATGTTTGATCAGTTTGAGGCTTGTTTAAGAAGAAAAAGTGTAAGTTGTATGTTGATCACAAGGCTTTGGTATCATAGTTGTTAATTGATGGATTAGAAAGTGCAAGTCTGCTAAAGTGTTTAGTTCATATGCAATGACATTATTGATTGAGAATGTCAATTGCTAACTTTGAGTTTGAGATGAATGGCAATTTGATAGTGCAGGTTCTATGTGAAGTTAACACTCAAATTTTGAAGGCCAAGGTAAGATTGAATGATTAATTGGATTTTAATGTGGATGATTTGATTTGTGTTGAAATCTGGTTTGTAAATGGGAATCTCATCTATCAGTGCTTATATGATTGATTTTGAACCATGTTTCATGATTCGTGGTCATTCAATGGGTTTTATTTAGCTTTTCCATCTGTCAGGAAAAGTGTCGACCCATGGGGTCGACACTTATTTGGACGCTCTCTACCTTGCGTTAAGTGATAAGAACGATGGCAGAAAGTGTCGACCCATGAGGTCGACACTTTCACCAAGGTTCTGTTAACTTAGCAAAGTCAGAACTCTCGGGAAAAAGTGTCGACCTAATGGGTCGACACTTTCAGGTAAGTTCATTAATTCAGTGAAAATAGAACCTTCGTGAAAAAGTGTCGACCTCAAGATTCGACACTTTTCACCACGAATGTTATTTTGCTTCACAGGCCAGAACACTTGGTAAAAAGTGTCAACTCAATGAGTCGACACTAGTTTCATGTATATTATTTTTATGTGTTCTGGCAGAACTCTCGTGAAAAAGAGTCGACTCTATGAGTCGACACTTTTTCTGAGCGTTCGGATCGAGTTTTCCTGGATCCGTTTCGAACCCTCCGATCTTAGGTCGTATTGGCTTGGTTGTGTACTGTAATGGCCCTAGGGCATCCACCATCCTTTGTACATGGTATGAAAGGGGTTTGGCAAGGGCTTTTGTGTCTTTCTGTCATGTTTTCTCTTGAGTATATATTGCCGCCCCTTTGGTCTGATCGGAAGACATCGAAGAGCTTTTAACGTGTTCATCCTTTGCTTGCAGGAGAAGGAGTCGCACCCTGCTGGAGGAGAAGGAAGGCTACGCCGAGTTCGTCCCTCACGAGCCGAAGCCAAGATCGGGAGGCCGTGGTCAGCGTCCTCTTCATCCACTGCTTCGGGCGTTCATATCTTTAACACCGGCTTCTTCCATCCCTCGGTTCCATCGTTCTAGTGCTACCTTCTTTAATCTCTGAGTTTGGTTGAAGGATTTAGGGGAAGATCTATTTTATCTATCATCTTCTTAGTTCTGTTGTGCTTAGATCATAAACCTCAGATTGGGCTTTGTCATTTCCATTTTATTTCTCTCTTTAGACGATTTTGGAGCTTGCTCTGAGTGTGTGTGGGGCTTCTCGTCGTCGTACGAGAACCCACGTGTGTGGGCCGTCGAGCCCGTGTGTGGTGGTTGCTACCGTCGTGTAGCGTGTTTTAGTGAAATCCTCACGAGGTGAGAGGGGTGGACATAGGACGGCACTTGGTGCGTCCAAACCACCTTAAAATCACTATGCTGTGGTTTACTTTTTATGTGGTTGATGATATTTCCTATCTGTTCATACTACGAGTGTGAGTCGACGAGACGAGAGTTTGATCAACTGTCCGCTCATACATTGTTCTCTGAGTGATTATATTTCTGCGCTGGGAAGTTGTGAATGGCTTGCTTGCTTTTCATTCATATACTCTAATCAAGCTTTATCTAAGGTTTATTTACCATATCTGTGGTTTGATTTATTTAAGTCTAAATTTGTCAAGAAGGGTGGGCAATCAATTCACCCCCCTCTCAATTGCCTCCTAACCAGGCCAACAATCTCCTAAAATTTTTTTTGAGGGTAGTTAGACCTTAGTATTATAAGCAAATTCTTCTAAAGAACCTACCTCAAATTCATCCTTCTTACCTTAATTCCACGTGAACCAAACGTATGGGTCGCGCTTGTGCAATCTTAGGTCTATTTATAGGGTTAGCTAGGGTTTTGAAGATTAGAACGAACTTAGAGTCCAAATTAGGTTTTCAATTCAATCCTCTAGCATTATAGACTCATCCATCTAAGAGATAGCATCGATCCTAGGTGATTAGGATGTCAAAGTTCCCATCTTTCCATGCCTTCTTCTATTCACGGAACCTGCAGATAGTAGCGGTCTAGTCTTAGACCGTTTTCTTGACTCAAGCGGTCGCCCGATAGACCGTTTCTATTGTTGGGCACCGAATTTGAACAGTTTCAAACTCTTTTGATATTATCTCTTATTATTATTCGTTTAAGGAGTAATTATCCCCCTAAATCCCGTTAATATACTAGTTTAAGCTTCTAGAATATGGGCCAAACCTTATGGGCTTGGTTTTAGGTCTCTTGAGCTTATTTAAAAGATTAGGTTCATTTAAATAGATATTGAGCTTTAAAACTTAGATTTAATTAACTATAATTCATTTAATAGCCCATTAGTCTTGAATTAAGTCTATGTATTCTAAATTTACTTCATATAAAATTCTGGGGTATTACACCCTCCCCCACTTAAGAGAATTTGGTCCCCAAATTCAATATATGGATTTTACGGAGAGTGTACTTATAGTTGATTAGCTCGGGAAATCTCTTGGGCATAGCTTCTTCAGTCTCCCATGTTGCTTCATGGGGGCAAGATTTGGTCCACTGGACTTTGACCATTGGAATAGTCTTATTCCGAAGTTGACGTACTTCCTGTTGAAGTATTCTGATTGGCTTTCGCTCATATGTCAAATCCTTCTTAATCTCTAGGTTGTCATAAGTTATGACATGAAATGGATCGGAGACATACTTTTTAAACATTGATACGTGAAACACATCATAAACTCTGGCTAGTTGAGGGGGCAAAGCTATTCGATATGCAACTTCACTAACCCTTTCAAGAATTTCAATGGGGCCAATGAATCTTGGAGTGAGCTTGCCTTTAATACCAAATCTGCGAATACCTCGACCTGGAGAAACCTTGAGAAACACATGATCTCCCACTTAGAATTCCAGGTCGTGCCTTCGATTATCAGCATATGATTTCTGGCTGTCTTGGGCCATCTGGAGTCTCTCTCGAATAAGCTTTATCTTCTCGATAGTATCTCTTATAATATCGGGCCCGAGAAATTACCTTTCTCCTACTTCATTCCAAAATATAGGTGAACGACAGCTTCCACCATACAGTGCCTCGAATGGTGCCATCTCTATACTGGCTTGGTAGCTATTGTTCTATGCAAATTCCACTAGAGACAAGTGGTCATGCAAATTTCCTCCAAAATCGAGAGTACAACCCCTGAGCATATCTTCTACTATTTGATTGGTTCTTTCTGTCTAGCCATCAGTTTGTGGATGAAAAAGTAGTGCTGAAATTCAATCGGGTTCCCAAAGAATGTTGCAGCCCCTTCCAGAATTGTGAAGTAAATCGAGGGTCTCGATCGGAAATAATAGTGAGGCGCATACCCTGTAATTTAACAATCTCTTTTACATATAAAGTTGCTAGGATATCTACAAACCATCGACTTTTAATAGGTAGAAAATGAGCCGATTTTGGTAAACGGTCTATGATTACCCATATTCCATCATGTCCACCTCTTGATTTAGGCAGTCCCATGATAAAATCCATCCATATACTCTCCCATTTCCATTCTGAAATTTCTAAGTGATGTAGTTTTCTAGCAGGCTTTTGATGTTCTGCCTTAATTTGCTGACAAGTGAGGCAACATGACACGTAGTTTGCTATCTCTCTCTTCATATTGGGCCACCAATAATTCCTTTTGAGGTCTTGATACATCTTAGTAGCACCAGGGTGAATGGTGTATTTAGATTTATGAGCTTCCTCTAAGACCATCTTGTTAGTATCCAAATGATCCGGTATACAAACTCATCCCCTGAATAATAATCCTCCATTATTTGCAATAGAGAAATCCAGCCGTTGCTCCATATTGGCTTTAATCTCTAATAACACAGGGTCATCAACTTGGAGTTTGACTAGATCTTCTATAAATGTGGGTTGTGTCTGGATATTGGCTATAAAGCAATCCTTTTTCTTCTTCACATTAATATGTAGATTTAACTGAGCAAATTTAGAAATAATATTGGTCATACTTTTCATGAAACTTGATAGCTTTCCCATCGATTTCCTACTGAGCGCATTGGCAACAGCATTCGCCTTGCCAGGATGATATTGTATAGCAAAATCAAAGTCTTGAAGGTACTCCAACCATCGCCTTTGCCTCATATTTAGCTCTTTCTTAATGGATAGATATTTCAAACTGTTATGGCCTGAATAGACCATGAATTTCTCACCATAAAGGTAGTTACGCCAAATCTTCAAGGAAAATATGACCGCGGACAGTTCTAGGTCATGAACAGGATAATTTTCCTCATGTCGCTTTAGCTATCTTGAAGCATAGCAAATCACCTTACCATTTTGCATAAGTACACAGCCTAGACCAACGCCAGATGCATTGGTATAAACTTCAAATCCGCCACCTTCTATGGGCAATGCTAGTATAGGTGCCGTGGTGAGATGCTCTTTAAGGGCCAAGAAGTTTTCTTCACATTCCTTTGTCCACTCGAAGGATTTTCCTTCCTAGTGAGTCTCATCAAAGGAGCGGCAATTTTGAAGAAATCCTTGATAAATTGCCTATAATAACCAGCCAGGCCAATGAAACTTCGAACTTCTGATATGGTGTTTAGTCGGTTCCAATTCTTAACAGCTTCAACCATAGAAGGATCTACTGCAATACCTTCTTTAGAAATGATATGGCCAAGGAAAGAGACCTCCTTAAGCCAAAATTCACATTTGTTTAACTTAGCATAAAGTTGGTGTTCCCGTAAGGTTTGTGAGACAATCCTTAGATGTTCCTCGTGTTCCTCTTTTATCTTTGAATAGATGAGAATATCATCAATGGATACGACCACAAATTGGTCAAGATAAGGCCGGAACATATTATTCATCAGTTGCATGAATGTAGTAGGTGCATTTGTTAAACTGAATGGCATAATTACAAATTCATAATGTCCGTATCGACTTCTAAAAGCCATCTTGTGAATGTCTTCATCCTTGATCCTTAGTTGATGATAGCCTGACCTGAGGTCGATCTTGGAGAAGTACTTCGCGCTAGAAAGTTGGTCAAACAGCTCATCAATATGCGATAGTGGGTATTTGTTCTTGATGGTGAGTTGATTAAACTGCCGATAGTCATTGCATAATCTGAGAGAACCGTCCTTCTTCTTGACAAATAAGACTGGCGCAACCCAAGGGGATGTGCTTGGTTGAATGAAGCCTTTTTCTAGCAGCTCCTGAAGTTGCTTCTTTAGTTCCTTCAATTCTGTGGGGGACATCCTGTAAGGAGCTATTGACACTAGTGCTGCTCCAGGTGTGAGTTCAATGGTGAAGTTAACCTCTATTTCGAGCGGTAAGGCAGGTAAATCGGAAGGGAAAATATCAGGAAATTCCCTAACTATGGGGATTTCTTCTATCTGAATTTCCTTGGACTCGGTAACTACCACGGAGGCAAGAAAAGCTTCATATCCTTGCGAAATGAGTTTGCAAGTATGAAGGGAGTAAATAAGGGAGGGATGCCTCCGATATTTGATGCCAAGAAAGGAAAATCGTGGAAGTCCTATTTTTCGAAAGGAGATTATCCTACTGCGACAATTGATATATGCGTCGTGGTCTACAAGCCAATCAACTCCTAATATGGCATCGTAGCCTTCCATATTAAGGCATATGAGATTAGCAGGAAGATTATGCCCTTCTACAGTAACTTCACTATTGGGGAAATAGGTTTTCAATTCCGTTCCTGACCCTAAAGGAGTGACTATGGTTAAATCCGACGGTAAGGGAACAAGAGAAATCGATAATATTTTTGCAAAGGAATTAGTAATAAAGGAATGAGTAGCACCTGTATCAAATAACACAAAAGCAGGATGGGAATAAATATAAATTGTACCTTCAATGAGCTCCCCTTCTTTGGTTGGCTCATCCTCCAACACGGCATTCAATCTAGCTTGCCGCTTTCGTCCACCATTGCTCCTTGTAGATGATTATTCTTTCATCAAAGGACAGTCAGGCATGCGGTGCTCCCGACTTCCACATCTTAGGCATGCGCCCAAACGCTTCCAACATTCTTCGGTCGCATGACCTAATTTATCACAGAACGAGCAAGCCGTCATAACTTGCTTATCTTCCTCTTTACTCTTCTTGTTCCAACGATCATCCTTGCTGTCCCCAATCCAGGATCTCTTCTTTCCATCCCGAGAATTATAGGTGATGCTGAATTTTTCTTGCTTCTTACCTTGCCGATTAGACTTTCGGCTCGGCTCCTCCACTTTGCCCTTGAGTTTATTAATCTTTTCCAAGGTCCATTCACATAAATGTGCCCGTTGGACCATCTCTGCGTAGGTCCGAATGTTTTGTGGGCCAAGTTGCTGGATGAAAATGGGTCGTAGCCCGTCCAGGAAGCGATTTGCTTTAAGAAGATCCGTGCTCACTAGATGTTGAGCATAAGGTGCTAGGCGAGAGAATTGTAACTCATATTCCACCACCGTCATCATGCCTTGACGTAGTGACACGAATTCAGCCGCCTTCCTCTCCTTCACATGTTCCGAGAAATTTTTGGCTTGAAAAAGAGCAATAAATCCATCCCATGTATGTGGTGCGTCTGCTGGCGGTGTCAGAATAGACTTCCACCAGGCACGCGCATCTTTGTTTAACTGGAACGTAGCAAGAGGAACCTTCTCTTGGTCGGCACATTGCATGACCTCGAAGATACGATTCATCTCATCCACCTAGTTCTCCGCTTCGTCTGGATTAGAAGAACCATTAAATCGTGAAGGATTCAAACTCTGGGAATTACGGTGCAGATCTTCAGCTCCTGCCCTAGCGCAAGCTTGAGCCATATTTTGCAAGGCCTGAGTGAGACCCGCAACAATTTGTTGCATTCCACCCCAATCGACGCGGTGAGCCATTGTAAGAGTAAAGTACCTGAGAAGAGTAGTGGATTTGTTAATTCTAATGGAATTAATGGGTTAACCTTAAAGATAATTTCTAATTACTAGCTCATCCCAGGTTCTACCCAATTTCTCTCATGGGTGGGGAATTTCTTTCCTTGTTTCATAGGCATGGGTCCTTAACCTTGGACTTTAGCCTATGACATTTTCCTGGGACTTTCTTAGGCCTAGGCTCTGATACCACTCTAATTGTCACGCCCCGAGCTTTTATTACAGCAGAAGGAACTTTGGGAACGTGAACAGCCGGCATGATAAGCCTCTCGCAAGTAAGAAAATCAGAGCGCAAGATAATCACACAAATTGCACAAGTAATTTTTTCCAAAATTCTAACTTTATTGCATTAATAGAATAATCCAATTACATAAGATCATCACTACGACTCAAGAAATCAAAAATTACATCTGACTTGACTAAACACTTGACAACTAGGTCTTCTCTCATCTTGAAAACCTTCAATCACTCTCGGACCCGCTACTTGTATATTCGGAATCCGATTCACTGGTACTTCTTGAAAAAGACAAGAAAATAGGTATGAGCACACTTACCCAGTAGGTATATTCTTATCAACATGAAGGTAATATTTAAGTGATTAACGTCTTAGCTATAGAATTGAGATAAAAATAAGCATGCGATAAACAAGCGATATAAACCAAGATAACCAAAAATCATGAAATAACTAAGCAAGTAGATGTGAGCGAGTATAGACCATGAACAAGCAAGATTAATCATGTCGGTGTAAATTTGGCCTTTCATGAACAAGAATGTACGAGCATGTAACTAGAAAGTACTTTACACAACCTTGTAAATGCCATGCATTAACAAGCATGTAAATTTCATAACAAGCCTCGTGAATTTCACTCATTTATAAGAGAAAGTACTCCCAGCGCAATGCGACGCTAGTATCATCGTACCCCATGGTTTATAGAACGTTTCCGACCATCGGCCGTGGGGGCTAGCATGGAGCCCTTGGAAACAATCCATGCCCGATCTTGCATCTTCAAGTTATAAATCCAGCTACTTTCACGAGATATAACAATAATGTCGGCCAATAGTTCAATTCCAAATAACAAGTTTCACGAGGAAGTAATCAAGGTATAGAACGTACCAAAATTTGATATGATTCCAAAGAATGATTTAAAAGGACATTATGCTACAGCGGTAGTCTGACAACATAACGGTACATTCATTAAGTTCCATAACTTAATGTTTACCTTTTTAACATCGTTTGGGATTCCAGATAATCCTAAGATCATCTAGGAACTCAAGAAAACCAACCCTAAATGTCAAATCTTGCGGTCGTTTACTGGACCGTTTTATACATAAAGCGGTCAGAGTCTAGACCGTTTCATGAATAGAGTCGACGCATGAAAAAGTGTCGATGCAAGAAAACTTTCTGGAGCCTTGTGGTCTAATGAATGGCCGCTAATAGAATCTGGCTGTCAACCATAGGGCCACTTAGGTCTAGAACACATAAAACACTGGTAAAGTGCTTTCTAGATAATTGGGTTTAATAGTACAACCAGCTCGGCATCGTAGTGCGAATCCCAAGCATGCGGTGTCTTACGGAGGCCTTGAAACATAATCCCCTAGTCCGACAGAAGGAATTTCCGACGGAGAGGTTCATAAGTCCAAGAAAAAGTGTGCCTATAAGTGCAAAGTGTAACTAATGGTCACACACCGGAGTATATGCCATGTACTTAAGAAAATGACTATAGATGAGAAGGATCGTGATAAAACAGCGATCAAAACAACGTTCTCTTACCATTATGAATCACATTTCATAAGAGAAAATATTTAATTATAAAAATATAACATTTAGGCAAGAAATTACATGATAATGAAAAATAATGTTTTAAAATTATGCTCATGCTAAAATAGGGTGTTTCACAGGAAATAAACATAATTTTTAGTGAAAATATCATAATTATAGAGTTCTATTTAGGCAAAATTTAATTAGGCTCAGGCTAGTTCTCAGAATGAAAAAGCCGTCTAGTGCGGACCATTTTTAGGAGTCTAGCGGTCTATCGAAGGGCTGCTTATCGATCTCAGGCGATCACCTTATAGACCGTTTCTGTCTGTGTGTGTCAGAAAACTGAGAAAATAGTAAAATAAACCCTAATCTAGGGCATGTTATGTATGAGAATCAACGAGAACCTACTATAAAACATGATAGAACAAGAATAGGTCAAGAATAAGCATGGGTTTGTGTATAATGAACAAGAGATTTTCTTTTTAATTCAATTAGGGCTAAGATTCATGCAAGGAGATTACACTAAATGCATAGTCTCAATAAAACATAAAATTCTCTATGTACAGTACATGAAAACGACTGAAATCAAAGGGCTTTTATTCCTAACATCTTCTTTAAGCCGTTCATGAGATAACCTACCTCTGATCTTGGTTTTAGACTTTAAATTTTGGGCTGGAAGTTGACCCTAGTTCTTGCTTATCCTGAACTTTTTTTTTAAAGCAAATAAAGCCTGCAGGCAGGCCTTAGAGAGTGCACCCAATGTGAGTGTGCTCACTCCACCAGGCCAAAGCCGAAAGGAAGGAATTTTATTAATAGGAAGAGATTACAAATGTCATCGGGGCATACCCCTGCAAGAACATGAAAAACGGCCTTCAAAGTCGGATGTTGGGAATTCCCAATTTGTCCATTCTGCAGGCCCCACGGACCATAGTAGGAAGTAAATCAGAGTTGCCAATAAAAAAGGAGCTAGCATTACTCCTATAAGCATGGTTTGTAAGGCCATCTGCAGCTTGGTTGTCTTCTCTGTAGACATGGACAATGTCAGCCTCCATGAGTGTAATAAGAGACCTCAATTCACTAATGAGTGGGATAAGTCTCCAGGGACAAGTAGCAGTGGTTTTCAAGATGTTAACAAGTGTCTTCGAGTCAGACTCAATGGAGTAGATCTTAATGGCACAAGCTGCAGCAATCTGAAGACCATCTAGCATTGCGCGAGCTTCAACCACCAAACTGTGACAGGAACCATAGAAATGACTGAATGCCAAAGTAATAGAGCCATTGTGATATCTGATAAGACCACCACCACCAGCAGGACCTGGATTGCCTTTTCTGAATCAGTAACTTTGTGGCCTTCTAACTCTTGATCCTCTATACCTATGACCATGAACATTGGAGGGTAAGAAAAGGGTACTAACAGAAACAAATAACTCTAAAGAACCCCTATCTAGTTACCTCGTTTAGGGCTTCTAATTTGCTGTTCAATCTGGCCTGGTCGCACAGGTTCCTGGGTTGCTTGTACCGAACCAGCGACTTTGGCTACCTCAAAC
Organism: Amorphophallus konjac; assembly: GCA_022559845.1. Taxonomy (NCBI): domain Eukaryota; kingdom Viridiplantae; phylum Streptophyta; class Magnoliopsida; order Alismatales; family Araceae; genus Amorphophallus; species Amorphophallus konjac. The sequence goes on from CM040128.1 coordinate 124,213,999, forward strand.
TCCTTGTGGGCTTGATCTCCTAGAACAAAATTTTGAGGTTAGTTAGACCCTAGTATTATAAATAAATTCTTCTAAAGAACCTACCTCAAATTCATCCTTCTTACCTTAATTCCACGCGAACCAAACGTAAGGGTCGCGCTTGTGCAATCTTATGTCTATTTATAGGGTTAGCTAGAGTTTTGAGGATTAGAACGAACATAGAGTCCAAATTAGGTTTTCAATTCGATCCTCTAGCATTCTAGACTCATCCATTCAAGAGATAGCATCGATCCTAGGTGATTAGGATGCCCAAGTTCTCATCTTTTCATGCCTTCTTCTATTCACGGAACCTGCAGATAATAGCGGTCTAGTCTTAGACCGTTTTCTTGACTCAAGCGGTCGCCCGATAGACCGCTTCTATTGTTGGGCGCCGACTTTGAACAATTTCAAACTCTTTTGATATTATCTCCTATTATTATCCGTTTAAGAAGTAATTATCCCCATAAATTCTGTTAATACACTAGTTTAAGCTTCTAGAATATGGGCCAAACCTTATGGGCTTGGTTTTAGGTCTCTTGGGCTTATTTAAAAGATTAGGTTCATTTAAATAGATATTGAGCTTTAATACTTAGATTTAATTAACTATAATTTATTTAATAGCCCATTAGTCTTGAATTAATTCTATTTATTCTAAATTTACTTCACATAAAATTCTAGGGTATTACACTTGTACTTGAGATATAATCCCTACTGAGCATTCGCTCACCCTAGTATTTCCCCTATTTTTCTGGTAACTCCGATGACGAAGCTCAATCGAATGGGAACGCACATGAGTGAAGAGCGTAGAGCCATTTCAACAATTGGAGTTGTTATCTAGTCATGTCTTTTCTACTTTCTTGAGTCGATCATTGTAATTATATTTTATTGAGTCTGGAATGTCCTTTAGTTTTTCTTTTTCTGAAAAGAAGATTATGTAATGGATTTTCCTTAATGATTATGATGAATAAATTGGATTTAGTTATCATGCAATTTGAGCATCTCTGTCTATAAGGTCAAATTCCTTATGCTCTGATTGACATGAATGATATAAACTCGTCGCGCGTACCGGGTTCCTTCCATGCTCGGGACGTGACAGCAATAAACATCCACATAAAGATGGTGTACACAATATTTGTTCAAAATTATAACTTTTATTGATAATAATGACTCATGATTACATAAGGTTGACTCTTGATCTACTAGACTCAAGAAAAATGAAAATTACATAGTGACTCTCAATAAAGTAAAATTTGCATCATGACTCTAGACTACTTAAACACACTTGACATTCTAAGTGTTCTCTCGTCCATAAATCATCACTCTCGGACCCGTTGCTAGAATACTTTGAATCCGACTCACTTGAACTTCTTGAAAAGATTTGGAAAGTAGGGTAATTAGCACACTTGCCTAGTAGGTATCTTCACATCAACATGGAGACATGCTTTAAGTAATTACATTTTTGCTCTAGTGAATAAGGTAAAAGAAAATGCGATAATACACACGGACAAAATCCAAGTAAGAAGACATGAATTATAGAGATATGAAGAATATGAATGGACAATAGAGCATGATCAAGCAAGATTTATAAGGTAAAGTGCTCTTTCATTAACGAGAATGTACTTCATAACCATAAAGGCTATGCACTAGAAAGTCATGAACAAGAATGTACTAGCAAACATGTAAATTATCACAAGTTGCCTCATGGTTTTCACCTGTGCATAAAAAAAGTACTCCCGGTGCAATGCGACGCCAGTGTTCATCATACCCCATGATTCTCAGCACGTTTCCGGCTATCTGTCGAGGGGCTAGCGTGGAGCCTTTGGACACTGTCCGTGCCCGCTCTTACATCTTAAAGTTACAGATCAAGCTACTTCCATGAGAAATAATAAAGTTTCGGCCAAGAATGTTCAATTCAACAATAGTTTCCATGATAATGTAGCCAAGGTACAGAACACACCAATGAACGATCATGTGAGTTCAAAGAATGATTTAAGACAAGGTCATGCCATGGAAAGAATTCGGCAGCATAATGGCATATTCTTTAACTTCCATAATTTTATTAGATAGCTTTTGAATAAAGTTTTAAGTTTTAGATAATCAATAGACCATCTAGGAACTTAAGAAAATCAACCCGTAGGTCAAACCTCGGGTTAAGGACACTTGAGACAGAAACGGCCATGCTAGGACCGTTTCTTGAATTATCGGTCACATACATGGCTGCAACGAGATCTTGGGGGTCCAGGGGATGACCACAACTTGAACAAAGTCGACGAATGAAGAAAGATCAGAGTCGATGCAGTAAAAATGCTGGAATATAGCGGTCATGGACAAGGCCGCTAATTGACTTTAGCAGTCTAATGGATGGCCGCTACTCAACAGTGGCGGCCTCCTGAGGGCCGTTACTAGCTAGGACACAGAAAAATGTCGATCATGTGAGTGCTTTCTAGAAAATTGGGCTTTGAGGGTACAACCAGCTCTGCGTCCTAGTGGGAATCTCAGGCTCGCGGAGACTTACGGAGGCCTTGAAACGAGATCATCTAGTTCGGTGGAAGGAATATCCAATGGTGAGGATCACAAGTCCAAGAGGTGTTCTTATAAGTACACAAATGTATCTAATGGCCACGCACCGGGGTACGCACCATGTACTTAAGAAAAGACTCTAGATAAGAAGGAATCGTGATAAACAATGATCAAAACATCACTTAAACAAGTCCATGAAGTATATAAAAATATGATCATTATTACAAAATATATGTTTTGGCATGAAATTAACATAAGTTTAAAATAAGCATTTTACACATATAGGGCATGCAATCTATCAAGGGTAGTGCACAATATTTCCAATATTACAATTATAAAGTCAAAACTTGGATTAAAACCTCATTAACTAGGCTTAACATATATACAATAGGGTTAATATGTCATCTGTTTGGAATTAACAAACTGCAGACAACGAAACTCAAATAGCAGTCAGATGATGGCCGCCTACCAAGGCTTAGCGGTTTGTCACAAGGCCGCCAAAAACCTCTGGCGGTCACAAGAAGACCGTTTCTTTATGTCTCTGGTAGATAGCAGTAAAACCGAAGCATACGCTACTCTATGATAGTAAACTATATAAAACATGCTAGACAGAGAGAGAAAATGTTTCTAAAATGAAGATAACTCATGGAGATGCATAGGTTGTCATGAATTATGCTAAGAACATTATCTTTGTCATTAAGGGTAGAAATTAGGCATGCAGAAATAACCTAGATGCGCAGTGATAGAAAAATAGAAAATACTCCATGTAGAAAGCATGCAGATTCATGAAATCAAAGGGCTTTTATTCCTAACTTGGTATTTTAGCCATCCACGAGATAACCTACCTCTGTGACAAGCTTTAGACTGTGAATTTCTAACTGGAAGATGGCTCAGGTTCCTGCACGTCCTATGCCAAACCAGCAACTTTCCGCCCCTCTATCTTCTAATTCTCTTGACCTAAAACCGTGAAATTTGGAGGGTAGGTAGAAGATAGAAAGGGGAACAAAATATTCTAAAGAATCAACTTCTAAATACCTCGATTAGGGCTTCGAATTTCTTGATCTTCACTAGACCGGGGCCCTAGTTCCTGTGCAGCTTATAGTGAACCAGTGACTTGTGGATGCCCTAATTCTTCAACGGTTGGGTCTTCTAGCATGAAAATCGGAGGGGAGTTAGATAAAACTAAGGAGAATAAAATCTTTGAAAGAACCAACCTGAGATATCGTCTCCTTACCGTCGAACTTCGCGAGCCAAAGTAGGGGTTCACGCAGTTCGAACCTGAGCCCTATTTATAGAGTTTACCTAGGGTTTGTAGGATTAGATCAAACTTAGAGTCCTAGTTAGGGGTAGGATCGATCCTTAAGAGTCCTAGACATGCTTACATGTCTACACACTTCGATCCCTGAGGATTTAGATGCCAAAGATCTAAGCTTTTCACGTTTCTACTATTCACGGAATCAGAAGGGCTTAGAGGTCATGGAGGGACCACTAGGATGGATTGGCGGTCGCACGATAGACCGCCATTCGGCTAGAATGTGTCCCTTATTTGTGCTATTTATCCCTTTTTTAATTCCCATTACGTTTCTATAAATGGGCTTGGGCCTAAATGGTTAGGTTTTGGGTCTTGTGGGCCTATTTAGGTGGATTTAAACCCAACATAATATTTAGGCCTTTAAATAATAATTAAATAGACATATAATCCTTAAATAGCTCATTAAGCCCATTTAAATGCTTAATAATTATATTAATCCCCAGAAAATTCCTAGAAAATTTTTGGGCGTTACACCCTCCCCCACTTAAAAGAATTTGGTCCCCAAATTCATTGAATGGATTTTATGGAGAGTATACTTACAATTGAATATTTTCGAGAATCTCTTGCGTATAGCTTCCTCTGTTTCCCATGTCGTCTCGTATGGCCAGGATTTGCTCCATTGGATTTTGACCATGGGAATATTTTTATTTCGAAGCTGATGTACTTCTCTCTCAATTATCTTGAGTGGCCTTTGCTTGTACGTTAAGTCTTTTTGTATCTCCAGGTTATCATAAGTGATGACATGGAATGGATCATGGACGTACCTTTTGAGCAATGAGACGTGAAAGACATCATGAACTCCTGCTAGTTGAGGAGGTAAGGTTAGTCGATAAGCAACCTCACCAACCCTTTCAAGAATTTCAAAAGGGCCTATAAATCTTGGAGTAAGTTTACCTTTGATGACGAATCTTCAAATACCTCGACCCGGAGAAACTTTGAGGAATACATGGTCTCCTATTTGGAATTTCAGGTCACGCCTTTGATTATCAGCATAAGACTTTTGCCTATCTTGAGCCATCTTGATGTTGGGGTGTAAGGCACAGATTCAGAGGGGGGGAATGAATCCCCGATAAAATTGTATTACGGAATAAAACTTTTGCCTCGATTCAATGTAGTCTCATGGGACTACAAGCTTTCTCACTCAGAAATCCGACAGCTTAACTCACAAGAGCAATTGCCATGAGAAACACTAAGAAGCAAATGCTTCTGCTAAACGTTCTATCATACACTTGTCAGTTGAAATGAATTCAAGTAGAAATCACATATACTAAAATGGAGTGCCCAAGCAACCTGAGAAGTGGGGAAAGAAGATATGGAAGATGTACGCAAAGCAACCCACAAAGCAACAGGATTTTTAGGTGGTTCGGTCCACAGACCTACGTCCACCCCACACTCTAACTAGAGTGTGGCAACTGCTGCCAAACAGCTTGAAACCGCTGCGCATCACAGCTTGCCTATAAACGCTGCCTAACAGGTTGAACTAGAGAACACACTCCTCTCTTCTTTCCTACCCGGAAAGAACCACTAGTGACACCCAGTCACTAGCAACCAGAGACCCAAGTCTCTCTTCCTCTAAACCAGAGGGAAACAACAAGCGACACCCAGTCACTTGCTAACCGGAGGACCAATCCTCCCTTCCTCCAACCCGGAGGAAACCTAGCGACACCCAGTCACTAGCAACCGGAGACCCAAGTCTCTCTTCTGCTGAGTCCACAGGAGGAACCCTGACCTCAAATCAGAGAATCGGAAAACACAGTTGAAAAGGGAAAAACAAGTGTGAGAAAATTCAACTACGGAAAGCTAGAAATAAAGCATAAGAATGTAGCTCTCACAGGAGTATATTGGTCTGGATCTGATCCAGAAGCCAACAGATAGCAGATCTTCAATTTGCTTCATCAACTTCACTATCTCTCTTCTTCCTCGAACTCTCTCTTTTTCAGCACTCTCACACTACTGCATTATATTCTTCTCTTTTCTGTTCGTCTTACACTTCTCTTCTCTACTACTGTTCTCAGACGATTCCTGTTCTTCTATTCTTCTTTTTTTCTTTCAAGTATCTTTTCTTGTTCGCACGAGGAGGGTCTTTTATATTTATTTTTTCTGGGACCCACGAGCTCACGTACTCGGCGTGTGGAAGGCTCGTTCACGCCAAGAAGCTTCAGGAAGCTTTCAGCCACGTGTCAGAATCTCAATGTTTAGCTATCCACGTTGCAGCTTCTTCGAATAATGATCAACCTTGGATTACATGCCAGTTGTTTGCTATACTATCCTCACGAACTCTTGTTCTTCTGCTCCTCGTGAGTTAAGTGCTTAGGTGCACATCAGATGCTCGAACCATGGTTTTCCTCAATTGATCACTTGCATGCTTAAGTTCCATATAAATGCATGCACGGACTTAGTTTGTTGTACTAGTCGTGCTGGCAAAGGCATTGCACCGACTTGCTAGAGTAGTCGTGCTGGCAAGGAAGTTGCATTGACTTGCTTGTGCAGAGAAGGGATGCTTCGACTTTGAAGCTCATCCATTTGAAAATCTGTTCACAAGGCAGTCAAATGCATAGACCTAATAAGGCGTACAAGCTAGCGTGCACGAGCTCAGTAGATGTGATTTAAGAGAGTATGCACAGACATAACCTGAATGCAGAGTGAAGAAATGGACAAACTGCGTGTGTGCAAGGCAAGGAATGCAGTGACTCTATGTATGCAGAGTACATGCTCTGCACAGACTGAAAATGCCATGAAAAGATGCACAGACCTTATATGGCTATAGGGCTGAAAGATGCACAGACTTAGTGTGTGCATGATGCAAAGAATGCACTGACTCTATATGCCATAAGCCTAATGTCCATGGACCTTGCATGTGCAAGGAATAAGATTGCACCGACCTTCAAAGCTGTGCACAATGAGTTGCACAGACTTGGCCATGCAAAAGACAAAGTATGATCAGACCTACAGTGTGCATAGACTTTAAGTGCTTATGAACAGATGTGCACAGACCAGCATGATGTAAACGTGCTCAGACCTAGTATGAGCTTAAATCGGAGCTTGCACGGATCTCAGTATGACTAAGGTGAATCGTGCACTGACTATGTACCTACTAGCATGAAAATGAGCACTGTAGTAAGAAAATGCACCGACCTAGTGCTAGCCCATAGCAGAAGTTGCATAGACCTTAGGTTCCATCAAATCAAATGTGCACTGTGATAAACATGCAAGAAGATAAATGTGCACTGACACAAATGCACAAACACAATAGTTGCATGGACCTATCATGTACGCAATCGAGGAGTGCAGTGAAACTGTGCAAACATGTACATGCTTACCTTATGCAAGGAAACCCATTGCACTGACCTTCCATAGAAGGAGCAGGTAAGTGCACCCACCTTGAGCTGCATTTTTGCGAGGTTTGCACCGGTGCTTCAGTGACGTGTACCGACTAGAGAAAGCAAGGTGGCCGAATGTGCACGAACTTATGTATGCGAGATGCAACATGCATCGACTTGAAGGATGCACTGACTTGAATACACAGACCAAGATGCACGTGAACGTTAACATGCACTAACTTTGATGTGCAGCCTAACTAGGATATGCACTGTCCTGACTTGGCAAATATTGCACCGACTGTATGCAGGTAACATGCAGACTTATACTGATGCACACGATGCATAAGCAACAAACATTCAATATAGACATTCAATCTTGTCTGCAAACACATGTTGACTTATAGTGTTTGCTATCATCAAAACCACAGGGGCACAACAATCTCCCCCTGTAACGACCCAGAGTTCAGGATACCGATATACCGATAACATCGATACACCGATGCCAAGAACTGGGGAAGCCACCCAAGAGGCTGATGAGGCCCCTGAAGGGTTAGTAGAAAAGTGCTGAGGGGTATGCATAACGAATTGGAATTTAGAACGCGCAATTTATAATTAAGTAAAGAAATTAACACAACTGCGGAAGCAATTCAAAATAAACGGAGTGATATATATATATACACTAGTCCAGAGAAGCAAGAGTACTAGTCCACAAGGTACAACTACGCGGGGCATACCCCGGCAAAAGTACAACCCAAGCCCAAAAGGCAGCTCGACTAACGCTGGCAGCTAACACGGTCTCCGAACCGACTCACAAGGCACCGGGAGACGACGGGCGTGGCTCACCTGAAAGGAGAAAGGGTGAGTCACAGCCAGACTCAGTAGGGGTCACGCGGATCCCTACCTCGCACTAAAACAAACATACACGCATAAATAAAGCAAGTAGAGCATGCATTTAAATAAGCTAACAGGCAATGGCATGAAATAACTACTCAAGTAAAGCTGTAAACTCTAACTAAACAGGTATAAGAGCTAAAGCATGTCACAGCTAACTAAATGCAAGCGATTAAAACTAAAGCTACCAGATAGAATAAGTCTTAACTAATCCAAATAACAAGGAAGGACAACCACTGGGGCAGAAACCAGAAGCATCCACTGACGACTTACACTGCGTCTCAAGCACTCGCAGTCGACGAAGCGACAAGCTAAGCGCGTAAACAGTACCAAACCAAGTGACCAGTCAGAGTGGCACCCGTCGGTGTCAGTCCACAGTCTCCGACCACGTGTGCACACACTGACTCTAGCCTGAGTCAGGCCCTCTAGCTAGTTTTCTCCCTTGATAGGATGCTACCATTGGCTGGGAGCCCACGGAACTAGCTTACAAACCGTGCATGGGAAACATACCCCTCCGCCATCCTCAAGCGGGTCGGCACTCAACAGACCTTAGGGAAACAACAGTGGCTCCATTGCTTGGAAAGAAAGGCTACTCTAATGGTAATAAAACACGCCACTATACATTAAAACAATATGAATATGGCATGAGTATAAAAGGGAACGCATAACGAAAGGGCTGAGAACATATTACAACCATCAGGGAAGCGGCGGTCGAAGACCCACGCGCTATTTGAAAGTGACGGTCGGGGACTAGCGCGTTACATCACAAACGACGCGCTGGTCTCCAGCCGTTACTTCCACCTGAGTTCCAGCTCAAAGGCCTTCAAGGGGAGAGTGACGGTGGGGGTCCTATGCGTTGCTTCAAAGCGACGCGCGGGAGCTCCGCCGTTACTTCCACCCGAGGCTCAAACCAACAAACAGCGTTTAAAAACAATAGCAGCCGAAGCGACGCTCCGGTCTAAGCGCGTCGGAAGTAAACGACGGTCGGTCGATAGACCGCCGGACTCACCGCCTCACCTGGCTAACCGAAAACAACGGGTGAGTAACGGATGGGATTCCCACCGTTACTCTCCAAATGACGCACCCCCGATGGGCCGTTATTTGGAAGCGACGCGTCCACTATGGACCGTCGGGCAAGTGATGGTTCCTGGCAGGACCGTCACTTCACCTGGGTTGCGGGCGGGTACGGTTTGAAAACCGAAGCCCTCCCGGACGACAGAAATCACCGGGTATCGTCGAAAAACCTGATATCCTGCCAAACCACGCATGCTAAACAACAATTTAACAACTTAATCTAGCACATGCAAGGCCTAAAACGCATTAAACTCAAAGATTTAAGCTAAAACCCCAAATATGGAAACATGGACATCATGCATGCTACGGGGTGCTAATCAACAAACGGGCTAAGGGAAACGATCCTAGCAAGATCGAGATTCCATCCCCCTACCTCTTACAAGCCGAAACAGAAGAAAAGGCCGCATGCAAGGAGGAAGAGCCACGAAGCCTTCACTCTCCACCTCGCTCCCACGTTCACCGAACCACACCGAAGTGGACACCTACGTGCTCCTCTCGACGCGAGGAATCCAACGGCGCCAACCACGCCTCAATCCGACCTCGTCTCGCCCGTGTTCCCTAAAGAGGAGAGAGGGGCGATCGCACGGAGGAGAGAGAGAGAGAGAGGGTGAGAATGAGAGATCGATGGGGGAGAGAGGGTGAGAGAGGGATTAAAATAAAAAAAGAAATTAAAATATATATAATATAATTATTATATATATTAAAATCTCATTAATTCTAATAACCCTCAAATAACTCCAAATAAATCCGGAAAAATATCAGACAAATTCCTAAAAATCCAGGAAAATAGCCAGAAATTCCAGAACAAATAATAGAACAAAAACCATCAAGGATCCATTAAGGCACGGGCCTTACAGTCCCTCCCTCCTTACAGAAATTTCACCCTCGAAATTTACAACAACCGAAAAGGAGGAAACTGAGAAAGGACATATACCTCACTGGAACAAAAAAGGAAAAAGCTGACGCATCTCATCTTCACGCTCCCAAGTAGACTCATTACCAGAGTGACGCTGCCAAGCAACCCTTACCAGAGGAATAACATTATTTCTCAACCGCTGCTCACGACGGTCTTCAATTCTGATAGGAAACTCTGGCGTGGATAAATCAGCAGTCACCTCAGGCCATACTGAATCATCGAGAACATGAGAAGCATCTGGCACATATTTCCTCAATTGAGACACGTGGAATACATCATGAACAGCTTGCATAGCCGCAGGAAGTTGCAAACGATAAGCCACCTGACCAATAACTTCAACAATCGGAAAAGGGCCAACATACCGCGGACTAAGCTTTCCACGCTTCCCAAATCTAGAAACACCCTTCATCGGAGATATTTTAACAAACACCATATCTCCAGGCTCAAATTGTAGTGGACGTCTGCGCTGATCTGCATAACTTTTCTGTCGACTCTGAGCCGTCAACAATCTCTGCCTGATCTGACGAACCACATCAGAACATTGCTGCACCATGTCAGGTCCTGTCAACAATCTGTCACCAACATCAAACCAATTCAGAGGAGTACGACAAGGACGACCATATAGTGCTTCATAAGGAGCCATTCCAATACTGGTATGAAAACTGTTATTATAAGCAAATTCAACAAGTGGCAAATGCTGACTCCACGAACCCTGCCAATCAAGGCAACACAATCTCAGCATGTCCTCAAAGTCTGAATAGTCCTCTCTGACTGTCCATCTGACTGAGGGTGATACGCTAAATTGAAAGCTAACTCAGTGCCCAATGCTTTCTGAAAACTACGCCAGAAGTCGGAGGTAAAATGTGGGTCACGATCTGACACAAGTGAAATAGGAATTCCATGCAGTGGCACGATCTTCTGCACATACAGCTCGGCCAACCTCTGCACATTCCAAGTAACCTTAATCGGCAACAATCTGACAGTTTTAGTCAATCTGTCGACTAACAACCAGACGCCATCAAAACCCTGAGAAGTCGAGGCAACCCCACCACAAAATCTGCAGTAACATGGTCCCATTTCCACATCGAAATCTCTAACGGCTGAAGCAAACCACCTGGCTTTTGATGTTTGGCTTTAACTAACTGACAAGTCAAGCACTTAGAAACAAATATAGCCACGTCTTTCTTCATACCTGGCCACCAGAACTTCTTCTTCAAATTCTGATACATCTTGGTGACACCCGGATGAATAGAAAAACGAGAACCATGGGCTTCACTCAGAATCTCAAGTCTCAAATCATCATCAGCGGGAACATAAAATCTGCCTTGAAAACTGACAACTAGCTCCGTGTCAACATCCACATCATGACTTGATATAACACGAGCCAAATCAGAATCAGCTCGCTGAGCATCTTTAATCTGATGATATAAAGCTGAACCCAAAACCAAACTAGCACAAACTGCCATCTTCGGATCAGCAAGAAACTCTGCACTAAATGCCTCGCTCGGAAGCTATTCCCACAATTTCCATTCATACAGCAACAAATGACTGACTTGTACTTTCCTGCTCAGAGCATCAGCCACGACATTCATTTTACCGGGCTGATAGGAGAGTGTAAAGTCAAAGTCTTTCATGAATTCCATCCATCGTCTCTGCCTAAGATTCAAATCTTTCTGGGAGAAAATATACCGTAAACTCTGATGATCAGTAAAAATCTGAAATTTCTCACCATACAGATAATATCTCCAGATCTTTAAGGCAAAAATAACTGCAGCTAGCTCCAGATCATGAGTGGGATAATTTCCTTCATGTTGTTTCAACTGCCGGGATGCATATGCGATAACCTTACCATGTTGCATCAGCACTGCACCCAAACCTACTCGAGAAGCATCTGTACATACCATAAATCCACCCGAGCCAGAAGGCAAAGTCAACACAGGAGAAGAAGTCAATAGCCTTTTCAATTCAACAAAGCTAGCCTCACACTGATCCGACCAGACAAAAGACACATCTTTACGAGTCAATCTAGTCATCGGGGCTGCAATCTTCGCAAAGTCTTGAATGAATCTGCGGTAATACCCAGCCAAACCTAGAAAACTTCGAATCTCTGTTACAGTTCTCGGTCTCTGCCAACTCAAAACAGCATCAATCTTTGCAGGGTCCACTGCCACTCCATCACCAGAAATCACATGACCAAGAAAATGAATTTCTCGAAGCCAGAATTCACATTTACTGAGCTTCGCATAAAGCTCGTGATCCCTTAGAGTCTGCAGAACGATCCTCAAGTGCTGCACATGATCATTAACAGAGGCAGAATAGATCAGAATATCATCCACAAAGATCACCACGAACTGATCAAGAAATGGACGAAAGATACGCTGCATTAGGTCCATAAAAGCTGCTGGAGCATTAGTCCAACCAAACGGCATGACTAAGAATTCAAAATGACCATATCGAGTATTGAAAGCTGTTTTCTCCACATCAGATTCCCGGATCCGCAATTGAAAATAGCCAGATCTGAGATCAATCCGTGAAAAGACAGTAGCAGACTGCAACTGGTCAAACAAATCATCAATCCTGGGAAGCGGATACTTATTCTTGATAGTCACCTGATTCAGCTGCTTGTAATCAATACAAAGCCTCAGGCTTCCATCTTTCTTTTTCACAAACAGCACTGGGGCACTCCACGGAGAAAAACTGGGACGAATATAACCTTTCTCCAGTAACTCTAGTAGCTGTGCACACAGTACTTTCAATTCAGCTAGAGCCATTCGGTACGGCGGCTTTGCTAAGGGGCCGGTACCTGGAATCAATTCAATTGCCATCTCAATCACTCGCTCTGGGGGCAAGCCTGGCAACTCGTCAGGAAACATATCAGGGAACTCACAGACAACCGAAATATCACAAACATCCCGTCGTGGTTTTTCAACAACAACCACTGAAGCAAGGAATCCCTAGCAACCTGCGCTAAGCAACCTATAGGCTCGAATAGCAGAAATAATCATACGAGAAGATCGGGATCGAATACCTTAAAAATAAAAGGCTGATTTTCCCTGTGGCTAAAAATAGACTTTCTTCGATCTGCAGTCAACCACAGCTCCATAATGCTCCAACCAATCCATTCCCAGAATAACATCATAATCTGCCAGCTGCAACGCATACAATCTTGCCGGCAACTGGTGATCATCAATCATTACAGGAGATTCTTCCAGGCACAAAGGCGTAACCATGAAATCTCCAGAAGGCAATTCCACAAACATCTCACAAGATACCTCGGAAGTCGGTTCCTCAATACAGGTCATGAAATCCTCAGAAATAAAAGAGTGAGAAGCACCAGAATCAAATAAGACACGAGCTGAATGACCATAAAGCATAATCATACCTTCCACAAGATGGGACGCAACAGCATCAGCTCTAGTCAAATGAGAAACCTTGCCTTTCTGCTTCTTAGAACCAGCTGAAGATTGCTGAGAAGACGCCGACGCTTGAGAGTAAAATTGCTGAGCTTGAGGTGCAGTCGGAGGTCTGAATTGCGGCTGCTGCTGAGGTTGAGAAAACGGAGGAACTTGCAATTGCTTCGGCCTCAGAGGGTAATCACGAACTACATGACCCGGCTGATCACACCTAAGCAAACAACAGGAAGAGAACACGGCTGGCCCTTATGATGACCACCGCATCTCCTACACGTCCATGGCTGACTGAGAGCTGAGCTCTGACGAGTCTGAGAAGAAGGTGCTGTCGACTGCTGAACAGAATCTGTGCCGGACGACTGCTGGAAAAATTTCTTCTTCTTCTTGAACTGCTTGAACTTGGGTTTGGAAGGAGAGGAAGCACTAGAAATCTCTGACTGGACCGAGGGAACACTTGCACTGGCGATCGGTAAGTCTGTTGCGACTGAACTACCGGCTGCACTGATCCTACTGAGGATACCCACCTGGTCTCGTCATCTCCAGCTCAAGTGCCACTGCTGTCTGGCATGCACTGTCCAAATCCGCAACACGACTGGCGATAAGAGGCATCTTCAATTCAGGCCTCAAACCTCACAGAAATTGCTGAGTTTTCAAAGCTTCACTGGCCAGCACATGGGGCGCATACTGACCCAATTCCATAAACCTATTCAGATACTGAAGCACAGTCATACCGCCCTGAGTCAGCTCCATAAATTGATACATCTTGTCCATGTGACGACAAGCAGGAGTATAGGCACGCTCAAAAGCAGCAACAAACTCTGCCCAAGTGATCTGCCGAAGAGGTCTAGAACGAAAGGCAATCTGCCACTCGGCTTTCCACCACGTGATGGATGTACCCTGGAGTTGAAAAGCAGCAAGCATAACTTTTTCGACTTCAACACACTCCATCGAGACAAACACACGCTCGATCGCATCCAACCATTGCCTTGCCACCTCTGGATCAGCTTGACCATCGAAAGCAGGCGGATTGAACATAAGAAATTCTTTCAATGCCTTGCCTCGACTGCCAGGCGCTTCAACAGGAGGAGCAACAATCGGCGCTGGAGGAGGAACAACTGGAACGACAGGAACTGTAGGAGGAGGTGCAGAACCACTGTCTTCCCTGGGCGCATCTCGAGGAACACGAGGAGCTCGAGGGGGTCTTCCTCGACGGGGAGGCATAATTACGCTGCCAAAACACAAATCAATCATAATTAATCAATCACACGGAAAACATCTATGCCAGCAATAGACGACGCAATGGACTAGCTCTGGACAAAGCGCAAATTTCAATTCCTTACACAAATCCTCAACTAGCGCTCTGATACCAACTGTAACGACCCAGAGTTCAGGATACTGATATACCGATAACATCGATACACCGATACCAAGAACTGGGGAAGCCACCCAAGAGGCTGATGAGGCCCCTGAAGGGTTAGTAGAAAAGTGCTGAGGGGTATGCATAACGAATTGGAATTTAGAACGCGTAATTTACAATTAAGTAAAGAAATTAACACAAGTGCGGAAGCAATTCAAAATAAACGGAGTGATATATATATATACACTAGTCCAGAGAAGCAAGAGTACTAGTCCACAAGGTACAACTACGCGGGGCATACCCCGGCAAAAGTACAACCCAAGCCCAAAAGGTAGCTCGACTAACGCTGGCAGCTAACACGGTCTCCGAACCGACTCACAAGGCACCGGGAGACGACGGGCGCGGCTCACCTGAAAGGAGAAAGGGTGAGTCACAGCCAGACTCAGTAGGGGTCACGCGGATCCCTACCTCGCACTAAAACAAACATACACGCATAAATAAAGCAAGGAGAGCATGCATTTAAATAAGCTAACAGGCAATGGCATGAAATAACTACTCAAGTAAAGCTGTAAACTCTAACTAAACAGGTATAACAGCTAAAGCATGTCACAGCTAACTAAATGCAAGTGATTAAAACTAAAGCTACCAGATAGAATAAGTCTTAACTAATCTAAACAACAAGGAAGGACAACCACTGGGGCAGAAACCAGAAGCATCCACTGACGACTTACACTGCGTCTCAAGCACTCGCAGTCGACGAAGCGACAAGCTAAGCGCGTAAACAGTACCAAACCAAGTGACCAGTCGGAGTGGCACCCGTCGGTGTCAGTCCACAGTCTCCGACCACGTGTGCACACACTGACTCTAGCCTGAGTCAGGCCCTCTAGCTAGTTTTCTCCCTTGATAGGACGCTACCATTGGCTGGGAGCCCACGGAACTAGCTTACAAACCGTGCATGAGAAACATACCCCTCCGCCATCCTCAAGCGGGTCGGCACTCAACAGACCTTAGGGAAACAACAGTGGCTCCATTGCTTGGAAAGAAAGGCTACTCTAATGGTAATAAAACACGCCACTATACATTAAAACAATACGAATATGGCATGAGTATAAAAGGGAACGCATAACAAAAGGGCTGGGAACATATTACAACCATCAGGGAAGCGGCGGTCGAAGACCCACGCGCTATTTGAAAGTGACGGTCGGGGACTAGCGCGTTACATCACAAACGACGTGCTGGTCTCCAGCCGTTACTTCCACCTGAGTTCCAGCTCAAAGGCCTTCAAGGGGAGAGTGACGGTGGGGGTCCTATGCGTTGCTTCAAAGCGACGCGCGGGAGCTCCGCCGTTACTTCCACCCGAGGCTCAAACCAACAAACAGCGTTTAAAAACAACAGCAGGCGAAGCGACGCTCCGGTCTAAGCGCGTCGGAAGTAAACGATGGTCGGCCGATAGACCGCCGGACTCACCGCCTCACCTGGCTAACCGAAAACAACGGGTGAGTAACGGATGGGATTCCCACCGTTACTCTCCAAATGACGCACCCCCATGGGCCGTTATTTGGAAGCGACGCGTCCACTATGGACCGTCGGGCAAGTGACGGTTCCTGGCAGGACCATCACTTCACCTGGGTTACGGGCGGGTACGGTTTGAAAATCGAAGCCCTCCTGGACGACAGAAATCACTGGGTATCGTCGAAAAACCTGATATCCTGCCAAACCACGCATGCTAAACAACAATTTAACAACTTAATCTAGCACATGCAAGGCCTAAAACGCATTAAACTCAAAGATTTAAGCTAAAACCCCAAATATGGAAAGATGGACATCATGCATGCTATGGGGTGCTAATCAACAAACGGGCTAAGGGAAACGATCCTAGCAAGATCGGGATTCCATCCCCCTACCTCTTACAAGCCGAAACAGAAGAAAAGGCCGCATGCAAGGAGGAAGAGCCACGAAGCCTTCACGCTCCACCTCGCTCCCACGTTCACCGAACCACACCGAAGTGGACACCTACGCGCTCCTCTCGACGCGAGGAATCCAACGGCGCCAACCACGCCTCAATCCGACCTCGTCTCGCCCGTGTTCCCTAAAGAGGAGAGAGGGGCGATCGCACGGAGGAGAGAGAGAGAGAGGGTGAGAATGAGAGATCGACGGGGGAGAGAGGGTGAGAGAGGGATTAAAAGAAAAAAAGAAATTAATATATATATAATATAATTATTATATATATTAAAATTTCATTAATTCTAATAACCCTCAAATAACTACAAATAAATCCGAAAAAATATCAGACAAATTCCTAAAAATCCAGAAAAATAGCCGGAAATTCCAGAACAAATAATAGAACAAAAACCATCAAGGATCCATTAAGGCACGGGCCTTACACCCCCTTTTTGATGATGGCAACACTATGAGTCAACATTGACTTGACTCTCATGGTAGATTATTCTCCCCCTTTGACTTCAGCAAAAAGAAAATAGTTTTAGAGAGAAATATAAGCACACATGAAATGATTGAAATAAAAACTCCCCCTCTGACTAAGACATGAAGGCATAGAAAAGCCATTCTCCCCTTAATGACACAACATGAATGCAACAAGAGGATCATGGATGATCAGCAACCACAGGATCAGTGAGATTGAAAGTCTGATACCTGGTACATTGATATAGCAGTTCGGATCATGATCTCCAAACCAATGTATATGAGAAGAGAAGATTTTCAGTGAGGTACCCAATCCATATATCCATGTTTAAAGTTTCAGAATCTTCTATTATAAAAGCTTATGAAATGGCTTTAATTGACAAGCATGGTTTAAGAATGATGTACACAAGGCTTGTCAATAAAATACAACACTCATATCTGAAGCAATTTTTTTTAATAAAAATGAACCAATATCTCATATAACATTTTAGTTCAAACTCCTTTCATCTTACACAATTAATTCCATTGACTTCTTTAAGAAAAATAGTCAAGAGTATTGAGGTTAAACAAAATGACACTTAGTGAATTTTGAATTGCAAGGGTTACAGGAAATCTTTTTCACTTTTACTTTTAACATTGAGCTTAGTGAACAGACATGTGTCATTTATACCTTTGACATTGAGGGTACACGTGGGTTAGACGCCAGTACCCCCAGTTACTAAGCATAAACTACCATATCTATCTTTGATCAAAAACTACACAGATGATTTACACCTTTGACATTAAGGGTACACATTTTTCAGACGCCAGTACCCCCAGTTACTAAGTGAAACCATCCCTATTGATTTGACCATATGAACAGAGGTAACATGAAGCACTTGATGACATAAATTCCTCTCCATTTCTTTGATGGAGGGTTCAGTTTCTCAGTGCCATTCAGTCATTGCTCTGTCACAATATTCATTTCTTTTACAATGAATTTTCTATTGCTGCCCTTTTAGCTTTCAAAGTGACTTGTTTAAAAATAATACATGTTACATGCATTCAACCAAAGTAAATCAAGGTTTCAATTTTCAGATGTCGGAAGATCTTACATGAGATAGTCAGTTAAGGTTTATTAAAAAAAAATCTGATTCAGATATTTTCATGTCCATCAAATTCAAACTTAAGAATACATAAGGCTTAAACCAATCCAAATCAACAAACATTCTTAAACCTGTATAATAGAAGATTCTTCATTAAAGATGATTTCAGATTTGTGAAAAGGTACACAAACTGATATTACTTCACTTCTCTGTACGATTAACATAGACAAGGCATTCAGCAGTAAGAGACATTTGACAAGCATGCATAGAGAGTAAGACAAATGGAACTCATGCTTGCAACAGGTATGATCAATATGCATCAGATAGATTTACAAGAAACCAATAGCTGAGTCTGAAATACAGACAGATCAACTTGACATGAATTGATAATGAATGATGGGCAAGGATTTTATCATCAAGAGAGAATATGAGATTTGGATAGCTAGACAGGAGGTGTTCAAAGTGTGAAGGACTGATGAAACTAAAATGCTCCCCCTGTCTAGATGCAATGTGATTCTTTTTATTGGATTTTTTACATATAATGATATGCAATGCTCTACACCACATGTATGCACATTCAATGCATTTTCTAAAGATGTTTCCTAATACTGAATGTCCTGACATTCATGCAAAAACAACTAAACTCCCCCTGACAGAATGCATATCATCCAATTGAAGCATTAAACATGATTTCATGATTCACACATATGAAACAGATATGCAGTGCAGCCAGAGAAAGAATACCATAAACTCCAAGTCCATTCCTGATTTTTGGAGTAATTTCAATTAAGCACAGACAGATTAGCATGATATGCGACTATCTAAAACACACAATTTTAGATGACAGAATTTAAAACAGGTTCTCAGAACTGACCTAAAGAGTGCAATCCTGGGGTTCTCAATTTTTGAGTGCCTTGGTTTATTAACCCCTTTATTCCATTCCAAGGCACACCTGCAAGTTAGCACACTATTTGGTATGGGCAAGTACCCAAACAGTCTTGGGTCTTGCATGGTTAATATCACCTTTGATGGATGCTTTCCACAGTCCTTGGGCTTTTGAGTCATCAAATATCATCGAACGACAGTCATTCATGGAGTGCCCATATTGCCCACGATAGTGATAGAAAAATACATGCTTTGATTTCTTGTTATGCACATAATTATTAGCATGGAATTCTTGTGCATTAGCATGGAAATTTCTGTTAGTAGCATGAACATATTATATTCCATAACCTGCCATCCAACAGTCAGAGGCTCGGTGGCCTGACCTTCCACATTCAAAACATGCAAGAGATTTTTCCTTAAAAGCAAAATTATTTATACCAAAAGCATTTTCTTTTGTAGAAAGGTTGACATGTTTAGAGTTGAATTTTCTACCTTGAACGTGCCAACAGTCCTTGACTGTGTGGCCATGCTTTCCACAGTGAGAGCAAGCAGAAGAGTTTCTTCTATGAAAACATGACCAGAATTCAGTAGCCATATGACCAGACTTGTCAGATAAATGGCAATGAGGTCTCCTTGGAACAGTGGTTCTCCTTGGAGCCTTGAACTCATTCTTCTTCAAGAACCAGCAATCATGCTTTGCATGACCAGATCGTCCATAGTGGGAACATTTGAGTTGCCTCTTCTGGGCAAACTGATTCTTGGGTGATCTTTTAATAAAATGCATGTGTATTTCCTGAATTTTCAATTTTCTTCATTCTATTATGAGCATTCAATTCATCAGATTTCAAGATATAGCAGTTGTGCATCATATGACCGAATATTCCACAATAATGACATGATCCCTTTTTAGTATGAGTGTGTGAGAGATCATATGACTTGTGTGCAGCATTCTTTGTATCAACATGCGTGCTTTTGTTCTTTTTCTGTAGATTTTCTTTCTTTTTCAGCTTCTGAATTTGTTCTGTAGATTTGGGACTGACTGTGGATTTTTGATTTTTCTGAGCACTGAATTCGAGGATAGGTACACTAGATGTGCTAGTTGGCTCAGAACTACACACGAATGAAGTGTGAATCTTACTATTAAAGCCCTTTTTATTAGCTGGGTTAAAACTCAGACCCTCACGTTGGAAATTAATTTTGCTACCAAGGAGCTTATCCAAATTATCCCTTCCACTCATAAATTTAGCTAAAGATTCATTCAAACTTGAAATCTCAGATTGCAGTTTGGAAACATGAAGCTCATAGTTAGCAATTTTATCTTCATAGTACACAGCCTTTTCGTTTAACATCTGATTGATGGTCCTTAGGCTAGCAATTTCTTTTTCAGCATTCAGCAACTCACTAGAGCTCACCAGGCTTACATTTTTCCCTTTTTCTAAAGTGATTAGCCTCTCAGACATAGCTGAGTTTAGGTGTTTCAGCTTGTTAATTTCCTCTTTCAGTTTACTGTTTTGCTCCTGGAGTTCATCACCAACTACCCAATCATCTAAATAAAACTGACATTCATAAAATATTTCTTGTTATTTTTCAGATTGAAGTTTGTCGAGATTTTTCTGAAGCTCTAAATTTATTACTCTATCAACCTCCAGTTTTTCAGAAATCAATCCATTTTCACTTTTAAGATTCATTGATTTGTGTTCAGATTCCTTAGACTATTTTTTGAGTTTTTCATTCTTAGATTTCAAATATTCCAATTCAGAACTAACACACTCTGAATCTTTTACTAGTTTTTCAGTCTGAACTATATTATTGTTATGACCCTGATCATCATCAATCAAGCTAAGTCTTTCCTTTAGTTCAGAAATTTCACAAATAATCTCTTGATTTTCCTTTTTGTGTAAACCAATTTCTTTTATAAGCGTTTCTTTTTCAGATTTCAAATGATCTAGATCTGAGGTAATAGAATCAAACTCTTTTAGTTGTCTTCTAAATATTTCATTTTCTGTTTTCAGGATTTCCATGTCCTCACCTCCAGAATTAGCATTCGCATGATTATTTAACTTCTTTTTCAGAGATTTATTTCATTTTTTCAACTGTTCGCAAGAACCAAGCAATTCATTGTATGCTCCAATCCAATCATCCACAGTATAATAATCAAATTCAGAAGGTACCTCATCTTCGTCTCCTTCTTCATTTTCTTCTTGCTGTCCATCGTCGTCAACCATCAGACATGTGTTGCGATTCCTGGTAAGCTTCAGTTTCTCCAAAATCTCCTTGGCCGACCTACAGGAAGAAACACATGAAATTAGAGCTCTGTCAAGTGATGCTTTCATTAAATCTAATGCTCTAGAGTTGACAGAGTCTTTCAATCTATCCTTATCAGTCCATTTAGATTTATCCCTCGATAATTTATGTGGACCATGAGTTATCACCTTCCAAAGGTTAGGATCTGTTGATTTTACATACCGATGGAAGTTCTCTAACCAAGGATCAAAATCATTACCTCTGAATATTAGGGGATGAGCCATCGAGAGATGATAAATGCACCGTAATCAGTTGAGCAAAGCGAGGCACTAAATTAGTGAAACAAAACACTGAACACAAGAGACCCACTCTGAAATGCACCACAAAAGTTGCAGGATCAGCTGCGGATCGTTAGATCCAAAGCACAGCAACCTGCTCTGATACCACTTGTTGGGGTGCAAGGCACGGATTCAGAGGGGGGGTGAATGAATCCCCGATAAAATTCTATTGCGGAGTAAAACTTTTGCCTCGATTCAATGTAGTCTCATGGGACTACAAGCTTTCTCACTCAGAAATCTGACAGCTTAACTCAGAAGAGCAATTGTTATGAGAAACACTAAGAAGCAAATGCTTCTGCTAAACGTTCTATCATACACTTGTCAGTTGAAACGAATTCAAGCAGAAATCACATATACTAAAATGGAGTGCCCAAGCAACCTGAGAAGTGGGAAAAGAAGATATGGAAGATGTACGCAAAGCAACCCACAAAGCAACATGATTTTTAGGTGGTTCGGTCCACAGACCTACGTCCACCCCACACTCTAACTAGAGTGTGGCAACTGCTGCCAAACAGCTTGAAACCGCTAGGCGTCACAGCTTGCCTACAAATGTTGCCTAACAGGTTGAACCAGAGGAACACACTCCTCTCTTCTTCCTACCCGGAAGGAACCACTAGTGACACCCAGTCACTAGCAACCAGAGACCCAAGTCTCTCTTCCTCTAAACCAGAGGGAAACCACAAGCGACACCCAGTCACTTGCTAACCGGAGGACCAATCCTCCCTTCCTCCAACCCGGAGGAAACCTAGCGACACCCAGTCACTAGCAACCAGAGACCCAAGTCTCTCTTCTCCTGAGTCCACAGGAGGAACCCCGACCTCAAATCAGAGAATCGAAAAACACAGTTGAAAAGGGAAAAACAAGTGTGAGAAAATTCAGCTACAGAAAGCTAGAAATAAAGCATAAGAATGTAGCTCTCGCAGGAGCATATTGGTCTGGATCTGATCCAGAAGCCAACAGATAGCAGATCTTCAATTTGCTTCAGCAGCTTCACTATCTCTCTTCTTCCTCGAACTCTCTCTTTTTCAGCACTCTGACACTACTGCATTCTATTCTTCTCTTTTCTGTTCGTCTTACACTTCTCTTTTCTGCTACTGTTCTCAGACAATTCATGTTCTTGTATTCTTCATTTTTTCTTTCAAGTATCTTTTCTTGTTCGCAGGAGGAGGGTCTTTTATATTCATTTTTTCTGGGACCCACGAGCTCACGTACTCGGCGTGTGGAAGGCTCGTTCCCGCCAAGAAGCGTCAAGAAGCTTTCAGCCACGTGTCAGAATCTCAATGTTTAGCTATCCACGTGGCAACTTCTTCGCATAATGATCAACCTTGGATTACGTGCCAGTTGTTCGCTGTACTATCCTCACGAACTCTTGTTCTTCTACTCCTCGTGAGTTAAGTGCTCAGGTGCACATCAGATGCTCGAACCGTGGTTTTCCTCAATTGATCACTTGCGTGCTTAATGTTGGGTCCCACGATCAATGACACCCAAGAGGGGGGTGAATTCGGTGATTACAAATTTTAAGGAAACTCTTCCAGTTTTAACAAGTGTAATGAAACAACAATTAAAATCTCAAATCTGTTGAACAGCAAGTTAGATAACATCTTACACTAATCCTCACACTAGATGATAAGACGAATGCTGCGTGGTGGAGTGAATTCCTTTCAACAAGATTAAGGAAGTTAATTAAGCCAAGAAACAGATTCTCTCAATCTTACCGTTCCCACACGATCATATAAAAGGGTTCAACAATCAAACCAAGACAACGCGCAAAGCAAACCACAATACACAGGGATTTTAAGGTGGTTTGGGACCACGACGGGCTCCCTACGTCCACCCCTCACCAAACTAGGTGAGGCTTCACTCGGGGATAAATCCCCAAACGGAGACGACGCTCCAACCACACACGCAGGACGACGCCTGCACACACACATGGGGACGTGCCCTAATGCACACACACACACACACACACACACACACACACACACACACACGCATGGAGATGTAGTCTCCAACATAATCCAACAGGCGGATCAACAAAAAGCACACACGTTGCGACAAGTGCAATAAATCTCACACACACGTAGATCTAGGAAGACCTACGTACACACATGAATCCAATACGACACACACAAATGACCACGGATCCAACAACGATCCACACACACACAAGTATGCAGTTTATAAGAGATACAAATCTGAAACTTAAAACACAATAAGACTCAATTGAGAAAAACTCTTGATTTGGCTCCCCTTTGAATCTATGTTGTTGATCTTGAATGTGGCTTCAATGTACACTTGAACGGAGGTTTAATCTGTGCTTGCTTGGCTCTTCTTTTCTTTGGACAGCACTCTCTTTATCTCCCTTGGATCTTTCTTGACTCCCCTTAGATCGTTCTTGAAGGATGATGAAGGATTCTTGCATAAATGATGTTGTAGCTTGATTCTCTATGCAACTTCTGGTTGGAGATCAATTGGAAACTTGTTTGCAGCTTCATCCCTTCACATTCACGCTCAAAACATGGTGGAAGAACCCCTGGAGCTGCTACCTGCGACCTGCAACCTGCGACCTGCACACACAAAGTTGAAGAAAAGAATAGTTTTCATGTTCATCCCTTAGGGTTTTCACTCCAATAAGATGTTTTATAGACTTAAGACGGTCAACAGACAGCCTAGGGACTAGATCCAGATACCCTGGAGTGATTTGGGGCTTTTGGACCAGAATGGGAGGACTATTGGCGTACTTATACGAAGGTCAAATATGACGGCGTCGCCACGTAACGGAATGGGTCGACCCTTGGGGTCGACCCTCGGGCAAATAGAACACAAACCAGAATGATTTTTGGTTCAGTTTTACTGGGGTCGACCCTCGGGCTAAACAGAATCCAAAACAGAACCAAATCTTGGTTCTGGTTTACAGGGGTCGACCCTTTCAGGTAGGGTGCACAAAAACAGGTTCTGTTTTGGGCAGAACCTCAGAGGGTCGACACCATGGGTCGACCCCTTCTTGTTTGGACCTGAAAAATAACTAAAACCTCCATCAAATCAATGGAAAACAATGGATTAAATATTACCATAATTCCATGAAGATCAACCATGATTTTTCATCCTGAAAAACATGATAAAGCAAGAGGTTAGATCAAGATCAAAATATATGGGTCATGCATTAACATATGAAGCTAGTTTTGAGACCGAGACCCAAATGACATGAAGTATGATTATGAAAGCACTAGCATGAGATGCATAAATGCTTTGATAACATTTTCATCTTAAGAACCTCCCCAAGAATATGCATAAGACACTTTGAAGCTATTAAGTCTTTAACTATCCAATGAAGTCAATTGAGTGCATGACTAATGAATCACTCCCAATCTATGCACATGTAAGCAAGAGTGGGAGCTTACCATTGACTCCAGAGTGGTTTTCGCAAAGTGAAACTTACACATCACATCAAAGTATTGATCATGCATTTGAAGGGGCATTTCCAATACAAATCAATCAAACCTCATATGAGTTCCAACTTCAGTCCAGAGCAATATGTATCCAATCATCATTGAGTCATGATTTTGTATGAGTAAGAGGAAGATGATGATCCTTTCAACAAAGACAAACAATGAAGTGGAGATGATTTTACACAGTGACAAGCAACCAATTCATATCAACGAATACTCAATGAATCTACATTAGTATGGGCAAAAAGAACAAGAATATTAGTCTTAACATTCCTACACTAAAACATGCATGAAGGCGCATGCATTCTAGTCCAGTGGCAGTACCTGCAAAGCAAGATAGCAACGTGTGAGTTCGTTTGTCATGAAGATATTTTCCATTAATCAATCACACAATATGTCACATAATATATTGGGATTATCAAAACCACTATCATCACACATGAAGTTTAGTTATCATCAAAATCATAGCTCAACAATCTCCCCCTTTTTGATGATGACAAACTTAGTGATGAATGATGACAATCTTAGTGAAGATGGCAAACGAAATGATTTTTCTCTTATCACAGGCAATCATGTATCACATGAAATTTCACATGAAAGTTTTGAATCTTTTTCTCTCCCAATCATGAATCCAGCAATCAGCAATATCAATCATGAATCACATGAAATGTTTCTCCCCTTTGACATTATCAAAAAGCAGGGTAATGCCAATCATTCTCCCTCATGAAGAAGAAACAAAGGAGGTGCAAATTGTAACATGATAAATGTGCAAGGAACAATAACCCACATTGGAAATTCTGATGAAGCAGTAGAAAATTATAAATAAGTGGGTTCATGGAATGTATGGGAGGCACCAAATCATTGATTTGTATTGGAAATTCTGATACCAAATGTTGACTAGAGAGGATACCAATTGATGATTACTTGGACGTGCCAAATCCTTCTCCCCATTTGCCAATCAAACACAAAGATTTATTGAGCAAGTAAATAGCATGAAGAGACCACTTAATTTTCAGTTTTTAGTATTTTCTAGATTTTTAATTTTTGATTTGTGGTTTGAAATGCATGAGATACAACTTATGGATGTGATGGCATGTAAGATGCATACACAAGCAAACAAATAGATACATATATATACATGCAACACAGCTCCCCCGTACTTATTTAAGAGAGGATGGGTATAGGAAAGATACAAGAGAGTCATGACAATCAGAATACGCATGTGTAGCACATAGGAGATTGTGCAATCATATAGGAGATTAATGCAATCAATCAACTTTCTGAATACATAAAATCAAATTTTCAGATGTGTAAGTGAGTAACATGAAAAATGATAGTTTCAATATGGATATTCAGATTTTCAGATCAACACATGGAGACATTTTACAGACTGCACTTCAATTTTGAGAACAGCGTATTGGAGGCTTCGCTCTACCTCAACAATTTTTCACAGATAAATAGAATTTTTCTAAGAATGATCAAGTTCAAATAATTCCTTTTTACGCGAGTAGACACATGGAGCTCATGCCAGAATCCCCGGTTCATCAGAATACTGAACCATTTCACCTCATTTTGAACAGAGGTACCAATCCATACTTTTCAGATATGAACCACATCACGTCTCAAGTGACATGTGCTCAGTTTATTTAGTGAGACCGAGCATTACTCTGCCGTTCATTTTCATTTCAGATTTTTCAACAAAGATAGGTAGGCAACTTTTTCCTCAACTGTCTCTTCAACATACTTGCAGCAAATTTAACATCTCTAGAGTGTTGAAAAGAAATTCATATATCCTTATCCTTAACACTCATTTTCACATTTTATGTATGAAGTGTGCGAATTTGATCCAGCATGTATACCGAAAATATCCTGAATACATAATAATACAACTCCCCCTAAATAGATGCACTTTTACTTCCCCCATAGTGTACAACATGAAGTACATCGTTAATGACTCATTTGTAACATTATTTATCAAGAAGGCATAAGGTCATAGAAATTTCAAGGATGGGGGTGAATAGCATATAATAACACACAAGCACACATTGGGATTTTATGCAAATGCACTATGGCGTGCATGCGAGCGATGTGATGTCAATTTGATACCAATTGAATGGATGCCAACAGAATGAACTAAGTGCGACTAATGCATGAGTTCTAATGCAATGCAGAAATTAACATGGGTGCAAGGTGTGTGTTTTTGATTTTTCATTTGAGTGAACTAAATGCACATATGCATTGGATTCTGATGCATACAACCTATAACTGTATGAGAATGAAAGACAAGATGCAGAAATAAGATGAGAGCTTTGATTTTCAAGCTAGTGTGACAGAAATCTTATTGAGATCATCCACATTCAATCCATTAATCAGCAAACATTATTTATGACAAGACCTTTATGAATAAGGGTGCATAAATGATCAAAATTAAGCAATGCAACCCAAATTTTAGAATTATTCAAAAAAAAATTTCAAAGGTCTTTCACAAGATTTGAAATGAGAATTCATCCAAAAGTCAAATGTATGGATCATTTAATCACAAACATATTTTCAATTTACATAACTCAGCTTAAGGATTCATTCAAAAATTAATCAATCACAAGCCAGTCAAGATCTGGTACGAGGCGGAGATGTTAGTCCAAAGACCCAACTCAACGCATAGGGAATGCTTCCAAGTGGATATAATCCACTCTTTCACAAATGCCATTTGATATACCAGATATGCAATTCAATTCAAGTGTCATTCAATAACCAACCACTTCATGCACATCTCTCAAGGTTTTCATTTGGTTAAATCAATTAACTATGCTCATCACATCAAACTAGATTCAACCAATTTGTCACAGCATGCTAGTAAATGACAACTCAAGTTTTTAGAATCAACACTTGTCATCTGAGGGTATCACCAAGTGACAAAAAGACCATTGCATGATTTAACAAGGTCGAATTACCTTGGTTCAGGAGACGAGATTGGAAGCCTTCAATCACTAAGATTGTCAACCTCATGGAGGTTGATATTTCAGATTTTACTTTCTTACCTTTGTCTTGAGCATCATTTTTCTTCCAAGTCTTTCACCTATTGAACCCATCCTTCGTTAACAGAGATGCGCACTTTTCATACCATGTCTTGCATACTATCAAGTCACTTCCTATCTCCTGGTGGTGGATTGAGAAAATTTTTATCATTTTCATCCTTGCAAGGTATTCCTCATTTGATTCAAGCTTGGTCACGGCCAGCCCATCAGTATTTAGATTTTGGGAGTGTAATCTGCATTCAAGAACAACAGAGTTGATTTGTCAATTTCGATTCAAATTGATTAACAATGACATGACAAATTCATTTTACAATTGGCATCTCCTAGACAGCTCTAGATGCAATGCATGACTCATGTGTGAACCTTAACATTAATCCCATATGATGAATGTGGTTGCTCCCCCTTAGTGTGTGCATGAATGCAAGATGTTCAGTAATAATCCAATGCCATATGCAGCCTGTAACTAATTAACTTATAGTATCGGGCGGAGAACTTATATCCGAAGATCACCTCACGCATAGTGATAGCTTTCAGACAGGCAAAATCTGCCCTTCCACATGTCACCATTTGATATACTATGTAGTCAAGGGTGATGAAGATAGGAGGATTGCTATGCATTATGACATGAATTCAGAATGTTCAACTTATGCAAGACAATGCGTGAAAGTGTATGCAAACTCAAAATATGTAGTGAAATCATGATCTGAAGAATCTTCAAGCTCTCCTACAACAAGATGCTATATGACAAGTGATATGCGCACAAATATGCAAACAACTATGAATGAAATGCATGTGCAGCCATATGCAATATTACATGACTATATGACCCAGAGTAAGTCAAAACATGACAGAGTCACTACAGAAAGTATGAGGGATATCACCTGATCTTCAAATTCAATTTTTGATTTTTATTCCAACCTGACTTATGCCACTTGGCCCATGTGCCTTACCTTCTTGATTGAAAATAGATTTCATACTTTACACTCCATGGCACACCTGTAAAACAGATTTCTTATTTGACATTCTTAGGTACCCAAACCATCTTGGGTAGTTATGGGTTAGCAACATCTTTGGCACGTGGCTTCCACTTCTTAACAACACTCAAATCATCATTTTCCTTTAGAAAGCACTCATGCATGTTATGCCCAAATTTACCACAGTAACGACAACATGGCTTCAAGAGCTTAAAGGCATGAAAATCATTTGAAGCATGTGACGTCACATTCACTCTTCTCATTTGGTTGACCATTTTGTACATTTGAGCATGATGTGTTGAATGAAAATTCTTTTTCTTTGTTAGTAGCCAGCAGTGTGAAATTGTATGACCTCTTTTACCACAGTGATTGCAATGCATGAGAGATTTTGTAGTAAATGATTGCTTTGAATTTGTGGAGCCAGTTCTGTTCCTGCAAGCATTCAAATCATCATTTTTCATAATGAAACAATCTTGCATCATGTGTCCAAGTTTTCCACAGTAAAGACAAGAGACATTTCTTTTTTTAGATGCATGGAAGTTTACATGAATAATTCTAGCATGCACATTCTGGACATCCACACTCTTTTTCAGATTTGATTGAGTTCTTGACATGGTGTGTTCATGGGAGTGAGATGTGGAGGTGCTGGGTGCACAAGTGGTATGAACAAAAGAAGTGTGTAGCTTACTCTCAAATTTCTTTTTGTTCATTGGATTAAAACCCAGCCCTTCTTTTTGAATGTTCACTTTTATGCCCAGCAATTTATCCAAGTTTTCTTGGCCATTCACAAATTTAGACAATGAAGCATTCAAGCCAGAAATTTCTTTTTCAAGATATGAAATGTGCAATTCAGAATTGGCAAGTTCTTCTTCACAAGTGGAAAGACTAACATTCAACATGGCATTGGTAGTCTTGAGGCATTCTACTTCTTGCCTAAACTCATCCATATTTTCACATTCTCTAACGACCACAGATTTTCCTTTTTCAAGTTTCAACAATCTTTCAGACATGGCATTGTTCAACTCCTTTAGTTTCTCATTTTCTCTTTCAAGTTTCTTTTCATGAGCAAATTCAATTTGGCCAATGTCCATTAGACTCATTCTCTCTTTCAGCTCCTTATTTTCATTTCGTAAGGAAGAGATTTGATCTTTGTGAATTTCAATGTCAAACATGTAACCATCAATCAATTCCTTAAGGTGTGAGCATTCTTTGCATGAGGAATCACTTTTATTTTGACCAACATTCTTTTTCAACTTTTTATTTTCAGATTTCAACTTGTATTTTTCAGCAAGCTCTTCATAGGCATTCAACAACTCTTCATAGTTAAAATCATCTTCATAATCAGAGTCAGAGTTTACCTTTGAGCTCGATTCACTTGGCTGACCACTCGCTTGTTCACTCGTGCCCGCTACAAGACATCTATCTTTAAGCTCCTGCTTGAGATATGCTAATCCATCCAATATTTCCTTCGCGGATCTGCAATGGGAGACAAAAGGAAAATAGTTAGAATCAACTGCAGCAGTAAGCAACTTCAAAACCAAGTAATTTTGATCATGTATGTGCTTTTGATTTTCAGTCCAGACATTTTTATCTTTAGGCAATTCATGAGGACCATGTGAAATAAGCTGCCATAGCTTAGGATCATATGAGTTGACTAGACTGCACATCCTTCCTAACCACAAATCAAAATTACAGCCATCAAACACGGGTGGAGAAGTCAATGTGTACATGATGGTAGTCATTGATCCGGTTCACTCTAGATCGTTAGATCTATGAAATTAGAGCCTTAGCTCTGATACCAATTGTTGGGTCCCACGATCAATGACACCCAAGACGGGGGATGAATTGGGTGATTACAAATTTTAAGGAAACTCTTCCAGTTTTAACAAGTGTAATGAAACAAAAATTAAAATATCAAATCTGTTGAACAGCAAGTTAGATAATCGCTTACACTAATCCTCACACTAGACGACAAGACGAATGTTGTGTGGTGGAGTAAATTCCTTTCAACAAGATTAAGGAAGTTAATTAAGCCAAGAAACAGATTCTCTCAATCTTACCGTTCCCACACTATCATATAAAAGGGTTCAACAATCAAACCAAGACAACGCGCAAAGCAAACCACAATACACAGGGATTTTAAGGTGGTTCGGGACCACGATGGGCTCCCTACGTCCACCCCTCACCAAACTAGGTGAGGCTTCACTCGGGGATAAATCCCCAAACGAAGATGACGCTCCAACTACACACGCAGGACGACGCCTGCACACACACACGGGGACGTGCCCCAATGCACACACACACACACACACACGGAGACGTAGTCTCCAACACAATCCAACAGGCGGATCAACAAAACACACACACGCTGCGACAAGTGCAGCAAACCTCACACACACGTAGATCTAGGAAGACCTACGCACACACATGAATCCAATACGACACACACAAATGACCACGGATCCAACAACGATCCACACACACACAAGTATGAAGTTTATAAGAGATACAAATCTAAAACTTAAAACACAATAAGACTCAGTTGAGAAAAACTCCTGATTTGGCTCCCCTTTAAATCTATGTTGTTGATCTTGAATGTGGCTTCAATCTACACTTGAATGGAGGTTTAATCTGTGCTTGCTTGGCTCTTATTTTCTTTGGATAGCACTCTCTTTATCTCCCTTGGATCTTTCTTTACTCCCCTTAGTTCGTTCTTGAAGGATGATGAAGGATTCTTGCATAAATGATGTTGTAGCTTGATTCTCTATGCAACTTCTGGTTGGAGATCAATTGGAAACTTGTTTGCAGCTTCATCCCTTCACATTCACACTCAAAGCATGGTGGAAGAACCACTGGAGCTGCTACCTGCGACCTGCGACCTGCACACACAAAGTTGAAGAAAAAAATAGTTTTCAGGTTCATCCCTTAGGGTTTTCACTCCAATAAGATGTTTTATAGACTTAGGACGGTCAAGAGACAGCCTAGGGACCAGATCCAGATATCCTGGAGTGATTTGGGGCTTTTGGACCGGATTGGGAGGACTATTGGCGCACTTATACGAAGGTCAAATATGACGGCGTCGCCACGTATCGGAATGGGTCGACCCTCAGGCAAATAGAACACAAACCCGAATGATTTCTAGTTCAGT
Organism: Amorphophallus konjac; assembly: GCA_022559845.1. Lineage (NCBI taxonomy): Eukaryota > Viridiplantae > Streptophyta > Magnoliopsida > Alismatales > Araceae > Amorphophallus > Amorphophallus konjac. Next base: position 124,246,396 of record CM040128.1, read on the forward strand.
TTTACAGGGGATGACCCTTGGGGTGAACCCTCGGGCTAAATAGAACCCAAAACAGAACCAAATGTTGGTTCTGGTTTACAGGGGTCGAACCTTGGGGTCGACACTTCAATGGGTCGACCCCATGGGTCGACCCTTTCAGGCAGGGTGCACAAAAACTTGTTCTATTTTGGACAGAACCTCAGAGGGTCGACCCCATGGGTCGACCCCTTCTTGTTTGGACCTGAAAAACAACTAAAACCTCTATCAAATCAATGGGAAACAATTGATTAAATATTACCATAATCCCATGAAGATCAACCATGATTTTTCATCCTGAAAAATATGATAAAGCAAGAGGTTGGATCAAGATCAAAATATATGGGTCATGCATTAACATATGAAGCTAGTTTTGAGACCGAGACCCAAATGACATGAAGTATGATTATGAAAGCACTAGCATGAGACGTATAAATGCTTTGATAACATTTTCATCTTAAGAACCTCCCCAAGAATATGCATAAGACACTTTGAAGCCATTAAGTCTTTAACTATCCAATGAAGTTAATTGAGTGCACGACTAATGAATCACTCCCAATCTATGCACATGTAAGCAAGAGTGGGAGCTTACCATTGACTCCAGAGAGGTTTTGGCAAAGTGAAACTTACACATCACATCAAAGTATTGATCATGCATTTGAAGGGGCATTTCCAATACAAATCAATCAAACCTCATATGAGTTCCCACTTCAGTCCAGAGCAATATGTATCCAATCATCATTGAGTCATGATTTTGTATGAGTAAGAGGAAGATGATGATCCTTTCAACAAAGACAAACAATGAAGTGGAGACTGAAGAGGCGGAATCTCGCGCTGTGTCCTGAGCGGGCTGTAGATCACCAGAAGATGTTTCTGCAAGAGAAGGGAAACGTATCAGAGGGCCTAGGGGATCTCCCTGGGGGAAAACCCTCCGATGGCTAAGTCAGTAGAGCGATGGTGGAAGCGATAATGGGGGGAGGAGAGAGCTGATGCGCGAGAATCCTCTCCACCAAGGGTGAAGCGAATCGTGCTCAGGAGCTTAGGGTATGTGAATGGCTAGTTCATCTTACCATCTTCCGAGGGTATCCCTGGCTTAAATAGTGCGTCACCTTTTAAGAGTCCGGTGAGCTGAGGGCTTCCCGGCGGGAGTTACGTCTTCAGCGGGGGCTTTCATGGCCGGATCGTGGGGGCGTTATCCCCTTGGAGTTCGGCAGCTCCCATGACTCTCCCGCTGGCGGAGGACTCTGAACGGCCGCACCTGCAGATAATCAAGCGGTCTCACCGAGCTACGGGGATGCTGGCTCGTGTCCGAGCGATAGGCATGGCCCGGCGAAGGTGGGGTCGGATAGGTCGGCTGGAGCCTCTTTCTCTCGGTCGGAGAGTGGGCTTTAGACCGGACCTTCCATGCGACCTGACCGTTGTCTCGGGCCCTCCGAGCCTAGAAGGCCGCCGGGGAGAGTTGGTTCCTCGAGTCTTTGTTTATTGGGCTTTTCTCCCGAAGTGGGCCCTGTGGGCTATCACTTGGGTGGGCTCGCTCGGTTGGACCTTGTAGGTCTTGTTGGGCTGCCTTTGTGGTGGGCTGCGAAAATCCCCCTCTCCACTTGTCCCCCTCCTACTCCTGAGCCAAGGAGGCTCGGATGAGTAGTTTTTCGAGGCTTTGGACCGGCGTGGCTCAGGTGGGTGGAATTCCGTTGGAGTTATGTAGCCGCTTATAGCGGTCGCCGAGGCCCATAATGATGATCCTGTCGGATTTGAAATGAAGGGGCCCCCATTTTTCTCGGAGCATGGAACGGCGCGCCGCCACCCTCAGGGGTTTATAGGGGGCGCTGTTCATCGTTCTAGGCTTCCAGGGTTTTAGGCTTTCCTTGCTTCTTGATGCGCCGTGAGAGCACAGCGGAGACGCGGAGCCTTGCGGCGGCGTTTGAAGAGTTGGCGAGGATAACCGCGGAGGCGGTCCGACAGCTTCCTTCTCCCCCGGAGTCTTCAAGCTCGTACGAGGGATCTTCTCCCGATCCGATGGCGGATCAGAGTCCGGAGCTTGTGCCCGTGAGGCGCGATCCCGTCCCCAACTGTAGCAAGTTGGGAGAAGCGGAGGTGCGGAGGCTGGAGCACCGTTTCCGTCTGCCTTTCCGCTATAGCTTTGCTACCGCCACTCCATATGAGACGAGTCTGGATGACCACGATGGGCACATTTGCACCTTCCTTTTGGCCTGGAAGAGTGGATTCCGGCTTCCTTTCGATCCTTACGTACTGTAGCTTCTCACTTTTTTCCGGTTGGCGCCTATCAGTTGGTGGCCAACTCCTATCTTCTTCTTTCTGCCCTTGGGATCTTGTGCCATCAACGCGGCATCTTCCCGTCTCTGGACCTTTTCCACTTCTTCTTCGAGCTGAAGGCACATCCATCGGCTGGGAAAGGTTTTTACTTCATCTAGGCGCGAAGGAACAGGAGCTGCATCTCGCTCGCGGCGAAGGATTCTTCGCACAAGGGGTGGAAGACTCAATTCTTCTGGGTGAAGGCGGTGGCGACGGACGAGATCTGGAGATGCCGGACCTCGCCCAATTTTCACCCGAATTTGCCCCCTCGCCAGGAGGAGTTCCCTCCCCACGTGGAGCAGCAGGCTGCCCGTCTGCTGGAGAATCGCCAATCGACCGAGGAGCTGGTGACGCCGGAGAACATCGAACGGTGTCTTCTCTCGCGGTTGACGTCGTCAGGTATGGCTCTTGAGGCTCTTCTTCTGGAATGGTAACTCTTTTTCCTCCTCCTGACTGGGGCTTCTTCTTGTTGCAGATGTGAGGCGGGAGCCTCTGGAGGAGGCGGCCGAGGTTATCGATCTGGAAGAAGACTCGGCAGCCGATGAACCTGATGTCTCGGCGGGTCGCGCTCATGCCCGAGATAAGGGCAAGGGGGCGGCCCCCGAGGGGACTTCTCTATCGACCGGCCTGAAGCGCAAGGATCCCCTGGTGGGGAAATTGCGGGAGGCCGCGAAGGCCAGGAAGAGGGCCAGGAAAGCCGGTCTTCCTACCACCGTCGGGGGCGACTCTGGCTCAGCGGCGCTCCCCTCTCGGGGGCAGGATGGGGCCGACCCTTCTGGGCTGGCTCTCCCATCTGCCGAGCGAGAGGGGGCCGAGGAGACCAGGGGCCCCGCAGAGGGAGGTGATGGGTCGGCTCTCCCCTCTGTAGGGACAGAAGGGGCCGATGCCGGCGTGGCCTACGCTGGGACCGAGAGTTCGGTCGGAGCAAGTGGGGGTGTGCCCGCGGGGGCGCCGCAACCCCAAGTGCCGGCAGTTTCTGGTGCCGTTGATCCCGTGGCGCCGGTCGAGGGTGGGGGTTCGCCCGGGGAGGCGTTGCAACCCCAACCGACCGTGGTGCGCGGGGCGGTTAGTTTCGCCGCTACAACAGGGCCTTCTGGCGGGGTGCCCGGGGTGGAGCGGTCCCCTTTGCCGGAAGCTCTGGTCAGGCTTGGTGTCTCGGGTGATCTGTACCGGATCTGCCGGTCGATCGCCGATAGGACGAGGGGAGGAGAAAAGCGCAGCACTCCTGCCGGGGTCCTTGACATCCTGATGGAGGGCGGCCTGGTTATAGCTCAGACAGCGGCCGTGATGGCAGAGGCGCACGCCCGGACGGAGGCGGAGCGGTCGAAGCTCGCCTGGACCCTTGGTGGATGCGAGGGGAAACTGGCCCGGCTCGAGGGGGAGCATGAGGGGCTCCGGCGGGAGTTCCTTGCATTCAGGGAGTTGGCGCGGTCGAGCCGACGGGAAGCCGAGGTGCTGGCCGAGCAGCTGACAAGGGCCCAAGAATCGCTCGAGAGGAAGAGCAACAGTCTAAAAGACGAGCGTCAACGTCACATCGAGCTGGATAGCCTCTGGGAACTTGAGCGCAGCGAGCTGCAGGATCGGGCGGAGGACGCGGAGCGCCTTCGCGCCGAGGCCGAGGCGGACCGAGCCCGGGCAGAGGGTCGGATGACCGAGGCCGAGCGGAGGATGACCGAGCTGGAGGAGCGTCTGGCGAGGGCGGAAGAGCGTGCGGCCGAGGCGGAGCGGGCTCGGGACGGGCAGGTCGAGGCGGAGGCGATCGAGCGCTATAAAGGCTCGGAAGCTTACTCGGCCGACCTGATCGTAGCCGCTCTACCCTACTACGAGGTAGCGCTCCGCCGGGGTGCTCGAAAGGGGTTCAGGCAGGGCTATCGCCGGGCGATGAACTATGCTAATGAGCACCTGGCCGGAGGTGATTTTCCTTATTGCCAGCGTTATGACTCGGACGAGTCAGATTCCAGCTCCTCATCTTCGGCCGGGGAAGCACCGGAGGAGTCGCCCCCTGCGGGGTCACCAGCTCCGGAAGCCTCGGGAGGGCTCGCGACCGGGACAGTTCTCGCACAGGCGAGGTCAGTGTCCGGGCCGGCCGTCGCCGAGGGTACCAGGGCTGACGCGTCCCCTACTGCGGTTCCCGAGCTTCAAAGTGGGCCCGAGGCCTGATGTATTTTGTTTTATTTTGCCCCTTCCTCTTTTTGTTCGTCTTCCTTGTTGTAAGAGGCTTTTATGGGAGGCAATAAATAACTTACTTTATTTGATCGCTATCTTTGCTGTGATTCGGTTGGCGTATCGGGGCAGTTGGAAAGTGCCGATATTTTTTGCGCCGTTTTCGCACGTCGATTCGGGAGACTTCTGGCGGGCGTCCTTCCGTATTACCATGCTTTGAAAGTCGAGGTGCTTCGCGAATCCCGCTAGGGCGGGGGGCAAGGATTTTGAGGTGACCTTCCCAGGGAGGTCCTGTAGCGTGTTTTCGAGGGGGGAGTCATTTAAGGCGCGTGGCCTCCCTTGGCCTATAAAAAGGACCGAAGGGTGCTCCTCCTCTCTTAACACTTAGGACTTCCGCCGGCGGTCTGCTCTTATTCCCTCGTCTTCGCTTTGCGTTGCGCCGCCGCGATCGGAGCATGGAGGACCCTTCAGAAGGTGATGCTGCAGACGACGGGGAGCGGCCGGTTCCAGCTGTCCTGGAATATTGGTCGGGTCCCACGGTCGCCGCGCGTGCATGAGACGGGTCCGACGGTCGCCGCGCAGATCGGGAGAGGGCTTCGACGTGCGGGGGCACGCCGTTTGCCTCCTCTTGGCTCCGGCGAGGCTTCCAGGCGGACGCCGAGATGGAGGGTGGATGGGGGAGTTAGGGATGCCGGCCGCCATTCCCCTCCGTGGGAGGGGAGGAGGCGGCTCTAGTCCCTTCCTTATCCCTGTCCGCAGCCTCTTTCTCTCTCTTTTGTTCTTCATTTCTTTCACTCTTCGGGGGCTGCTTGCTTTCTGTTCGCCTCCAAAGAGTTGGCAGTTTGGAAGAAAGGGGACCGTCGCGGCGTGCCCTTTTTCCAGGTTGTTGCCAACTTGGAAGGTAGCCTTCCTTGCGTGAAAGGTGGCCTTCTCCTTACCGTCCCTCTGTCACCTTTGTCACGAACCACCCGAGCCAACTGGGTCGACCATCTCTTGTCCGAGCCAGTTTCTACGCGAGGCAGAGTCAGTGGCTGGATGCGAGAAGGTCAAGACCGGGTCGACCGGGCGATGGCCGTTTGCTGCGGTGCCAGATGTATTTTCGCTTTTTGTTATGTAATGTATTGGCAGTTGCCTTTCTGATGTACCAACAGTTATCTTGAATGAATGCGAAAGATAGGGGGGTTTATTTTACCCAATTTGTTGATACAGTATTCAGAAATAAAATCTGCGTAGTGTGGTTGCGTTCCATGTCCGGGGAATGGGTTCCCCTTCCATTGTGGCTAACCTGTACGCACCTTTCCCGAGCGTCTCGATCACTCGGTAGGGGCCTTCCCAATTGGGGGATAGCTTGCCCGCCGCCTCTAGTGGTCGAGAGGCTTCTGCCTTCCTGAGGACGAAGTCCCCTGGTCGGAATTGTCTGCCTCGGACCCTGGCGTTGTAGTACCGAGTGAGGCGGCGCTGGTACTCCGTAGCTCGGACGTTCGCGATCTCTCGGAGTTCGTCTGCCAGGTCGAGGTTCTCGAGCAGCTTCTGCTCGTTTGCCTCGGGCAAAAAGCTGATCACTCGGAGAGACGGATTGGCGATTTCCAATGGAACGACGGCTTCGGTGCCATATACCAGTTGAAAAGGGGTCTCACCGGTTGCCGTTCTGGGGGTCGTTCGGTGCGACCATAGTACGCTAGGCAGTTCCTCGAGCTAGCTACCCTTAGCCTTGCTGAGTCTGGTTTTTATGCCCTTCAAGATGGTCTTGTTGGCATTTTCAACCAGCCTGTTGGCCTGAGGGTGGGCGACCGAAGTGAAGTGGTTGCGGATATTTAGGTCGGCACATCTATCTCGAAAGTATCGAGAGTCGAATTGCCGCCCGTTATCGCTCACTATCACTCGGGGGATGCCGAAGCGACAAATGATCGATTTCCATACGAAACCCCAGACGACTGTCTCGGTGATCCTCGCTGTTGCTTCAGCCTCGATCCATTTGGTGAAGTAGTCGATGGCGATGATGATGAACTTCTTCTGGGATTGAGCCGTTGGGAATGGCCTAAGGATGTCGATCCCCCACCGAGCGAAAGGGTAGGGCTCGGTAAGGGTGACAAGTTCCGTGGCCGGCTGGTGGACCAAATGGTCGAACCGCTGGCAACGGTCGCAATGTTGTACGTAAGCCGTGCAGTCGCGCTGGAGGGTCGGCCACCAGTATCCTTGCCTTAGCAGGATTCTGGCCAGCGACCGACCTCCTGAATGTGCTCCGCACAGGCCTTGATGAATCTCCTCAATAGCTTGGCTCGCTTCGTCGGGGCCGAGGCACTTCAGAAGGGGCCCGGAAAATGATCTTCGATAGAGGGCGTTGTCAAGGATGACGAAGCGCCGAGCTTGGTACTTCATTCGGCGGGCTTCTCGAGAGTCGGAGGGTTCCTGGGAGTCTCGTAGCAAGGATAGGTAGGGGGAGCGCCAGTCGTCGGGAGCGGCCGAGTCAATGGCGAGGAGCTCCGAGTCTATGCTCGGGCGCTCTAGCTCTTCTAGGAGGACCGATCGTGTACCTTCCGGGTCTAGGGAGGAGGCCAGTCGGGAGAGGGCGTCCGCCCGAGAGTTTTGCTCCCGAGCTATTCGGACTACCTCGAACTCCTCGAACTGCTGGGCCAGGCTCCGGACCAACTGGAGGTATTTGATCATAGGTGCCTCCCGAGCTTCGTACTCGCCGTGGACCTGGCTTGCGACCAGCTGGGAGTCGGTGTGGATCCTGACTCACTCAGCCCCCAACCGTCGGGCCATGTGGGCCCCCGAGATAAGGGCCTCGTACTCGGAAGCATTGTTGGACGCCGGAAAGTTGAACTTTAGGGCGTACTGCAACTCTACTCCTTCGGGGGACCTTAGGAGGATCCCTGCGCCGCTGCCGACCGAGTTGGACGATCCATCGACGAACAGCTCCCAGGTTGGCCCGGTTGCTGTCGGAGGCCTGTCCTCGACCGGAACGGTGCTCTCGGCGATGAAGTCGGCAAGCGCTTGCCCCTTGATAGCTGATCGTGGCCGATACGAGATGTCGTATGCCCCGAGCATGATGGCGCAGATTCGGGTGTAGCAGTACACGCCGTAGTCGGTGATGAAGGCGGTCTTCTCGACATCTTCAGGGTTCACTCGGATCTAGTGATAACCCGAATAGGCATCCAGGAAACTGAGTATCTCGTTGCCCGAGGTTGAGTCAACCAGTTGGTCGATGCTCGGTAGCGGATAGCAGTCCTTGGGGGTGGCCTTGTTCAGATTGGTGAAGTCTACGCACATTCGCCACTTGCCGGTGGTCTTCGGCACCAGGACGACGTTGGCTAGCCACGTTGGGTACAGGACCGGTCTGAAAAGACCAGTCTCATGTCCCTTGGTGACCTGCGCCTTGGGTACAGGAATCTCGCGCTGTGTCCTGAGCGGGCTGTAGATCACCAGAAGATGTTTCTGCAAGAGAAGGGAAATGTATCAGAGGGCCCAGGGGATCTCCCTGGGGGAAAACCCTCTGATGGCTAAGTCAGTAGAGCGATGGTGGAAGCGATAATGGGGGGAGGAGAGAGCTGATGCGCGAGAATCCTCTCCACCAAGGATGAAGCGAATCGTGCTCAGGAGCTTAGGGTATGTGAATGGCTAGTTCATCTTACCATCTTCCGGAGGGTATCCCTGGCTTAAATAGTGCATCGCCTTTTAAGAGTCCGGTGAGCTGAGGGCTTCCCGGCGGGAGTTATGTCTTCAGCGGGGGCTTTCATGGCAGGATCGTGGGGGCGTTATCCCCTTGGAGTTCGGCAGCTCCCATGACTCTCCCGCTGGCGGAGGACTCTGAACGGCCGCACCTGCAGATAATCAAGCGGTCTCACCGAGCTACGGGGATGCTGGCTCGTGTCCGAGCGATAGGCATGGCCCGGCGAAGGTGGGGTCAGATAGGTCGGCTGGAGCCTCTTTCTCTCGGTCAGAGAGTGGGCTTTAGACCGGACCTTCCATGCGACCTGACCGTTGTCTCGGGCCCTCCGAGCCTAGAAGGCCGCCGGGGAGAGTTGGTTCCTCGAGTCTTTGTTTATTGGGCTTTTCTCCCGAAGTGGGCCCTGTGGGCTATCACTTGGGTGGGCTCGCCCAGTTGGACCTTGTAGGTCTTGTTGGGCTGCCTTTGTGGTGGGCTGCGGAAATCCCCATCTCCAGAGATGATTTTACACATTGACAAACAACCAATTCATATCAACGAATACTCAATGAATACTCAATGAATCTACATTAGTATGGGCAAAAAGTACAAGAACATTAGTCTTAACATTCCCACACTAAAACATGCATGAAGGCGCATGCATTCTAGTCCAGTGGCAGTACCTACAAAGCAAGATAGCAACATGTGAGTTCGTTTGTCATGAAGATATTTTCCATTAATCAATCACACAATATGTCACATAATATATTGGGATTATCAAAACCACTATCATCACACATGAAGTTTAGTTATCATCAAAACCATCAAAACCATAGCTCAACTGATGTGACACGACCTAAGGGTGTACTAGTAACAACCAAATGAACCTTGGACCTAGACTTGCAAGCCCACTTACAAATTGGCGGACTCGATGTTGGCGGACCGATATCGTAACACAACCCTTTTCCCGTGGTGACTAAATGATGGTAGGGTGGATTTGAGAGTCTAAACCATGCTGCTTAGGGTGATTGACTTGGCCAATGAGTTCCCCTCCCTTGGATCGGAGCACCCACATCAGTGGGGCGGACGCCGTGCCTTGAGGGTACGGGGGTCTCTCCTTACTCAATCCGCGGTGGCCACTCGCGATCGGGAATCACGGATCGGGCACTCTCTTCCTTGCCGGCTGAACTAAGAGATGATACTAATAAAACACAAATATTCAGGGAGGGTTCAGCTTATACCTGACCGGTGTGAGGACACCGGCCCCGAGTCGGAGACGTGGGCGAGCGGGGAAGCGTGGGTTCCCCACACGCCGCGCCGGGGAAGCTTGATCTGCCCAAACAAAGAAGACCACTACACCTCTCGCAGGAGGGGGATCTTGGGGTGGGGATTAAAGCAATTACAAATATTAATACCTCCACGCAGGGAGGGGCCTTCAGCCGGCCAAGCGGGATGGGGAAGGCGAGGCAAGAACAACGACTAATAGTGGATGCCGAGTCTGCCAACTGTCTACGAACAGAGACAGTGGTTTGGTGTTGCAGCTATAGATTCCACTCACGAATTTCGCTGATGGCAAGGTCAGTGGCAAAAGCTTCGTAACAGGAAGGGGAATGCTTCAGAATTTTTGTGATTTCTTCTGGAGAAGCTACCGATCGGGGCAGAAGATGGAACAGGACCTCTATTTCTCGGACTAGCAGGGACTGACTTCCAACAGTAGGATGCAGAGGGTACTCCGGCCGCTCCCATTGTTGAAATCAGGCGCCGTCAGAGTCATTGGAATCGCAGTCAAGTTCTCTTCGCAGAAAAACTGACGGGGAAGCCTTCCGATGTCGGGGGAGGTCTGAGGACGCCGAACACTGCTGACAGGTCGAAGCAGACTGTGTTGTAGCAGAGGGACGCAGCAGAGGGAAAAAAATGGTAACTTCGGCCACCGGAGGCCAATTGGAACTCCGCTTCCTGATTCTGAAAATAGACAGGGAGAAGTAGAACTTTGTAGAAGAAATGGTAGACTGATTCAACCGAGGTTTGACGTGGCAGGACTCTCAATCCGGCTCTGTTGCTCAGCAGGATCTGTTCCGCGTAGTCGGGGGAGAACGGAGTTTCTGAACAGCCCCGAGCTCCGATGAAGACGAAACCACTTCTGTTGCGAAGAAGACCCGGAGACGCTTCCAACGATGGCTCTTGTGTCTTCAAACTCGTCCGGATGGCGTCGTGGTGGTCGCTGCAACAGACTGATTTGTCTGTAACCTGTGGACAGCAACCTGCAGCTCTTGTGTTGGCTTCTAAAGAAGGAGATGGGGGAGGTGTATGTATGAGAGGGGTGATGGGGTGGAAGAAGTAGTGTGTATGGAGGGATGGGGAATGCTAATGGAGATAGGAAGAGGATGGGAGGGGCAGTGGGGCAGGTCCTCAGCTGGAGGTAGGGGAAGGTGGAGTCAATGGAGGTGAATGGAGGGAGATGAGAGGGGCGACCAAGACTAGAAGGGAGGAGAGGGGGGCGGCCAAAACATGGAGGGAAGGTGGATTTCAAATTTGAATTGGCCTAGGGAGGTGGAGGGTTGTGTGGGAACTAGTGGCATTGCATTGGGAGGGAGGAGATTATGTTGGAAGTGGAGGAGATGCCACTAGGGACAATGGAAGTGGAGTAATGGCAACTTGGGGAAGTGGAGGGGTATTGAATGAGGTGGGTAGCTAGTGGAGGTGGTTGGGGAGGGGAGGAGAGAGAAGGAAATTCGAAATTGGGGTTGGAGGAGAGAGAAAGAGGGGTGAAATAGAGAGATTAAGAGGGGAATGGGTGAGGAATCTCTCCCCTAGGGTCTCTCACCCAAAAACTAGAGGAATCACTCCTTAAACTAGATTTGAACACTCAAATAGAAGGCTTTGTATTCATTCATTCATTAAGTTCAAATGGAGGAAATGGGGTCCTATATATAGGAAACCCACATTTCTACAAAAGACCCTGACAAAAGACTCATTGACAAATAACCGAAGGGGTAGGGGAGCTCATTGGGCTAAGCCCGAAGAAATGGGCCCAATTAGCACATTACACATTCTAATGACACTCAAACATAGGAAAATAAATGCTAGACCTAGGGACATGACTCTAATAAAATTAAAATTACATCAATGACTCAAATAAAAATTACATTGGACTCAAAATTAAATGGCTAGACCATGCCGGATGAAATAGGAGGTGATGTTCTCATCATACTCCCGGGGTGCGGAGAACTCGACTCCGTCGAGTAAGAGTCTTTCCTAGCTCGCCCATGTCTCCACCATCGTGGTCGGCCCTTCCACCTCATAAGATACTGCTGGATTGCCCTGCTCCTGATGGTGTCGTTATGTTCAACCAGTATCAAATCTTTGTGCTCATGCCGGGCTCTCAAGGTTAGAAGGGGATTCTTATTGGTGGGGTCACTCTTAAAGGGGGGTATGGGCTCAATATCCAGCTAGGTGCCACCGCGGGGCCCTTGCAGGGCACAAGGTCCGCCACACTACAATGAGGGTTGACCCCACATTCCTTCAGAAGGAACAACTCATTGGCATATATACTCAATCGCCCCAAGACCTTAAAGGGTCCAGTCTCACGATCCCTGAGTGTAAAGGCGACTCTAGGGAAGAGCCTCTTTATCCTGACCATCAGATAGTCACCCTCTTGGAAGTCTAGGTTTCTTTTGCGGGTATCAATTCGCCTTTGACAAATCCTTTTACCATTGATGATGGGCTTGCAAGTATGCAATCCTGAGACATAGTTGGTTAATGCTGGCACTCTATTGGATGTTGGGGGTCCCGGGCACCCAAATGTGGACCTAGCATGTCTAGACTCCCTATGAAGATTAGTGAAGATAGGAGGGCCTGGACCTCCAAATGTAGCTCTATCATGCAAAGGGGTGATAAATGCCGGGGGACCTGGACATCCAAGAATGCACCTATCATGCTTAAGACTCATGATGAATGGCGGTGGACCATTACATCCGAAAATGGCCCATTCATGCTTCCTACTTGACATGTGGGTGATGTGAATGAATGGAACCGTCTTATGAATCATGCCAAGTGATGTGTTGTGCCAAGACTTATGCATTCCTATCCCAAAGATCACTTCTATGTGTATGGGTGTGGGATGACCTTTGAACTTCCATGTAAAAGGGTCAAACATATCTAGGAAGGTGGGCATTATGGAGAGGGGCTCTTTCTTGTTTCCTAGGCAGACGTTATCTATGGCGATGGTTCCCTTTGTGTAGTCCAAGTCTTGTAAGAGGTGATCTTGGTCCAACATGGTTGTTTGGGGTAGGGAAATGTGAGTTGTGGGTAAGGTGGCTGTATCACATGGGTAACTAAGCTCCCATTGGAAGGAATCAAAGGGGTCATGGACTGGGCTTCCTAGAGGAAGGAACTCTATGTCCACATGGCCTATGCATGGTGGGTCATCCTTACTAAGGTCTTTAGTGGGCCAGTTGATCAAGGTACTTGAGATTTTAATGGTAGTGGAGTGGACCATGATGGGTTCTTCATCCATGGGGAGAATGAGAAGGAGGTCACTAGTGTAGCAACCAATGGTGAAGACTGAGGTGATAGAACCTCACATGGGTGGATGAGACTAAGTCTTCTTGGGTGGGCCGCTCCTATGCTCAATAAGCAAGTCAACTTTAGTTGCCATTCTAAACCCTTGAGGAGATCATCCCAACCATTTACCTCATAGTAGGATTGGAATGTGGTGTGATAGGAGTTAATGGGTGCTAATTGGAAAGGGTGCTCCATGGTTGGGGTTTGAAAGTATAAGGCATGAGGGATGGGATTTTGCTTGAGCCATTTGATGATGAGTTCTCCTACGGTCACAACCTTTTGCGTGAGATTGAGTGATTTGGGGAGGCATGTGTTTGTTTGGACGGGGATGAGTTGATGTCTTTCTTCCTTATTGATTGGGGTATGAATTTCCTTGAATGTGGGGAAGAGATTTGTGTTGGTGTCCAATCCCGGGGATTTTGTTTTGTGGGCCGGGTTCTCCTCATGTTCACTCATGACCTCATTCATTCTTTGTAGTGGGTTGAGAGGGCATGGTGGCCGGGTATGGGGCTCCGGTGGGTGAGGGAACAAAAGGTTGTTGAAACCATAGGCTCCCGGGAGATGTGGGGGATGAACTAGGCAAGACCAACGCAATGGGTGGAAGGTGGTATTCCGTTCATCAAGCCATTGTTTTCCTAGGATTATGCAAGGGCCTTTCAAAGTACCAATTTGACACCAAGCTCCATCAAAGTATTTGATTTCTCCAAACCATTTATGAAATTCAACGAAGACTAGGTCTCCGTTGTGCACAATTTGTCCGGTCGTAGAGAGGGTGGCTACAATTTCGGGGGATACCCAATTATCTTCTACCATGTAGATGAAGTCAATTTCTGTGGGGCTCCCATTAGGTAGGTATGCTTGGGATATGATGGAAATTTGGGCCTTTTGGTCTGTAGACTCAATGACAATGGGAGGTGGATAATGCATGGAACGATCTGATGAGAACTCTAATGCAAGCGTGCCCATGGACTTGACTTGATAGAGACAAGTCAATGACTTGCTCTGATACCACTTGATGTGACACGACCTAAGGGTGTACTAGTAACAACCAAATGAACCTTGGACCTAGACTTGCAAGCCCACTTACAAATTGGCGGACTCGATGTTGGCGGACCGATATCGTAACACAACCCTTTTCCCGTGGTGACTAAATGATGGTAGGGTGGATTTGAGAGTCTAAACCATGCTGCTTAGGGTGATTGACTTGGCCAATGAGTTCCCCTCCCTTGGATCGGAGCACCCACATCAGTGGGGCGGACGCCGTGCCTTGAGGGTACGGGGGTCTCTCCTTACTCAATCCGCGGTGGCCACTCGCGATCGGGAATCACGGCATCGGGCACTCTCTTCCTTGCCGGCTGAACTAAGAGATGATACTAATAAAACACAAATATTCAGGGAGGGTTCAGCTTATACCTGACCGGTGTGAGGACACCGGCCCCGAGTCAGAGACGTGGGCGAGCGGGGAAGCGTGGGTTCCCCACACGCCGCGCCGGGGAAGCTTGATCTGCCCAAACAAAGTACACCACTACACCTCTCGCAGGAGGGGGATCTTGGGGTGGGGATTAAAGCAATTACAAATAATAATACCTCCACGCAGGGAGGGGCCTTCAGCCGGCCAAGCGGGATGGGGAAGGCGAGGCAAGAACAACGACTAATAGTGGATGCCGAGTCTGTCAACTGTCTACGAACAGAGACAGTGGTTTGGTGTTGCAGCTATAGATTCCACTCACGAATTTCGCTGATGGCAAGGTCAGTGGCAAAAGCTTCGTAACAGGAAGGGGAATGCTTCAGAATTTTTGTGATTTCTTCTGGAGAAGCTACCGATCGGGGCAGAAAATGGAACAGGACCTCTGTTTCTTGGACTAGCAGGGACTGACTTCCAACAGTAGTATGCAGAGGGTACTCCGGCTGCTCCCGTTGTTGAAATCAGGCGCCGTCAGAGTCGTTGGAATCGTAGTCAAGTTCTCTTCGCAGAAAAACTGACGGGGAAGCCTTCCGATGTCGGGGGAGGTCTGAGGACGCCGAACACTGCTGACAGGTCGAAGCAGACTGTGTTGTAGCAGAGCGACGCAGCAGAGGGAAAAAAATGGTAACTTCGCCCACCGGAGGCCAAATGGAACTCCGCTTCCTGATTCTGAAAATAGACAGGGAGAAGTAGAACTTTGTAGAAGAAATGGTAGACTGATTCCTCCGAGGTTTGACGTGGCAGGACTCTCAATCCGGTTCTGTTGCTCAGCAGGATCTGTTCCGCGCAGTCGGGGGAGAACGGAGTTTCTGAACAGCCCCGAGCTCCGATGAAGACGAAACCACTTCTGTTGCGAAGAAGACCCGGAGACGCTTCCAACGATGGCTCTTGTGTCTTCAAACTCGTCCGGATGGCGTCGTGGTGGTCGCTGCAACAGACTGATTTGTCTGTAACCTGTGGACAGCAACCTGCAGCTCTTGTGTTGGCTTCTAAAGAAGGAGATGGGGGAGGTGTATGTATGAGAGGGGTGATGGGGTGGAAGAAGTAGTGTGTATGGAGGGATGGGGAATGCTAATGGAGATAGGAAGAGGATGGGAGGGGCAGTGGGGCAGGTCCTCAGCTGGAGGTAGGGGAAGGTGGAGTCAATGGAGGTGAATGGAGGAAGATGAGAGGGGCGACCAAGACTAGAAGGGAGGAGAGGGGGGCGGCCAAAACATGGAGGGAAGGTGGATTTCAAATTTGAATTGGCCTAGGGAGGTGGAGGGTTGTGTGGGAACTAGTGGCATTGCATTGGGAGGGAGGAGATTATGTTGGAAGTGGAGGAGATGCCACCTAGGGACAATGGAAGTGGAGTAATGGCAACTTGGGGAAGTGGAGGGGTATTGAATGAGGTGGGTAGCTAGTGGAGGTGGTTGGGGAGGGGAGAAGAGAGAAGGAAATTCGAAATTGGGGTTGGAGGAGAGAGAAAGAGGGGTGAAATAGAGAGATTAAGAGGGGAATGGGTGGGGAATCTCTCCCCTAGGGTCTCTCATCCAAAAACTAGACGAATCACTCCTTAAACTAGATTTGAACACTCAAATAGAAGGCTTTGTATTCATTCATTCATTAAGTTCAAATGGAGGAAATGGGGTCCTATATATAGGAAACCCACATTTCTACAAAAGACCCTGACAAAAGACTCATTGACAAATAACCGAAGGGGTAGGGGAGCTCATTGGGCTAAGCCCGAAGAAATGGGCCCAATTAGCACATTACACATTCTAATGACACTCAAACATAGGAAAATAAATGCTAGACCTAGGGACATGACTCTAATAAAATTAAAATTACATCAATGACTCAAATAAAAATTACATTGGACTCAAAATTAAATGGCTAGACCATGCCGGATGAAATAGGAGGTGATGTTCTCATCATCAACACTTAAGTTCCATATAAATGCATGCACAGACTTAGTTTGTTGTCCTAGTCATGCTGGCGAAGGCATTGCACCGACTTGCTAGAGTAGTCATGCTGGCAAGGAAGTTGCATTGACTTGCTTGTGCAGAGAAGGGATGCTTCGACTTTGAAGCTCACCCATATGAAAATATGTTCACAAGGCAGTCAAATGCACAGACTTAATAAGGCGTACAAGCTGGCATGCATGAGCTGAGTAGATGTGATTCAAGAGAGTATGCACGGACATAACTTGAATGCAGAGTGAAGAAATGGACAAACTGTGTGTGTGCAAGGCAAGGAATGCAGTGACTCTATGTATGCAGAGTACATGCTCTACACAAATTGAAAATGCCATGAAAAGATGCACAGACCTTATATGGCTGTAGGGCTGAAAGATGCATAGACTTAGTGTGTGCATGATGCAAAGAATGCACTGACTCTTTATGCCATAAGCCTAATGTCCACGGACCTTGCATGTGCAAGGAATAAGATTGCACCGACCTTCAAAGCTGTGCACAATGAGTTGCACGGACTTGGCCATGCAAAAGACAAAGTATGCTCAGACCTACAGTGTGCATAGACTTTAAGTGCTTATGAATAGATGTGCACAGACCAGCATGATGTAAACGTGCTCAGACCTAGTATGAGTTTAAATCGGAGCTTGCACGGATCTCAGTATGACTAAGGTGAATCGTGCACTGACTATGTACCAACTAGCATGAAAATGAGCACAGTAGTAAGAAAATGCACCGACCTAGTGCTAGCCCATAGCAGAAGTTGCATAGACCTTAGGTTCCATCAAATCAAATGTGTGTTGTGATAAACATGCAAGAAGATAAATGTGCACTGACGTAAATGCACAGACACAAGAGTTGCATGGACCTATCATGTGCGCAGTCGAGGAGTGCAGTGAAACTGTGCAAACATGTACAGGCTTACCTTATGCAAGGAAACCCATTGCACCGACCTTCCATAGAAGGAGCAGGGAAGTGCACCCACCTTGAGCTGCATTTTTGCGAGGTTTGCACCGGTGCTTCAGTGAAGTGTACCGACTAGAGAAAGCAAGGTGGCTGAATGTGCACGAACTTATGTATGCGAGATGCAACATGCACCGACTTGAAGGATGCACTGACTTGAATACACAGACCTAGATGCACGTGAACATTAACATGCATTGACTTTGATGTGCAGCCTAACTAGGATATGCACTGTCCTAACTTGGCAAATATTGCACCGACTGTATACAGGTAACATGCAGACTTATACCGATGCACACGATGCATAAGCAACAAACATTCAATACATACATTCAATCTTGTATGCAAACACATGTTGACTTATAGTGTTTGCTATCATCAAAACCACATGGGCACAACACTTGAGTCTTTCTTGAATCAGCTTGACTTTTTCAGTAGTATCCCGAATGAGTTCTGGGCTTAGGAATTGCTTTTCCCCAACCTCACTCCAGCATATAGGTGAGCGGCAACTCCTTCCATATAGGGCTTCAAATGGTGCCATTTTAATGCTAGCTTGATAGCTATTATTGTAGGAGAATTCCACTAGAGGCAAGTGGTCGTGCCAACTTCCACCAAAATCAAGTACACATGCCCGGAGCATGTCTTCCACCACCTGATTGGTTCTTTCAGTTTTACCATCAGTTTGTGGGTGGAATGCGGTGCTGAAATTCAATCAGGTCCCTAATGAGTGTTGTCGACCCTTCCAAAATTGAGATATAAATCGAGGGTCTTGATCAGCTATAATGGTGACAGGGACTCCATGCAGTTTCATAATTTCTTTTACATATAAGGCAGCCAAGACATCCACGGACCATCGACTCTTAATAGGTAGGAAGTGAGCCGACTTGGTCAAGCGGTCAATGATCACCCAAATACCGTCATGTCCACCTCTTGATTTAGGTAGACCCATGATAAAATCCATTCCTATACTCTCTCATTTCCACTTGGGGATCGCCAAGGGATGTAGATTTCCAGCAAGCTTTTGATGCTCTGCCTTAAGCTGTTGATTGTTAGTCTGTGAAGACTAGGTGCAATGGTGCACACACTGATTCAGAGGTGGGTGAATGAATCCCCTTTAAAAAATTCTGCCCAATTTAAAACTCTAATTAGTAAGCAATGCGGAATTAAAAACTGAATGACTTCAACTAAATATGAAGCACATGATCAAACACTTGGTCGCTGACTGTGAGCTATGTTGAGGCACATTAAAGAACAGGTCATAGGTCTATGCAGTAGACTACCTGGCAGCAACTGTGTAGTTTACAGAAACACTCTAGGCATGCAATGCATTCAAGAGTCACTCAGGCAGACTTGATTGAAAGCGAACCTAGACATTCATCTACCATAAACGAATGAGCAATCAAACTATAGTGCACAAAAGATTTTTAGGTGGTTCGGTCCTCCAGACCTACATCCACCCCACACTACAACCAGAGTGTGGATTTTGCTGATAAACAGCTTAAACTGCTGGGCCTCATAGCTTGCCTACAACCGCTGACTTACAGCTTGCACCGCTGGGCATTACAACTTAGCCACCGCTGATTCATAGCTTCAAATCACTGGGCCTTACAGCTTATGCCACCGCTGATTAACAGCTTCTAAAATGGAATGTAAAATGGAAAAACAAGAATGATAAGAAATTAGCAACAGAAAGTTGGAATTAAAGCTCAGAAAATATAGCTCGCTATGGAGCAATGTAGCTTGGATCTGATCCAGAAGCTACAAATCTTCTTTCTCCTTCGATCTTATTTGTTGTACTCTCTTATACTTCTTAACCACACGAATTGCTGGAAATTCACTTACAGACGGCTGCTAACTCTCTCAAGATCTCCTCTCAAAAATCTCTATGAACCTTCTCAGTCTGCTCTCTCTCTCTGATTTCTTATTCTTTCTTTATTTTCCGCTAGCTTTCTGCCACTCACACTTCTTTTCTTCTACTGTCTTCTCTTGTCTTCTTCTGCTCGTAGTACTCTGGTTCTTCTCTATAGGTGCTTTTATATGGAGAACAGGGGCGCCGGTGGTAATTTGATGAATACGATGATGATCCCTCCGTCAGATAGCTCCACATGATAGGATCCCAGTGATCTCCAAAAAAAAATCACCTGGTCGTGTGGAGGGAATGTTCCCGCCATAAGATGAGCGCCTTAAAGCATCCACGTGTCAAGGTAGGTTGTTAAGCTTTCCACGTGGCATTCCTTGGATCACGTGCCCTAACTAATCATTTGCATGACTGTGCCAATGATTGGTCTTGACCAATTCGACCATGTTTCTGACTTACCTACTTTTAGAACTTAAGTTACTCGAATTTGGTTCGTACTTATGTCTCAGCAGTAGAGGAGGCATTTAGTCAAGCACCTGAAAGTAAGATTTGACTAAAAGAAGCCAATAAATCGGACACATTGGTTCATGGTTTATGAAACTAATCAAGATGTAATTAAGGCTATCAATCCATAAAATCACATAGAGAGTATTCAAATGCTCTTGCAAATATTCATGGATGCACAAGTCAACTGTGCAAGCTTAAGTATAGGCCAGAGACAGATTGACTTCGTAATACACAAAGCATATGAATAATGAATTGCTCAGACATTAACATGTTGTGAATATGAAAGGGAACAAAATGCATGCATTGCCTTTAACACATGTTTTAGTCTGTTGACACAGACCTTAATCATAGACCATGCAAGCTAACACTGACTTGATGCAGATGACAAGGTCAGGTAACACATCCTTTATTCAAGAAGCAAAGCCAGCTAGCATAGACCTTATCTATGAGGCAAGGCTATCTAGCATCGACCTGGATGCAGGATAATGCATGCTAACATCGACCCTAGGATGTGTGACATAACACACTACCATCGGCATAAATGCGTGACACTGCAACTAACACAGACCTTGATGCATGACCATAACAGCTAGCATTGACCTGAAGTGTGCATGAGGCACTACTTGCACCGACCTTGTAAGTGAGCATGTAGTGTGCATCGACCTGGCAGGCAAATGTGCTTGAGCAGAAGATGCACCGACCTTATGACAATGCTCAGCATGCTGGCACCGACCTCACGAGCATATGCACGGACCTTAGTTTAACTATGTCTGTTAGTGTATGGACCGACTCTGTATTCGGACCAACAGAAGGTGTACCGACCTGATATGCATATTAGCAGAGAATGCACTGACCTTATGATAATGCAAACCGTGTAAACTATGCACCGACCCTAGTAGGACTAAGGTAGATATGCACTGACTCAGGTGCAATATGAACTGAAACGTGCACTGACATTATATGCAAAATGCTTATAGGTGCACCGACCTTCATATGTGTGCATATCAAAATGTGCACCGACTTTGTCTGTAGAAGGTGCAACTAGCACCGACCCTGAATGCAACTAGCACCGACCTTAGTATGCACAAGGTCCAACTAGCACCGACCCTGAATGCAATATGTGTGATGCTAGCATCGACTTTAACCATGAACATGCTGAACACTAAGGTTGACGTTATTTTTAAACTTCTGAGAACTGAGATCGACCTAAGGTCAAGAAGATGCATTGATTTGCTACAAGACTGAACTGATGCATAGACCAATGACATGCACATCACCTGTTCGACCAAATGCCATGCACACATGTTATTCAGTAAAATGTCATGTGCACAGACTTTATGCAGACACGTTGACTTTTGGTTGACCTGAAATGCATTTATATTGTATGAACAGTATCTGGTATGACCAAATGAGCTCAAGCATGATGCATGCAGCATGTGAGCAATAGAAATCATTTATACCATGAATAATTCAATCAAGCACAGAATTCATATGGTCCAAACACTCATGACATCATAGACATATGAGTCATAATTTTGCCATCATCAAAACACAGAATGCTAACAATCTCCCCCTTTTTGATGATGGCAACACTATGAGTCATATGAGTCAACATGACCATGTAATAAGTCAAATGAACTAGATGTTCAATTATTCGTGAGATTATTCAAACCAGTGTAGTGAATGATTTCTATTGATTCTCCCCCAAAACTCATTCCACAAGAGACAACTGATTCCATTCATGCATGCAGACATAATATTTAGATTTCAGAGTCTTCCATTGTAAGAGTTTATGAATTGACTTTGATTGAAAAGTATGGTTTAAGAATGATGTAACCAGAGTTCTTTAATAAGATTCAATACTCATATCTGAGATAATTCTTTAATAAAAATGAACCACTAGCTCATATAACATTCTAGTTCAACCTTCTTCCATCTTAATTTATTAAATTTCCATGACTCAATTATGAGTAACACAAGGTAGTATTGAGATTAAACATTCATGTTTATATCTGAATTTGACTGATCTTACAGAATTTTCTGATGCATCTATTTTTCAGATTTTTCTTATAGAGCATCAATTTGTTTTTCACTGAGCAATTTTGGTTTAATCAACACCATTTCACATGAGGCACAACACGACTTAGGTGAAATGACCCAGTTACTCAGTGTGATAACCATATTGCTTCTCTATTTAGAGAACAGAGATAGCATTAGAAGTATCTTTTACATGAGGAGACACCTTGGTTAGAGGTCGGAATCCCCAGTTATTCAATACAGCCATGCCATTGCTCTACCATATTTTCACATTATTTTCAATGATTTTTAAATAGAGTTGACTATGGTACTTCATGACACATCCCTTTGGACAGGTTTCTCTGTAACTAGAGTCATTGCTCTGTCCACAATTTTGTTATAAAATAGTTTCAGACAGATTAAATGTTTAAGAGCAATACTTACACTATGTGTTTCAATCAGGATTTCAACTTTTCAGATTTCAAGAAGTTTTACATGAACTTATATGAGACAAACAGTTAAAGTTTATTAAAAGAATTGAATCAGATATTTTCAAGTCCATTAAGTTCAAACTTAAGAGCACATTAGACTTAAACCGATGCAAATTAACAAATATTCTTATACCTGTATAATGGAAGATTCCACATTATTGATTATTTCAAATTTATGAAGTAGTTCATAGGCCGACGTTTTCTTCAAATCTCAGTTCAGTCATTATCAGAGTAGCAAGAAACATCAAAAGTGTAAATAAGCATGCATAGAAAAAGATGATTTCAAAACCCATGCTTGTTAAAGAGTTTATCAGGAAGATATGTTAAAGAACAGTGAATTTCCAAAGATGCATCAAGAGGTATGCACTTGAGTAATGTAGTTTAGAATAGACTAAATTCAATGAAGCTCTCCTTCAGCAGATTGAGTAGTAGCAGATAGAAATTTCAGATTCAAGAAAAGTAAGAATTCAGATGATGGATCAACAAAAATCATTTGACGATAGGAATCACTGACACCCAGATACATCAAGATGAGTTGAAAATGTGTTGACAGTAATAATTCAGACAGTGACGACTAATGAATTAAAAAGCTCCCTCTGTCTATATGTTGTGATTCACTTCTTTTTGGAATTTTAAAATTAATTGACATGCAATGACTAGACAGACTCCCCCTGACTATATGCATTGTGAAATAAAATTCTATATGCCACATATGCATGGACCTTTATGCAAGGGAAATCATGAATTATGTTTTATACTGCCCCATATGCAATATGACCCATGGTACCAGGCAGAGGACTTGGTCTGAACGACCACCTCACACATAGTAAGAACCTCCAGACAGATTTCATCTACCCTTTAGTAGTTTACCATTTGATATACCATAATGGTCAAGCATGACAATGCAGTGCCAAAGCAGTCCTATATGCATCAGATTTTCAATGACTATATGTCAAACACATGTGTATGCAGACAATTGACATATGCAATTCACATATATTCACAAATATGCAGACTATGCTCATGAGTTTCTAACCTTCTCTATGTGCATAATCAAACGTCAAAACATTAATGCATGCAAATGAGAAAAGAATTCAACATGTCTTTAATGAATATGTGCACACATAGCTCAATATATAAACAGATAGACTCATGTAGCTCAATGCAAATGTCAAAGTAAATGCATGAAGAATTTGACTAATCATGATATGCTGTTTAAAACAGATTCCTAAGGTTTTCAACTGAACAAATGTGAACAGTGCAAATATTACATGAAGAGTACAAGAGTGGGGTTTTACCAACTTTCGGTGCCTTGATTTATTTACCCCTCTTTATTCTTCAACCCAAGGCACACCTACAAAACATCAAATTATTCTGCACAAACAGACACCCAAGATATCTTTGGTCCTGAAATGGCAATGACACCTTTGACCAGTGCTCTAAACAATTTTTGTGCTTGAGAGTCATCAAACTTCATCAGATAATAGTTAGACATAGAATGTCATAATTGTCCACAATAATGGCATGATGCAGTAGTTTTCGAATTCTTTCTATGCACATTACTGTAATCATGGAATCTATGTGCATTTTCATGGAAATTTCTGTTAACAGAATGAGCAATCTGTTTACTGAAGCCAGCCAACAATTAGCAGCTCTGTGGCCTGGCTTTCCACAGTTAAAACAATTAAAAGTCTTTTTCATGAATTCAGTTCTTTTCTTATCAAAATTATTCTGATGAACAGGGAGTTTATCATATTTATAAATGGGTTTACTCCCCTGTGCATTCCAACACTCAATGGCCATATGGCCTGGCTTACCACAGTTGAAACATGTAATGAATTTTTTTTCAAAAATTGATTTATTCCAAAAAAACACTTTGATTTATAGGGAATTTAAGACATTCAGAATTAAAATTATTTCCCTGAGCATGCCAACAGTTCTTGACTGTATGACCATGCTTTCCACAGTGAGAGCAAGAAGAAGAATTTCTTCTATGAGAACCTAACTAGCATTCAGTAGCCTTGTGACCTCGCTTGTTACAATTAAAACATGTGATATGTTGATTTATTGAGATAAATTTGTTCTTATTAAAACCACGATGGTTTGCTAGAAATTTAGCATGACATGACTGTGAATTTTTCTTACCATTTGCAAACCAGCACCGTGCAGCAACATGTCCTACCTTACCACAATCAAAGCATGTGATACTCCTTTTCTTAGTGGCAACAAATTTCTTGACATTAAAGTCCCTAGCATGCATTCTATTAAGATTCAGAACATCCTTTTTCAGCACAGAACAATCATCCATGAAGTGACCATGCTTACCACAATAATGACAAGAACTATTAGATTTCCTTGTAGCATGGTTTCTATCAGATGAGTTTTTAACATGCATTTTTCCAAAGTTCTGATTCTCCTTTGTATGTGTATGCATGTGTGTGTTCATTTTATTCTCAGCATGCACATTCTCAACATGAGGATGAATCAACTTTTTCTGAAACTTCCATTCTTTCTACCCTTTTTAGTTTGTTTCTAATTTCTCTTAACAGTAGCTTGCTTAGGATTCTTCTTAGCAGTGAATTCAAAAATAGATGTATTCTTGGTTGTCAGGTTTTTGTTTTCTATTTAAATTTTCCGGGGTGCCAATTTTTCAGGGAAACATTAAAAGTGCTAGCTCCTTTTGAACCTCGCACGAAGGTTGTATACAGTTGATTCATTATACCCCTTTCAATCCTTGAATCACAGCCTATCCCTTCTCTTTGTTCAGTTGCTTCATCATTCAAGGGATCTTTTGACTTCTCTTTACCTTTGAGAGTTTTTGATAGAGAGTCTTTTAGATCACAAATTTCATTTTCTAGAGAAGCAATATGAATCTCATAACTGACAATCTTTTGTTCACTATAATTAACACATTCACTTAGCACCTTATTTACAGTTTTATATTTCTCGATTTCTTGTTCCAGATTGCTCAGTTTTTCAGATTCTTCATTACACTCAGTTTTTCCTTTTCTAAGGCAATAAGTCTTTCAGACATGATAATGTTAAGCTCCTTTAATTTCTCCATTAGCTTCTCATTTTGGACAAGTTTATTTATTAGAACCTGATCATTTAAGTTAATCCCTTTTTTCAGATCAATTTTCGCTTCATCCAGGTTCTTTTGTAGTTCAACATTAAAATATTTTCTTCCTAAAATCTTTTCAATTCTTCTTCATTATCTTCAATCTTCCTTTTGTGAATTTAATTTTCAGACTTCAGTTTATTCAACTCCAGATTAGTATGATCAAGATCTTTCAGTAATTTTTCATTCTGAAGAGAATTTTTAGTAAAGAGCTTATTATCACTAGTTGAGCTAAGCTTTTCTTCTAGTTCAGAGATCTCATTTGCAAGTTCTTGATTTTCATTTTTTAATAATCCAATTTGTTTCTTAAGCATTTGAACATCAGACAAGTAAGCATCATGAGATTGTTTCAACTCCAGACACTTTTTAGAAGAAAAAATTTGAAGTATTCAAACCAGTTGTCTTTTTCAATTTTTTATATTGTTTTCTTAACATCTCATATGACTGTAATAAATCAGCATATGCATCCTGCCAGTCAACTAGAGGGAAATTTTTAAAGGGGTTTACCTGATCATCGTCCTCCTCTTCATTTTGGTTGCTGCTATGATCCCTGGCATTAGCCATCATGCATCGGTCTTTATTTCCACAGCAAGCAGTCTTCAGTTTGTTCAGGATATCCTTAGCTGACCTGCAATCATGAAGGCAAGAATGTAAGGCCTTGTCAGTAGCTGCTTTCATAAAGTCGAAAGCTTTCTGATTTTCTCCATACTTCGATCTGTGACTTTCAGTTATTTGGACTTTTCCTTTGGTACTTTGTGAGGACCTTGTGAAATTAACTTCCACAGATCAGGATCAATCAGTTTTACATAGCCATGTAGACTACTAAACCACGAATGAAAATTAGAGCCATTGAAAATCGGTGGATGAGCCATGGAAATCAGTTCAAGAGTAATTCAAGCAATAGACTGACCACAAATAGAAATGCACCTAAAAATAGGATAGCAGGATCCTCTGCAGATCGTTGGATCTGATGAATCGAAGACCCGCTCTGATACCAATTATTAGTCTGTGAAGATTAGGTGCAATGGTGCACACACGGATTTCAGAGCGGGGTGAATGAATCCCCTTTAAAAAATTCTGCCCATTTTAAAACTCTAATTAGTAAGCAATGCAGAATTAAAAATTGATTGACTTCAACAAAATATGAAGCACATGATCAAACACTTGGTGGCTGACGGTGAGATATGTTGAGGCATATTAAAGAACAAGTCGTAGGTCTATGCAGTCGACTACCTGGCAGCAACTGTGCAGTTTACAGAAACACTCTAGGTATGCAATGCATTCAAGAGTCACTCATGCAGACTTGATTGATAGTGAACCTAAACATTCATCTACTATAAACAAATGAGCAATCAAACCATAGTGCACAGAAGATTTTTAGGTGGTTCGGTCCTCCAGACCTACATCCACCCCACACTACCACCAGAGTGTGGATTCTGCTGATACACAGCTTAAACTGGTGGGCCTCATAGCTTGCCTACAACCACTAACTTACAGCTTGCTCCGTTGGGCATTACAACTTAGCCACCGCTGATTCACAGCTTCTGAAATGGAATGTAAAATGGAAAAACAAGAATGATAAGAAATCAACAACAGAAAGCTTGAATTAGAGCTCAAAAAATATAGCTCGCTATGGAGCAATGTAGCTTGGATCTGATCCAGAAGCTACATATCTTCTTTCTCCTTCAATCTTGTTTGTTGTACTCTCTTCTACTTCTTCAACCACACAAATAGTTGGAAATTCACTCACAGACGGCTGCTAACGCTCTCAAGATCTCTGCTCTCAAAAATCTCTCGGAACCTTCTCAGTCTGCTCTCTCTCTAATCTCCTTTTCTTTCTCTATTTTTCGCTAGCTTTCTGTCACTCACACTTCTTTTCTTCTACTGCTTTCTCTTGTCTTTTTCTGCTCATAGTACTCTGGTTCTTCTCTGTAGGTACTTTTATATGGAGAACAGGGGCGCCAAAGGTAATTTGATGAAGACGATGATGATCCCTCCGTCAGATAGCTCCACATGGTAGGATCCCAGCGATCTCCAAAAAAAATCACCTGGTTGTGTGGAGGGAATGTTCCCGCCATAAGATGAGCACCTTAAAGCATCCACGTGTCAAGGTAGGTTGTTAAGCTTTCCACGTTGCATTCCTTGGATCACGTGCTCTAACTAATCATTTGCATATGATTGTGCCAATGATTGGTCTTGACCTATTCGACCATGTTTCTGACTTAGCTGCTTCCAGAACTTAAGTTACTCGAACCTGGTTTGTACTTAAGTCTTGCAGTAGAGGAGGCATTTAGTCAAGCACATGGCAGTAAGATTTGACTAAAAGAAGCCAATAAATCTGACACATTGATTCATGGTTTATGAAATTAATCATGATGTAATTAAGGCTATAAATTCAAGAAATCACATAGAGTGTATTCAAATGCTCTTGCAAATATTCATGGATGCACAAGTCAACTGTGCAAGCTTAAGTATAGGACAGACACAGATTGACTTCGTATTACACAAAGCATATGAATAATGAATTGCTCAGACATTAACATGCTGTGAATATGAAAGGGAACAAAATGCATGCATTACCTTTAACACATGTTTTAGTCTGCTGACACAAACCTTAATCACAGACCATGCAAGCTAACACTGACTTGATGCAGATGACAAGGTCAGGTAGCACAGACTTTATTCAAGAGGCAAAGCCAGCTTGCATAGACCTTACGTATGAGGCAAGGCTATCTAGCATCGACCGGGATGCAGGATAATGCATGCTAACGTCGACCCTTGGATGCGTGACACAACACACTACCATCGGCCTAGATGCGTGACACTGCATACTAACACAGACCTTGATGCATGACCATAACAGCTAGCATTGACTTGAAGTGTGCGTGAGGCACTACTTGCACCGACCTTGTAAGTGAGCATGTAGTGTGCACCGACCTGGCAGGCAAATGTGCTTAAGCAGAAGATGCACCGACCTTATGACAATGCTCAGCATGCTAGCACCGACCTCATGAGCATATGCACGGACCTTAGTTAACTATGTCTGTCAGTGTATGGACCGACTCTGTATTCGGACCAGCAGAAGGTGTACCGACCTGATATGCATATTAGCAGAGAATGCACTGACCATATGATAATGCAAACCGTGTAAACTATGCACCGACCCAAGTAGGACTAAGGTAGATATGCACTGACATAGGTGTAGTATGAACTGAAACGTGCACTGACATTATATGCAAAATGCTCATAGGTGCACCGACCTTCATATGTGTGCATATCAAAATGTGCACCGACTTTGTCTGTAGAAGGTGCAACTACACCGACCCTGAATGCAACTAGCACCGACCTTAGTATGCACAAGGTGCAACTAGCACTGACCCTGAATGCAATATGTGTGATGCTAGCATCGACTTTAACCATGAACATGCTGAACACTAAGGTTGACGTTATTTTTAAACTTCTGAGAACTGAGCTCGACCTATGGTCAAGAAGATGCATTGATTTGCTACAAGACTAAACTGATGCATAGACCAATGACATGCACATCACCTGTTCGACCAAATGCCATGCACACATGTTATTCAGTAAAATGTCATGTGCACATACTTTATGTAGACGCGCTGACTTTTGGTTGACCTGAAATGCATTTATATTGTATGAACAATATCTTGTATGACCAAATGAGCTCAAGCATGATGCATGCAGCATGTGAGCAACAAAAATCATTTATACCATGTATAATTCAATCAAGCACAGAATTCATATGGTCCAAACACCCATGACATCATAGACATATGAGTCATAATTTTGACATCATCAAAACACAGAATGCTAACAATCTCCCCCTTTTTGATGATGGCAACACTATGAGTCATATGAGTCAACATGACCATGTAATAAGTCAAATGAACCAGATGTTCAATTATTCGTGAGATTATTCAAACCAGTGCAGTGAATGATTTCTATTCATTCTCCCCCAAAACTCATTCCACAAGAGACAACTGATTCCATTCATGCATGCAGACATAATATTTAGATTTCAGAGTCTTCCATTGTAAGAGCTTATGAATTGACTTTGATTGAAAAGTATGGTTTAAGAATGATGTAACCAGAGTTCTTTAATAAGATTCAATACTCATATCTGAGACAATTCTTTAATAAAAATGAACCACTAGCTCATATAACATTCTAGTTCAACCTTCTTCCATCTTAATTTATTTAATTTCCATGACTCAATTAAGAGTAACACAAGGTAGTATTGAGATTAAACATTCATGTTTATATCTGAATTTGTCTGATCTTACAGAATTTTCTGATGCATCTATTTTTTAGTTTTTTCTTATAGAGCATCAATTTGTTTTTCACTGAGGAATTTTGGTTTAATCAACACCATTTCACATGAGGCACAACACGTCTTGGGTGAAATGACCTAGTTACTCAGTGTGATAACCATATTGCTTCTCTATTTAGAGAACAGAGATAGCATTAGAAGTATCTTTTACATGAGGAGAAACCTTGGTTAGAGGTCGGAATCCCCAGTTATTCAATACAGCCAAGCCATTGCTCTACCATATTTTCACATTATTTTCAATGATTTTTAAACAGAGTTAGCTATGGTACTTCATGACACA
The DNA here is from genome assembly GCA_022559845.1 of Amorphophallus konjac. NCBI lineage: Eukaryota > Viridiplantae > Streptophyta > Magnoliopsida > Alismatales > Araceae > Amorphophallus > Amorphophallus konjac. The sequence goes on from CM040128.1 coordinate 124,276,100, forward strand.
TCCCTTTGGACAGGTTTCTCAGTAACCAGAGTCATTGCTCTGCCCACAATTTTCTTATAAAATAGTTTCAGACAGATTAAATGTTTAAGAGCAATACTTACACTATGTGTTTCAATCAGGATTTCAACTTTTCAGATTTCAAGAAGTTTTACATGAACTTATATGAGACAAACAGTTATTAAAAGAATTGAATCAGATATTTTCAAGTCCATTAAGTTCAAACTTAAGAGCACATTAGACTTAAACCAATGCAAATTAACAAATATTCTTAAACCTGTATAATGGAAGATTCCACATTAATGATGATTTCAAATTTATGAAGTAGTTCACAGGCCGAAGTTTTCTTCAAATCTCAGTTCAGTCATTATCTGAGTAGCAAGAAACATCAAAAGTGTAAATAAGCATGCATAGAAAAAGATGATTTCAAAACTCATGCTTGTTATAGAGTTTATCAGAAAGATATTTTAAAGAATAGTGAATTTGCAAAGATGCATCAAGAGGTATGCACTTGAGTAATGTAGTTTAGAATAGACTAAATTCAATGAAGCTCTCCTTCAGTAGATTGAGTAGTAGCAGACAGAAATTTCAGATTCAAGAAAAGTAAGAATTCAGATGATGGATCAACAAAAATCATTTCACGATAGGAATCACTGACACCCAAATACATCAAGAAGAGTTGAAAATGTGTTGACAGTTATAATTCAGACAGTGACAGACTAATGAATTAAAAAGCTCCCCCTGTTTATATGTAGTGATTCACTTCTTTTTAGAATTTTAAAATTAATTGACATGCAATGACTAGACAGACTCCCCCTTACTATATGCATTGTGAAAGAAAATTCTCTATGCCACATATGCATGGACCTTTATGCAAGGGAAATCATGAACTATGTTTTATACTGCCCCATATGCAATATGACCCATGGTACCAGGCAGAGGACTTCGTCTGAACGACCACCTCACACATAGTAAGAACCTCCAGACAGATTTCATCTACTCTTTAGTAGTTTACCATTTGATATACCATAATGGTCAAGCATGACAATGCAGTGCCAATGCAGTCCTATATGCATCAGATTTTCAATGACTATATGTCAAATACATGTGTATGCAGACAATTGACATATGCAATTCACATATATTCACAAATATGCAGACTATGCTCATGAGTTTCTAACCTTATCTATGTGTATAATCAAACGTCAAAACATTAATGCATGCAAATGAGAAATGAATTCAACATGTCTTTAATGAATATGTGCACACATAGCTCAATATATGAACATATAGACTCATGTAGTTCAATGCAAATGTCAATGTAAATGCATGAAGAATTTGACTAATCATGACATGCTGTTTAAAATAGATTCCTATGGTTTTCAACTGAACAAATGTGAAGAGTGCAAATATTACCTGAAGAGTATAAGAGTGAGGTTTTACCAACTTGGGTGCCTTGGTTTATTTACCCCTCTTCATTCTTCAACCCAAGGCACACCTACAAAACATCAAATTATTCTGCACAAATAGACACCCAAGATATCTTGGGTCCTGAAATGGCAGAGACACCTTTGACCGGTGCTCTAAACAATTTTTGTGCTTGAGAGTCATCAAACCTCATCAGATAACAGTTAGACATAGAATGTCCTAATTGTCCACAACAATGGCATGATGCAGCAGTTTTCGAATTCTTTCTATGCACATTACTATAATCATGGAATCTATGTGCATTTTCATAGAAATTTTTGTTAACAGAATGAGCATTCTGTTTACAGAACCCAGCCAGCCAACAATCAGCAGCTCTGTGGCCTAGGTTTCCATAGTTAAAATAATTAAAAGTCTTTTTCATGAATTTAATTCTTTTCTTATCAAAATTATTCTGATGAACAAAGAGTTTATCATATTTATAAATGGGTTTACTCCCCTATGCATTCCAACACTCAATGGCCCTATGGCCTGGCTTACCACAATTGAAACATGTAATGAATTTTTCTTCAAAAATTGATTTATTCCAAAAAAGCACTTTGATTTACAGGGAATTTAACACATTCAGAATTAAAATTATTTCCCTGAGCATGCCAACAGTTCTTGACTGTATGGCCATGCTTTCCACAGTGAGAGCAAGAAGAAGAATTTCTTCTATGAGAACCTAACCAGCATTCAGTAGCCTTGTGACCTGGCTTGTTACAATTAAAACATGTGATATGCTGATTTATTGAGATAGATTTGTTCTTATTAAAACCACGATAGTTTGCTGGGAATTTAGCATGATATGACTGTGAATTTTTCTTATCATTTGCAAACCAGCACCGTGCAGCAACATGTCCTACCTTACCACAATTAAAGCATGTGATACTCCTTTTCTTAGTGGCAACAAATTTCTTGACATTAAAGTCCCTAGCATGCATTCTATTAAGATGTAGATCATCCTTTTTCAGCACATAACAATCATCCATGAAGTGACCATGCTTACCACAGTAATGACAAGAACTATTAGATTTCTTTGTAGCATGGTTTCTATCAGATGAGTTTTTAACATGCATTTTTCCAAAGTTCTGATTCTCCTTTGTATGTGTATGCATGTGTGTGTTCATTTTATTCTCAGCATGCACATTCTCAACATGAGGATGAATCAGCTTTTTCTGAAACTTCCATTCTTTCTACCCTTTTTAGTTTGTTTCTGATTTCTCTTAACAGTAGCTTGCTTAGAATTCTTCTTAGCAGTGAATTCAAAAATAGATGTATTCTTAGTTGTCAGGTTTTTGTTTTCTGTTTAAATTTTCTGGGGTGCCAATTTTTCAGGGAAACATTGGAAGTGCTAGCTCCTTTTGAACCTTGCACGAAGGTTGTATACAGTTGATTCATTATACCCCTTTCAATCCTAGAATCACAGCCTACCCCTTCTCTTTGTTCAGTTGCTTCATCATTCAAGGGAACTTTTGACTTCTCTTTACCTTTGAGAGTTTTTGACAGAGAGTCTTTTAGATCACAAATTTCATTTTCTAGAGAAGCAATATGAATCTCATAGCTGGCAATCACTTGTTCACTGCAATTAACACATTCACTTAGCACCTTATTTGCAGTTTTATATTTCTCGATTTCTTATTCTAGATTGCTCAGTTTTTCAAATTCTTCATTACACTCAGTTTTTCCTTTTTCTAAGGCAAGAAGTCTTTCGGACATGATAATGTTAAGCTCCTTTAATTTCTCCATTAGCTTCTCATTTTGGACAAGTTCATTTATTAGAACCTGATCATTTAAGTTAATCCCCTTTTTCAGATCAATTTTCGCCTCATCGAGGTTCTTTTGCAGTTCAACATTAACAGCTTTAATGGCCTCCAGTTTTTCAGACATTAAAATATTTTCTTCCTGAAATCTTTTCAATTCTTCTTCATTATCTTCAATCTTCCTTTTGTGAATTTAATTTTCAGACTTCAGTTTATTCAACTCCAGATTAGTATGATCAAGATCTTTCAGTAATTTTTCATTCTGAAGAGAATTTTTAGTAAAGAGCTGATTATCACTAGTTGAGCTAAGCTTTTCTTCTAGTTCAGAGATCTCATTTGCAAGTTCTTGATTTTCATTTTTTAACAATCCAATTTGTTTCTTAAGCATTTGAACATCAGACAAGCAAGCATCATGAGATTGTTTTAACTCCAGACACTTTTCAGAAGAAAATATTTGAAGTATTCAAACCAGTTGTCTTTTTCAATTTTTTATATTAATTTCTTAACATCTCATATGACTGTAATAAATCAGCATATGCATCCTGCCAGTCAACTAGAGGGAAATTTTTAAAGGGGTTTACCTGATCATCGTCCTCCTCTTCATTTTGGTTGCTGCTATGATCGTTGGCATTAGCCATCATGCATCGGTCTTTATTTCCACAGCAAGCAGTCTTCAGTTTGTTCAGGATATCCTTAGCTGACCTGCAATCATGAAGGAAAGAATGTAAGGCCTTGTCAGTAGCTGCTTTCATAAAGTCGAAAGCTTTCTGATTTTCTCCATACTTCGATCTGTGACTGTCAGTCTATTTGGACTTTTCCTTTGGTACTTTGTGAGGACCTTGTGAAATTAACTTCCACATATCATAACAATCAGTTTAACATAGCCATGTAGACTACTAAACCACGAATGAAAATTAGAGCCATTGAAAACCGGTGGATGAGCCATGGAAATCAGTTCAAGAGTAATTCAAGCAATAGACTGACCACAAATAGAAATGCACCTAAAAATAGGATAGCAGGATCCTCTGCAGATCATTGGATCTGATGAATCAGAGACCCGCTCTGATACCAATTATTAGTCTGTGAAGAGTAGGTGTAATGGTGCACACATGGATTCAGAGGGGGGTGAATGAATCCCCTTTAAAAAATTCTGCCCAATTTAAAACACTAATTAGTAAGCAATGCGGAATTAAAAACTGATTGACTTCAACAAAATATGAAGCACATGATCAAACACTTGGTGGCTGACTATGAGATATGTTGAGGCACACTAAAGAACAGGTCGTAGGTCTATGCAGTGGACTACCTGGCAACAACTGTGCAGTTTACAGAAACACTCTAGGTATGCAATGCATTCAAGAGTCACTCAGGCAGACTTGATTGACAGGGAACCTAGACATTCATCTACCATAAACGAATGAGCAATCAAACCATAGTGCACAGAAGATTTTTAGGTGGTTTGGTCCTCCAAACCTACATCCACCCCACACTACAACTAGAGTGTGGATTCTGCAGATACACAGCTTAAACTGCTGGGCCTCATAGCAGGCCTACAACTGCTGACTTACAGCTTGCTCCGCTAGGCATTACAGCTTAGCCACCGCTGATTCACAGCTTCTGAAATGGAATGTAAAATGGAAAAATAAGAATGATAAGAAATCAGCAATAGAAAGCTGGAATTAGAGCTTAGAAAATATAGCTCGCTATGGAGCAATGTAGCTTGGATCTGATCCAGAAGCTACATATCTTCTTTCTCCTTCGATCTTGTTTGTTGTACTCTCTTCTACTTCTCCAACCACACGAATTGTTGGAAATTCACTCACAGACAGCTGCTAACTCTCTCAAGATCTCTGCTCTCAAAAATCTCTCTGAACCTTCTCAGTCTGCTCTCTCTCTGATCTCCTTTTCTTTCTCTATTTTCCGCTAGCTTTCTGTCACTCACACTTCTTTTCTTCTACTGCCTTCTCTTGTCTTCTTCTGCTCATAGTACTCTGGTTCTTCTCTGTGGGTGCTTTTATATGGAGAATAGGGGCGCCGACGGTAATTTGATGAAGACGATGATGATCCCTCCGTTAGATAGCTCCCCATGGTAGGATCCCAGCGATCTCCAAAACAAATCACCTCGTCGTGTGGAGGGAATGTTCCCGCCATAAGATCAGCACCTTAAAGCATCCACGTGTCAAGGTAGGTTGTTAAGCTTTCCACGTGGCATTCCTTGGATCACGTGCCCTAACTAATCATTTGCATATGACTGTGCCAATGATTGGCCTTGACCTATTCGACCATGTTTCTGACTTAGCAACTTCAAGAACTTAAGTTACTCGAACCTGGTTCGTACTTAAGTCCTTATAGTAGAGGAGGCATTTAGTCAAGCACCTGGCAGTAAGATTTGACTAAAAGAGGCCAATAAATCTGACACATTGATTCATGGTTTATGAAATTAATCATGATGTAATTAAGGCTATCAATTCAGAAAATCACATAGAGAGTATTCAAATGCTCTTGCAAGTATTCATGGATGCACAAGTCAACTGTGCAAGCTTAAGTATAGGACAGACACAGAATGACTTCGTAATACTCAAAGCATATGAATAATGAATTGCTCAGACATTAACATGCTGTGAATATGAAAGGGAACAAAATGAATGCATTGCCTTTAACACATGTTTTAGTCTACTGACACAGACCTTAATCATAGACCATGCAAGCTAACACTGACTTGATGTAGATGACAAGGTCAGGTAGCACAGACTTTCTTCAAGAGGCAAAGCCAGCTTGCATAGACCTTACGTATGAGGCAAGGCTATCTAGCATTGACCTGGATGCAGGATAATGCATGCTAACGTCGACCCTAGGATGTGTGACACAACACACTACCATCGACCTAGATGCGTGACACTGCATACTAACACAGCCCTTGATGCATGACCTCAATAGCTAGCATCGACCTGAAGTGTGCGTGAGGCACTACTTGCACCGACCTTGTAAGTGAGCATGTAGTGTGCACCGACCTGGCAGGCAAATGTGCTTGAGTAGAAGATGCACCGACCTTATGATAATGCTCAGCAGGCTAGCACCGACCTCATGAGCATATGCACGGACCTTAGTTAACTATGTCTGTCAGTGTATGGACCGACTCTGTATTCGGACCAGCAGAAGGTGTACCGACCTGATATGCATATTAGCAGAGAATGCACCGACCTTATGATAATGCAAACTGTGTAAACTATGCACCGACCCTAGTAGGACTAAGGTAGATATGCACTGACTCAGGTGCAGTATGAACTGAAATGTGCACTAACATTATATGCAAAATGCTCATAGGTGCACCGACCTTCATATGTGTGCATATCAAAATGTGCACCGAATTTGTCTGTAGAAGGTGCAACTAGCACCGACCCTGAATGCAACTAGCACCGACCTTAGTATGCACAAGGTGCAACTAGCACCAACCCTGAATGTAATATGTGTGATGCTAGCATCGACCAAAACCATGAACATGCTGAACACTAAGGTTGACGTTATTTTTAAACTTCTGAGAACTGAGATCGACCTAAGGTCAAGAAGATGCATTGATTTGCTACAAGACTGAACTGATGCATAGACCAATGACATGCACATCACCTGTTCGACCAAATGCCATGCACACATGTTATTTTGTAAAATGTCATGTGCACAGACTTTGTGCAGATGCGTTGACTTTTGGTTGACCAGAAATGCATTTATATTGTATGAACAGTATCTGGTATGACAAAATGAGCTCAAGCATGATGCATGCAGCATGTGAGCAATAGAAATCATTTATACCATGAATAATTTAATCAAGCACATAATTCATATGGTCTAAACACCTATGACATAATACACATATGAGTCATAATTTTGACATCATCAAAACACAAAATGCTAACATTGATATGTGAGGCAGTGTGATACGTAGTCCGCCACTTCTCTTTTCATATTAGGCCACCAATAATTCCTTTTAAGGTCTTGGTACATCTTGGTAGCACCAGGGTGAATGGCATACGTTGATTTATGTGCTTCGTCCATAACCATCTTCTTAGTATCGGCATGATTTGGGACACAAATTTGACCTTGAAATAGTAATCTTATGTCACACTACAAGAAAATTGGCCTATAGCCATGAATTTACCTACGCTTTTGAAAAACGTAGGTATAGGTGACATATTCTGACGTATTTAAATTAACATTGGTAAATTTCTTAAGTTTCATTATAACGTAGTTATATGGTCATCCTATTCCGACGATTCTTTGAAAAACGTAGGAAAAGTTTATCTATTTCTACATTTCGTAAATAAATGTGAGAATAAGTCATAGATATTCTTTCACTTTTAATAAAGCGTAGGAGTAAGTCACTTCAAATAAAAAATAATAATAAAGAAGAAACATCAGAATTGAGCTGGCCCGATGCCACGAAAATTACCGCCCGATATTTTTCATTTTTTTACCATTTAACACTCATTTCTCCCGAATCCAACCCATCGTCTACCCCTTTCTTTTCCTCGCCCACCCCTTTCTTCTTCATCATCCCAGCTCTGACGAGCAGAAGGAGATATCCTCATCAACATACTCTCCCTCCTTCCCACCACCAAGCTCCGCGCCGCCACCAGCATCCTCTCCCGCCGCTAGAGGCACCCTTGGACTCACTGCTCCGCCCTCGACCTCTATCGTGAGAACGACGGATGCCCCTTTTACTCCCGCGTCATCAACCGCTGCATACAAGCCTACAGAGTGGCGACCCTCCGATGCTTCACCGTCGACATCATCCCGGTGTGGGACGAGGAGGATGACAGCGGGAAGAGGGAGTCCCCCATCAACGAGGCGTACCGCCACACCGATCGGTGGGTCCGGTTCGCCGCAAGGAGGTCTGTAGAAGGGCTCCACCTGATCTTATTGGGAGGTGAACCTTGGAGCCCTCCTCTCGTCTCTGGCATCCGCAGGCGCGTGTAGCAACGGCTTCAATACCAGCACCATGGGAGTTGGCACTACCCGCCTCTACGGCCTCACCCTCTGCAGGGGGGACATCGCCGACTCCGCTACCGCCTGACAGGCCTGCCTTACGAACACGAGAAGTAGCATGACCCTGATGTGCCCCCAGAAGATGCAGGGTATCATCTGGTATGAGCAGTGCGAGGTGAGGTACTCCAACGAGAGCTTCTTCAGGGTGGTGGACACGGTGGGGTGCACCTTATGCAGCTTACAAGACACCTCCTTGGAAATCGATGCTGCCTCGCTAAGTCTATTGTCCGGGCTCGACGAGCAGGCCCCTGGCCAGCCCCTGATGTTTGCAGTGGGTAGCGTATCAATAATTAGCAACACGGGTCAGTCAAGTTATGGGCTGGTTCAGTGCACGAGGGATCTCAGCAGCGAGGACTATAGGAGGTGCTTGAGGGGTGGGATGGCGAACGCGTCGTCTGCCTGCTAGCAGAAGAGAGGGTGGCGTTACTTATCGGGGAGCTACAATCTGAGGTACGAGGACTTCGCCTTTTTCGACACCTCTATGGCGTTACCCATGCCCAGCATCGATGGTGGTGAGTATCATATCTTAATTAATGCCCGGTAGTGTTTGTGATCAGTTTCCTTTATCTAATTGGACTGGGGATTCTTGGAGAGCTGGAGAGTTATGTTGATTTCCAAGGCCCATATGTCCATGAAAATTGGAAGTTATACCAGAGTTTTGGTTTACTAACTCTTTATCTGCTCTGTTAGCTTTCCATTTTATCGAGTTTTGACAGTAATATGCAAAATCCCAAATGATGTTGGCATAGGCATCATGGTGCTCGGTTTTTGATTTGATCATTATTCAGTTATGCTGATAGGGAGTGACAAATCGTCCAAGGCAAGGGTCATCGCAATCATTATTCCAATCTTTGGAGCAATCCTTCTGGGTTCTTTGATTTACTTATTGACGTAGAGGAAGCAGAGACATCATATTCATGGTAGGTATCTGCAAGCGGTGAAGTTACTTGGACATTGAGATGCATGGCTCTTGGTCTTGTTTAGATCGAAGTGTGTGAATTTTATTTTCAAATGACATAAGATAGTTCTCCGCATTTAAAAGATGCACTCACTTTACACATATCATGGGTAATCATTTGTTCCTCAACACCAAACATGGATATGCAAAGCAGGCCACCAAACATTACATTGACATCAATAATTCTTCAAAAAGTGGAAAATTTGACACTTAAACCAGTTCAAAGACTGAAATGGAAAACAATAGATCGCATATACCGTACTATGTTCCATTTATGCTAAGAAAATAAATGATCATCTAGTGAATAATGTTGTGGATGTCTATAGATGACTATCTCAATCTATATATTTTTTGGATGTCTACGAATGACTATCTCAATTTATCTTTTCTTTTAGGACTATCAAAAACTTATTTAGATGATATGGAGACTCTTCGCGACACAGACCTACACATGGTAGATTTTGGAACCATTCGAGAGGCAAGAAACAACTTCTCTGACATCAATAAGATAGGAAAAGGTGGCTTTGGTACTGTTTATAAGGTAATGTTACTTTTTCCTTAGTACTTCTTGATGATATAGTGAATCCTTAGCAGAGTGTTAGATGAAGTCACTCAAGTGCATGAACTAATTTACAGAGCATACTCAAAGGAGGAGAGCAAATTGCAATTAAGAGACTTTCAGCTAGGTCTCATCAAGGGATAGAAGAATTTAAAAATGAGGTTATATTGATCGCAAAGCTTTAACACAGGAATCTTCTTAGAATATTAGGATGTTGTCTAGAGAAAGAGGAGAAGATGTTCATCTATGAAAACATGCCAAACAGAAGTCTTGATATGTTCATATTCGGTTTATCCCAAACTTGTATTCCTTTTGTTCCATATTTGTAAATTCTTATACAATGAATGAAAAGAACTGGCCAAACTAAACTCTAACAATATAATTTATCAAATGAGCAGAGATGTATACCAGTGCTATCTTTTTAAGAATTATTTTAATAACCATACCTCATAACAATATGTCACGTCCCGAGCACGGAAGATACTCGGATGCGTGACGCGTCTATATAGATCATGTCATTAGAGCGATAAGAATTTTTAACATACATAATTACGGAGTGCGCAAATGACTAATAAATCTAATAAATTCCAATAGTCCAAGTGATGATTATTTGATTACTCAAAGGAATTAAAGATAGTCCATGAAAATTTCAGATTTAGAAAGCCAAACATTATGCTACACGACTTAACACAAAGTTTATACCACTAACTTACTTAACTGGGAATACAAGGTAGACTCAAATAAATTCAAAGACACGACTAGCTACTGATAGATGGTTGGCGTTCTAGCACTCTTCACTCGGCTTCAATCACATTCTTGTCGCTATCCGATTCACCTGAAAATGTTAGGAAGCCACTGGATGAGCGAATCGCTCAGTAGGAATTACATCTCAAATTCGAGCAATCTTTACATGGATTACAATTTGCATGTATTATCAGTATGGCTATGCATGACGTACGTACAAAAGAATCAGGTATACAGGTAAATCTAGACATGATGACCAATAAGAGATCAAGAACTGTATAAAGAGAGTATATCAAGATTTCAAGTAGTTGACAAGCAGTATTTCAAGAATTTATAGATGTAAATGCCACTCCGGGGCAAGCAGGGATTCATGTACGATTACACATTTAAGTGTGAGAATGAACTCATGTATAAGTATATCTCAGGTATGAGTAAGTAAAAATTTAATTCAAGCAAGTAAAGTTGAGTACGTATCAGTAGAATTGGCTATTTCAATCAAGCAAGTATTTCGCCCTTTCTCGGGCCACAAGTCAAGTATTGCCCATTCCGGGCCAGGCAAGTCAAGTCAAGTGAGTAAAGAGAGAGTAGGGGTGGAGTGTCTCAAGTCAAGCAAGTACTCCGGTATAATGCAAAACACCGTGGTCAATAAACTCACATGGGCACAAGTACCTTCGGGTGCTCCTCCCAGGACCAGACCGGGCCCTATATGCACAGCATTTCATGTATTACTTTTGACACCCACTCACATTTTATAGCTAATATAGAGTTTCAAGGGTTGCCTTAGTAGGATATACAAGGTAGATTTTTATGGAATGGAATTCAAGGACTCATAATATGCAAGAAAATGACTTAGGGTTGCGTCGGTACAAACCACGATAAAAATGAGGAAAAAAATATTAATATATATACTTTTTCCTAAACAAAAACTTTAGATAATTCTATAGTAAGGTTAAACAAAATTTAGAACATCCCATAAGGGCCATTATACAAATATGCCAGTTTACTATTTAAGAATACTATTCATTACTATTCACTACTATTCATTTACTATTGACAAATACTATTCGCCCCAAATAATGCCCTTCACTAAGTCATCATTTTCATGAATCACGACTACTTAAACAGCCGTGACTTCTAAGTTTCTATATAAATTAGTTAGTATATTAATCATCCATGTTAAAAATTTAATAGATGTGAATCATGATACCTAATCTAATGCATAATCATACCGTTAGATTCCTAATATTTTTCTCTACCTATCTACGTGTCTATATCAAAAAATTCTTTTATTTGGAAAAGTGATACTATTCATTGAAATAATGACTTTTTATACACTATTCATACCGTAAAAATTTCTCAAAAATAGAGAGTAAGGATATGAACAGGTAGAGGAAATTCTAGGGAGTTCAGAATCATGCTCATGCGAAATTATTGGGTTTTACTATTCAATAAATTGGGGTGATTTATACCGAGAAGGTACATTCCGTGACTCAAAATACTATTCAAACACTATTCATTTGTAATACTTTCAGTAAATCAGGAATTTAGTACATGGCTAAATAGAGAAAAATATGAGGGTTCCAGAACCATGTTCATGCATGAGTTTCATGATTAGGTTAAAAAAGTTATAATTGTCTGAACATGGTGGCTCGGCATTATGAGTCACAGTTTACTATTTAAACACTATTCATTTTTAATTCTTTTTATAAATCAGGAATCGTGGACATGGACAAGTAGAGAAAAATCTCAAGATCACAGAACTATATTCATGCAAAATTTTCATGGCTTAGTTTAATAGTTATAGATTTTCGAATGTGTTGATTTACTGATTATTGGAAATTCCAGAGAATGGAATTGACGTCATTGCACAAGTCATCCTTTAATTAACAACTCCTCTCGGGTCTTCAATTTTTAAATTGGCGCCCCCTCAAGCAGTCTCCAATTAAGTAATTGGCACCCTGGCTTGGGGCGCCATTTACAGTGGGTGATTTTCACCTCAGCAGGTACATTTTCTGACTCAAATTACTTTTCATTTCGAAAAAAATTCTCAAAATCCGAAAGTAAGGACATGAATGTGTAGTATAAATCCTCGGGAGTCCAGAAACATGTTCAGTTAAAATTACTAAGTTTTGGTTTCATAGATATTAATTTTCAAATATTATATCTTTAATTTTCTCAATGAATTGACGACCTGTGAGCAATCTTCATTTAATTGAAGACTCTCATGGTGTCGTCAATTTAAGTTTCAACCCCTTGTGAGTTGTGCTTCGCATCAGAACTGTAAGTTCTGTGATACAAGTCACTATTCATTTCTCCAAAGTTTCTCCGAATTATAATCCGAAGACATGGTTAGATGGAGAAAAATCTTAGGGTCACAGAAATATATTCCGTCAAAATTTTCATGGTTCAACTTATTAGTTATAGATTTTTGAAGACTTTGATTTACTAATTTCTAAAAATTCCATAAAATTGAATTGACGGCATTGCTCAAGTCTTCATTTAATTGACGACTTCGTGCGAAGTCTTCAATTCTGTAATTGGCGCCCTGGTCAGGGGCACCTCTTACAGAGGGTGGTATACTATTCATTTACTATTCATCAGTGTGAAAATGTTCTGAATCAGGAAGTAATTATACGAATATGTTGAGAAAAATATCAGGATCCCATAAACATGTTCATGCAAAAATTTCGTGATTTAGTTCGATAGTTATAGATTTTTGAATGTGTTGAATTAACAATTTCTGAAAATTTCAGAAATCGAATTGACGACATGGTGCATGTCTTCATTTAAATGACGACTGCTTGCGCAGTCTTCAATTTGGTAATTGGCGCCCTTGTCAAGGGCGCCATTTGCCAGAGTGCTGGGACCCTCCGGGTCTTTAACCCATGAACGTATTATATTAACAGAGGCTATATATTAAGGTTTAAAATCGGATTATTAAGAATGAAAACTAGTGTGATAAAATACGTTAAAAAGCTCATGGAATCATGTTAATAAACTAAGTTCAAATTCATAAAAAAATCATGATAACAGTATGTAACAAGCTATTAACAGATGTATAACATGGTATTATTCTTGGTCATGGTAAAGCCAGAATATATATATATATATATATATATATATATATATATATATATATAGCATGGTTGACTAGTTGATCGAACTCTACACATGCATCAATTAACCTATTTAACTACTAGTTAGGCAAGATTTGAGAACACCTACCTGTTGACGTGTGATTACTAGGAAAGATGACAGTATGAAGCCACGCGTTCCCCGCCGCCGCATCAGGACGTAGACTTCACGCTTCGCGAGGAATGAAGGGAAACATTCCCTTCTGCAAGCACTGAAAGATGGTAGTAGCCTCTGACAATGGTTCGTAGGGGATTAGTTATAGGTCTTTGCAGGCATTGGTTATTGCCTTGCGGGTCCGGTTTGGGAAGCACGATCCTAGATTAATGCTTAGCCAGTGAAATGGGGCTGTTCGTGTCTCAATCTTCTAGAATCATGTGTTTAAATGACGCCCTTTAAGGGGTCGTTCATTTAATAAATGACGCCTTGCATGAGGGCGTCATTTGTTTGGGTAGCATTATTGTGGGATTATTAATGAGAATGACGCCCTTCAAGAGGGCGTCATTTGTTAGACACTTCTGCCCCACTCACGTGATATACATATATATATTAATATTTTATTGGAATGGGGTCCTCTTAAAAATGACACCTCCAACCTGGTCTTCAATTTGGAAATTGACGCCCTAATGAAGGGCGTCAATTTCACTAAGTGGACAAAGTGGAAGTCCACTTACGTACAACATGGCCCCTTGTGTTTAAAGTTGTTTTGTAATTTTATAGAATAACCCTCCCTTTGTTTTGTTTCTTTCTACAAAACCTTCTATGTAAGATTCTTTACCTATGTGCATAAAGTTGGATTGCACATTTGTATGCTGGTCCTCCTATAATTTAGTTCTTTAAACAAAACCTAAAATTCTATTAAGAAGAGTAGGCTACGTATACATAAGGTGATGATTTGTAATTTTATATGCTAGCCCCCCTAAGGTTTGGCTCTTTACACAAGCCCTCATGATTCTTTATGTTATAAAGTAGGGTTGGCTTGTATATTTTCATTATAGTCCTTGTGAGGTTGGGTTCTTTATGTAAGCCCTTCATGTATGATTTCTTTTAAGAAGAAGTTTTAAATTTACGCAAAGGTATTGATCGGGGGTGCTACACCCTCCCCTACTTAAGAGAATTTGGTCCCCAAATTCAACTGCATTATATGGGAATATGAAAGGTGCAGAGTACTTACAATTAGAATAACTATGAAAATCTCCTCTTCATAGATTCTTCAGTTTCCCATGTAGCTTTTTGTTCTAAACATCGATTCCATTGGATTTTCACCATAGGGATCGTCTTATTCCTTAGAACTCGAACTTCTCGGTCGAGGATCTTCATTGGCTTCTGCTCATAGGTAAGGTCATTCTGTACCACTAAATCATTGTGGTCAATGACATGGAGGGGATCGTGCACGTATTTCTTCAGAATAGAAACATGAAACACGTTGTGCACTTATGACAGTTGCGGAGGTAGGGCGATGCAATAAGCCACCTCGCCTACTCTTTCCAGCACTTCGAATGGACCAATAAACCTTGGTGTGAGTTTGCCTTTAACATCGAATCTTCTAATGCCTTGGCCGGGAGATACCTTGAGGAAAACATGATCTCCGACTTGAAATTCCAGGTCTCGCCTTCGGTTATCGGCATAAGATTTCTGCCTGGACTATGCTATCATTAACCTTTCTCTAATGAGGTGTATCTTCTCGGTAGAATCTCGTACCATGTCTGGGCCTAGAATTTATTTTTCACCAACCTCATCCCAGCATATAGGAGATCGGCAACTCTTGCCATATAATGCCTCAAAAGGTGCCATTTGTATACTAGCTTGATAGCTATTGTTATATGCAAATTCGACTAGTGGTAAGTGGTCATGCCAGCTTCCGCCGAAGTCTATAATGCATGCTCTCAACATATCTTCAACAACTAGATTAGTCCTCTCGATTTGTCCATCTGTCTGGGGATGGAAAGCAGTGTTGTAGTTGAGTTTCATCCCCAGAGAGTACTGTAGACTCTTACAGAAATGAGAGGTGAAGCGCGGGTGTCGGTCAGATACGATCGAGACGGGAACTCCATGCAATCTAGCCATCTCCTTGATATATAGGGCAGCAAGTACGTCGACTGAGCATCGGCTTTTTATGGGTGAGAAATGGGTCGATTTGGTTAGCCGGTCGATAATTACCCAAATTCCATCATATCCGCCTCTTGACTTGGGCAAACCCATGATAAAGTCCATGCCAATGTCTTCCCACTTCCACTTGGGAATATCTAGCGGATGTAGCTTTCCGGTGGTTTTTGATGTTCCGCCTTCACTTGTTGGCATGTGAGGCAACAAGATACAAAGTCTGCTACCTCCCTTTTCATGTTAGGCCACCAAAAAGTTCTTTTCAAGTCTTGGTACATCTTAGTGGCTCAAGGGTGGATCGTGTACCTCGATCGATGAGCTTCTTCAAGAATCTTCTTCTTCAATTCGGGATAGTCGGGCACACATGTCCGTTCATGAAATAGCAATCTGCCATCAGGTGCTAGCTTGAAATCCAATCTCTCGTCCAGCTTGCTCTTTATCTCCACTAGTGAGGGATCTTCGTCCTGTAGTTTCTTGATTTCAGGTAGCAAATCTGGATGTAGACTCATATGAGTTAGAATAATACACATGTTCTTCTCATCTGTGCTGATATCAAGCTCAGAGAATTTCTCCAGTAGCTTCCATTCTTGTATCATGCAGTTGGCCAATATTATTCTCGGCTTTCGACTAAGGGCATCAGCTACGGAATTACCCTTACCAGGATGGTACTGTATAGTGAAGTCAAAATCCTTGAGATACTCGAGCCAACGCCTTTGCCGCATGTTCAGCTCCTTTTGGGAGAATAAGTACTTGAGGCTTTTATGATCAGAGCACACAGTGAATTATTCTCCGTAGAGATAGTGCCTCCAGATTTTCAAAGCGAATACTACCGCGGCCAGTTCTAAGTCATGAACCGGGTAGTTCTCTTCATGTTTCTTCAATTGTCGGGAAGTGTATGCAATGACTCTCCCATTCTACATCAATACACATCCGAGGTCAATACTAGATGCATCGATATATACCTCGTATTTTTCTCCTTCAATTGGTAATGATAAGACTGGAGCAGTGGTCAAGAGATCCTTCAAAGCTTGGAAACTCTTTTCACAGTCTTCATTCCACTCATGAGGCACTTCCTTACGGGTTAACCTGGTCAGAGGAACGGTAATCTTGGAGAAGTCCTTGATAAAATGTCGGTAGTAACCAGCTAGACCCAAGAAGCTTCGAATTTCCGTTGCATTTGTGGGTCGTTCCCAATTCTTCACGGCTTCGACCTTTGACGGGTCAACAACAATTCTATTTTTCGAAATAATATGGCATAAGAAGGATACTTCCTCGAGCCAGAACTCGCACTTACTGAATTTGGCATAGAGCTTGTTTTCCCTTAATATCTGTAATGCCTTCTTGAGATGTTCTTCATGATCCTCTTCGGTCTTGGAATAGATCAGAATATTATCAATAAAGACCACAATGAATTGGTCTAAATAGGGCCTGAATATGATGTTCATTAACTGCATAAAAGCTGCGGGGGCATTTGTTAGTCCGAAAGGTATAACAGTAAATTTGTAATGCCCATACCTACTTCGGAATGCAGTTTTATGAATGTCTTCTTCTTTGATCTTCAATTGATGGTAACCAGAACGAAGATCAATCTTGGAGAAATATGAAGCTCCTGATAACTGATCGAACAGCTCGTCAATCCTCGGCAGTGGGTATTTGTTCTTGATTGTGAGATGATTTAGCTGCCCATAATCAATGCATAGTCTCATCGATCCATCCTTCTTTTTGACAAACAGCACGGGTGCTCCCCAAGGGGAAGTACTCGGCCTGATGAAACCCTTCTTCAATAACTCCATTAGTTACTCTTTTAGTTCTTTCGGCTCAGTAGGGGACATTCTGTATGGTGCCCTAGAAACAAAACCAGCACTAGAGACAAGGTCGATTGTGAACGACACTTCCCTTTCCGGGGGTAAGCCGGTTAAATCTTCTGGAAAAACATCAGGAAAATCCTGAATTACACGGATGTCCTCAAGTTTAACCTTCTCGACTTCTGTGGCAGTCACGAATGCTATGAAAGCCATGCATCCCTTATCCATAAGCCTTCTAGCTCGGAGTGCTGATATAAGAAGTGATTTACTCCGAGGGCTATTGTAAACTAGCTCTGGGAAATCCACGAAAGTTACCTTGCCATGTCGACAATCTACAGTTGCTTGGTATGCGGATAGCCAATCGGCACCTAGTATGACGTCATAATCCTTCATATGTAGGCATATCAGGTCAGCAGGTAAATTGCTTCCCTTAATCATCACTTCACAATTTGGATAGTGATAAGTGATATCAGACTCATTCCCAAGAGGTGTAGATATGACCAAGTCTAACAGTTCATGTTTCTTAGAAAATGAAGCAGCAAAGTTCTTGGAAATGAATGAATGAGTTGCTCCGGTATCAAATAAAACTTGAGCAGTTTTTGAACAAATAGTGAGAGTACCTTCCACAATTCTGCCTTCAGTGGGTTCCGTCTCTCGGAGAGCTTGCAGACGGCCTTGTTTCTTTATCGGATGCTTCTCATCCTTGGTGTCTTGTTCCTTCATCAGTGGGCAGTCTGGGATTCGATGCTCTCGGCTCCCACATCGAAGACAAGCTCCTAACTTCCTCCAGCATTCCTCGATCTTATGACCAGCTTTATCACAATACTTGCAAATCTCCTTTGAGGGTGTGGTGGTGGAGAATGGCCTGTCATTCTTCTAGAATTTCTTTGCCTTGGAGGGCTCCCCTCCCATGAAGAACTGCTTCTTGTTGAATGATTGTTTGAATTTTCCCGGGCTTCTGACTAGTTCCTTCTTGTCTCTTCCTTGGATTCTCTCGGACAATTCGGTGGCATCTTTCTAGCAATTGGGCACGCTGAACTATCTCCGAATAAGCTTGGATGTCCATCGGTGCAAGTTGTGTAATATAGTGGGGCCGAAGCCCGTTTAGGAACCTTCTCGCCTTCATCTTTTCTGTACACACCAAGTGGGGTGCATACCTAGATAATCTAGAAAACTGGGCCTCATACTCGGCCACTTTCAAGCCCCGTTGTTTTAGGACGGCGAATTCTGCGGCCTTCTTCTCATGGATATGGTCGGAGAAGTACTTGTTGTTGAAATGCTCCGTGAATTCATCCAATGTGACATGGTATTCTTGCAGTGTTGCTTCTATGGATTCCCACCAGCATCGAGCGTCCCGTTCCAGTTGGAATACGGCCAGTAAAACCTTCTCCGCATCCGCGCATTGCATTACACGGAAGATTCGTTCCATCTCCTTTAGCCAATTCTCGACATCCTCGGGATCGGACGAACCCATGAACCTCGGTGGGTTCATGTTACGGAAACTCCTGTGGAGATCACCCGCTCCACGGTTTGCTCCGCCTTGGGCCACTTGCTGTAGTGCATGTGTAAGGCCTTGCACGGTGCGCTGCATCTCGCGCCATTGTGCTCTTTCCCTAGCCATGATCTTATAAAAGAGTTAAGTATGATAAAGTTCGGGTATACTTGTAAGGTCAAAAGTCATTATAAAACGTAACCCATGGCTCTATCCATCTCACCGGGTAAGGTATATATATCCTTGGACTCGGGTTTTACCTATCCTTGGACTCAAATTTTTACTTAGATTTCAATTTCTAACCTTTTATTTCTTCTAGTTCCCTAGGTTTGAAAACCTAGGCTCTGATACCACGAAGACTGTCACGTCCCGAGCGCGGAAGATACTCGGATGCGTGACGCGTCTATATAGATCGTGTCATTAGAGCGATAAGAATTTTTAACATACATAATTACGGAGTGCGCAAATGACTAATAAATCTAATAAATTCCA
The DNA here is from genome assembly GCA_022559845.1 of Amorphophallus konjac. Lineage (NCBI taxonomy): Eukaryota > Viridiplantae > Streptophyta > Magnoliopsida > Alismatales > Araceae > Amorphophallus > Amorphophallus konjac. The sequence goes on from CM040128.1 coordinate 124,295,649, forward strand.
ATAGTCCAAGTGATGATTATTTGATTACTCAAAGGAATTAAAGATAGTCCATGAAAATTTTCAGATTTAGAAAGTCATACATTAGGCTACACGACTTAACATAAAGTTTATACCACTAACTGACATAACTGGGAATACAAGGTAGACTCAAATAAATTCAAAGACACGACTAGCTAATGATAGATGGTTGGCGTTCTAGCACTCTTCACTCGGCCTCAATCCCATTCTTGTCGCTATCCGATTCACCTGAAAATGTTAGGAAGCAACTGGATGAGCGAATCGCTCAGTAGGAATTACATCTCAAATTTGAGCAATCTTTACGTGGATTCCAATTTGCATGTATTATCAGTATGGCTATGCATGATGTACGTACAAAAGAATCAGGTATACAGGTAAATCTAGACATGATGAACAATAAGAGATCAAGAACTGTGTAAAGAGAGTATATCAAGATTTCAAGTAGTTGATAAGCAGTATTTCAAGAATTTATAGATGTAAATGCCACTCCGGGGCAACCAGGGATTCATGTACGATTACGCATTTAAGTGCGAGAATGAACTCATCTATAAGTATATCTCAGGTACGAGTAAGTAAAAATTCAATTCAAGCAAGTAAAGTTGAGTACGTATTAGTAGAATTGGCTATTTCAATCAAGCAAGTATTTTGCCCTTTCTCGGGCCACAAGTCAAGTATTGCCCGTTCCGGGCCACACAAGTCAAGTCAAGTGAGTAAAGAGAGAGTAGGGGTGGAGTGTCTCAAGTCAAGCAAGTACTCCGGTGCAATGCTAAACACCGTGGTCAATAAACTCACATGGGCACAAGTACCTTTGGGTGCTCCTCCCAGGACAAGACCGGGCCCTATATGCACAGCATTTCATGTATTACTTTTGACATCCAGTCTCATTTTATAGCCAATATAGAGTTTCAAGGGTTGCCTTAGTAGGATATAGAAGGTAGAATTTTATGGAATGGAATTCAAGGACTCATAATATGCAGGAAAATGACTTAGGGTTGCGTCGGTACAAACCACGATAAAAATGAGGAAAAAAATATTTATATATATACTTTTTCCTAAACAAAAACTCTAGATAATTCTATAGTAAGGTTAAACAAAATTTAGAACATCCCACAAGAGCCATTGTACAAATATGCCAGTTTACTATTTAAGAATACTATTCAATTACTGTTCACTACTATTCACTTACTATTCATTTACTATTGACAAAGACTATTCGCCCCAAATAACGCCCTTCACTAAGTTGTCATTTTCATGAATCACGATTGCTTAAACAGTCGTGACTTCTAAGTTTGTATATAAATTAGTTAGTATATTAATCATCCATGTTAAAAATTTAATAGATGTGAATCATGATACCTAATCTAATGAATAAGCATACCGTTATATTCCTTATATTTTTCTCTACCTATCTACGTGTCTATATCAAAAAATTCTTTTATTTGGAAAAGTGATACTATTCATTGAAATAGTGACTTTTTTTACACTATTCATACCGTAAAAATTTCTCAAAAATAGAAAGTAAGGATATGAACAGATAGAGACAATTCTCGGGAGTTCAGAATCATGCTCATGCGAAATTATTGGGTTTTACTATTCAATAAATTGGGGTGATTTACGCCGGGAAGGTACATTCCGTGACTCAAAACACTATTCAGATACTATTCATTTGTAATACTTTTAGTAAATCAGGAATTTAGTACATGGTTAAATAGAGAAAAATATGAGGGTTGCAGAACCATGTTCATGCAGGAGTTTCGTGATTAGGTTAAAAAAGTTATAATTATCTGAACATGGTGGCTCGGCATTATGACTCACTGTTTACTATTTAAACACTATTCATTTTTAATTCTTTCATTAAATCAGGAATCGAGGACATGGACAGGTAGAGAAAAATCTCAGGATCACAGAACTATATTCATGCAAAATTTTCATAGCTTAGTTTAATAGTTATAGATCTTGGAATGTGTTGATTTACTGATTATTGGAAATTCTAGAGAATGGAATTGACGTCATTACACAAGTCATCCTTTAATTGACGACTCCTCTCGGGTCTTCAATTTTTAAATTTGCGCCCCCTCAAACAGTCTTCAATTAAGTAATTGGCGCCCTGGCTTGGGGCGCCATTTACAGTGGGTGATTTTCACCCCAGCAGGTACATTTTGTGACTCAAATTACTTTTCATTTCGAAAAAGTTTCTCAAAATCCGAAAGTAAGGACATGAATGTATAGTATAAATCCTCGGGAGTCCAGAAACATGTTCAGTTAAAATTACTACGTTTTGGTTTCATATATATTAATTTTCAAATATTATATCCTTAATTTTCTCAATGAATTGACGACCTGTAAGTAGTCTTCATTTAATTGAAGACTCTCATGGTGTCGTCAATTTAAGTTTTAACCCCTTGTGAGTTGTGCTTCACATCAGAACTGTAAGTTTTGTGATACAAGTCACTATTCAATTCTCCAAAGTTTCTCTGAATTATAATCCGAAGATATGGTTAGATGGAGAAAAATCTCAAGGTCACAGAAATATATTCCGTCAAAATTTTCATGGTTCAGTTTATTAGTTATAGATTTTTGAAGACTTTGATTTACTGATTTCTGGAAATTCCAGAAAATTGAATTGATGGCATTGCTCAAGTCTTCATTTAATTGACGACTTCCTACGAAGTCTTCAATTCTGTAATTGGCGCCCTGGTCAGGGGCGCCTCTTACAGAGGGTGGTACACTATTCATTTACTATTCATCAGTGTGAAAAGGTTCTGAATCAAGAAGTAATGATGCGAATATGTTGAGAAAAATATCAGGATCCCAGAAACATGTTCATGCAAAAATTCCGTGATTTATTTCGATAATTATGGATTTTTGAATGTGTTGAATTAACAATTTTTGAAAATTTCAGAAATCGAATTGACGACATGGTGCATGTCTTCATTTAAATGACGACTACTTGCGCAGTCTTCAATTTGGTAATTGGCGCCCTTGTCAGGGGCTCCATTTACCAGAGTGCTGGGACCCTCCGGGTCTTTAACCCATGAACTTATTATATTAATAGAGGCTATATATTAAGGTTTAAAACAGGATTATTAAGAATGAAAACTAGTGTGATAAAATACGTTAAAAAGCTCATGAAATCATGCTAATAAACTAAGTTCAAACTCATAAAAAAATCATGATAACAGTATGTAACAAGCTATTAACATATGTATAACATGGTATTATTCTTGGTCATGGTAAAGCCAAAATATATATATATATATATATATAGCATGGTTGACTAGTTGATCGAACTCTAAACATGCATCAATTAACCTATTTAACTACTAGTTAGGCAAGATTTGAGAACACCTACCTGTTGACGTGTGATTACTAGGAAAGATGACAGGATGAAGCCACGCGTTCCCCACCGCCGCATCAGGACGTAGACTTCACGCTTCTCGAGGAATGAAGGGAAACATTCCCTTCTGCAAGCATTGAAAGATGGCAGTAGCCTCTGATAGTGGTTCGTAGGGGATTAGTTCTAGGGATTTACAGGCATTGGTTATTGCCTTGCGGGTACGATTTGGGAAGCACGATCCTAGATTAATGCTTAGCCAGCAAAATAGGGCTGTTCGTATCTCAATCTTCTAGAATCATGTGTTTAAATGACGCCCTTTAAGGGGTCGTTCATTTAATAAATGACGCCTTGCATGAGGGCGTCATTTGTTTGGGTTGCATTATTGTGGATTATTAATGAGAATGACGCCCTTCAAGAGGGCGTCATTTGTTAGACACTTCTGCCCCACTCACGTGATATACATATATATATTAATATTTTATTGGAATAGGGTCCTCTTAAAAATGACGCCTCCAACATGGTCTTCAATTTGGAATTTGACGCCCTAATGAGGGGCGTTAATTTCACTAAGTGGACAAAGTGGAAGTCCACTTACGTACAACATGGCCCCTTGTGTTTAAAGTTATTTTGTAATTTTATAGAATAACCCTCCCTTTGTTTTGTTTCTTTCTACAAGACCTCCTATGTAATATTCTTTACCCATGTGCATAAAGTTGGATTGCACATTTGTATGCTAGTCCTCCTATAATTTAGTTCTTTAAACAAAACCTAGAATTCTATTAAGAAGAGTAGGCTACGTATACATAAGGTGATGATTTGTAATTTTATATGCTAGCCCCCCCTAAGGTTTGTCTCTTTACACAGGCCCTCATGATTCTCTATGTTATAAAGTAGGGTTGGCTTGTATATTTTCATTATAGTCCCTGTGAGGTTGGTTCTTTATGTAAGCCCTTCATGTATGATTTCTTTTAAGAAGAAGTTTTAAATTTACGCAAAGGTATTGATCGGGGGTGCTACACAATATATCTATCCTTCAATAATTTTAGCATTGATTGCTTTTGAGTCATACATGACTTTACTTAGTACTTGTTGCATTCTTCATATTTTTAGTCTTGGTTGTTTTTACTCACATATGACTTAATAATTTAGTACTTGTTATATTCCTCTTTTGTCTTAAAATGATTGTCTCATTGACATTCTGCTTACCTCAAGCCTGACTTAGGACAATTTTGTAGCCAATCACATGTAAATAGTCAAGAAATGCATGGCTCTTAAATTGTGTACTCCTACTCTATTTTAATTTTCAATCTTCAAAACTAACCATGTCAAATAAACCAATCACTGAATTACCATTCCCTGTAATATTGACATTTATTTTTAATGTTCCTTTACACGATAGTCTGCTACACATAGAATACCATTTCTGCTAATTTCATCTAAATCTTCTCTCACCATATTGTATACAGCCGATCCCCCTATCCAAGTCTTTCATAACCACAAAGAACAGCATAAATGTCTTTCCATATATAGTACCCTTACGATGACAACTGCTCATAAGATCTGATAACTTTTTGTTTCTTTCCATTGTAACTACAGATATCAAATGATTACACTTCTATTTTCTTGCATCACAGATGAAAGAAATCGTGTTTCGTTGGGGTGGAGGAGCTGATTTAACATTGTCGTCGGGATCACACGGGGACTTCTTTACCTCCATGAGGATTCCCAACTTAAAATCATCCACATGGACTTAAAACCAAGCAATGTGTTGCTGGATCATGACATGAACCCGAGGATATCAGACTTTGGTGTGGCAAAGATATTTACGGAGGATGAAGATGTTGCTAACACGAGAAGAGTAGTTGGAACTTAGTAAGTGATAATGCTTTCAGCTAAGAATCATGATTCTTTTTTCTTACAAGCTTTATTTTTTAAAATGTATTATATCTCTCTTGGACCTCAATTCTTCTTATCCAACAGTGGGTATATGGCTCCTGAGTATGCCGTGGATGGGATATTCTCAGTAAAGTCAGATGTGTTTAGCTTTGGAGTTCTCATACTGGAAATTCTGAGTGGACGAAAAATGGCAGATCACATTTCTTGGAACATGGTCTAACCCTCTTGATACATGTGCACATTTTCTCCATTATGATTCTATTTCACTATTTCATAAATTTTTTATGAATATAAATCTGATTTAAAACTTAGACCCTTTCAGACATGGCAATTGTGGACAGAAGACAGAGGATTTCAGCTAGTGGATCCCTTGATAGCACAATCATGTCCAATAGATGAAGCACTGCGGTGCATCCACATAGGGCTACTCTGTGTCCAAGAGAATCCTGAGAGCAGACCCACAATCTCTTCTATCGGGCTAATGTTAATGAGCGACCAGATAATAATGTGACATTTGGGGAACCCCCTGTCAAGACTTCAGGTCACATCTAGATATTATTATATGGGAATCATGCCCCAGAAGGCTCTATGGCTAAAATCACTAGCAAAGAAGGGTTGTATTTCTCTGGTATGGCATACTTTGACAGCCTACATAGTTAAGCAAAATATCAGGCTCCACAGAGTCAAATAAGATATGAAGTCGGGTTGCCCATCCATGCATTGAACCTATAGGTACACTATATATATATTCATATATATATGGACACACCTGTACACAAATTTTAATATAAGGCTAGCTTTTACATTCATGAGGTAGAGTCATTCATGTAATTTTCACCATGGAATTAAAGGAACTGGCATTCTCTTGAGTTTCAGAAACAGTATGTTGCAGATGAAAATTATTTGCTTAATTTACGTTTGGTTTTTTAGTCTAAGGGGCATTTTTTCTAGTAACTCTCATGACTGTCGATATTTTTCTATTGTTGTGCTAAAACAACGTATGTATGGCTGTGGGGTGTAGAACATGTGCCCCTCTAATTTGTAAATGTAAATAGTTAACATAAACTTAATAAAGGTGTAAGGGAGACCATGTTGGATGAAAACCCTAAGGTCGGTTGCCCAATTGCCCTTGTTAGCACTCTACAGGTAGTCTTTGGAGAGGGAGAGTCACAGAGAAATGTAATTGTACAAGACCTTGTCTTCTTTCTACATATTGAGATACCAAAAAAACAAAAGAGGTAGCAGAGAAATGTATTCTGTAGGTTCTTCATCCTTAAGGGCTCACCTTACATCAATTTGTCAATTTCGACTAGATGAGCAATGCACATAACAATTTTGAACCTTCACCTATTTATTAATCACTTGTCTGTTTTCAATTCTGTCAGCGTGACATATGCTCTCTTTGGTAAGCTTCTGAATATGGTGCATCATTAAAAAACCTCTAAACTTGTAGTTTAGTTCTTTAATGCACTTCCATGTTGTTTAATGAATTTTCTATAAACTATGGAGTCCTTTGTGTACATACTCTTGTTTCTGAATTGCTTTGATTCATTTTTTATCTTTTTTTATCACTCTCCATGTGATTGTTTCCAAGGTTCTCTACATTTTGCATGATTCACTTCTCGATATGTATTAGAGAAAGTGGAGGGAATAGGTTTGCTATTGTCAAAGAGTCCTTTAACATTTTGGATAATTCAGTTCAGAATACATGATGTCCTTGTTTATACTTTAGATTTTCTTAATTTCTCTAGCCCTATTGTTTATGTATAATTTATGATAGCCAGCACATGATTCAGTTATCTAACTTGACTTATAATATTATTATATAATTTTAGACATCATGAGTTCATCTCACAGTACCAGGTGTTCTTCCACGTGGCTACTTGATAATGCTATCTAATAGGATTAGATTAAAGTCACTATCAAGTAAAGCTCTAACCTAACTCAATCTTGTTTCTATTCCACACTTCCTCTTCTTCTTCAGACTTTGATTGTGAAGTCAGGGACGGGAAGCAGATTCTACTTTGATTGCTGAACTTTTACCCTTTTCTCTTTACATGAATCATTATGCAATCTTTCTCTCCAATGGTCCTACAGGCATATATACACCATCAGAAGCAGATTCTACCAAACCGCATGAGCTCCAAAAGATACTATCATCTCACAAATTTGTCAGGCGAGAGACACAAATGGATAAATCTGATCTGACGAGGAAGAAATGGACAGGTGGCATTTTAGTATGGCAAGATTGCATATCTGAAATAGATTCCATAAACTGTAGGGTTCAGAATTGGTCTGCTGATTTTTCAGCTACTTGTGCTAATTTTGATCGTTCAAGGTTGTCTGGTGATAACTGTACTGCACGGAGCTATTCAAATGAAATGACATGTCCAACATATCTTAAAGAGCACTAAGGATGGATACAAGTCAATAATGAAGAAAAGTGCCACCAAGTTAAATTCATGTTTTTATATCTACATGTATATGTATATATCTTTTATCTAGACGTATATTTGTATATAGGAACATATATACACATATAAGGTTTATATAAGTGGATTTTCTATATTGAAACTCATTCCAAGTTTAGCACATATGGTTATGCATTTCTGATGGCTCCTTAAACCCATCATGTTTGGTTTAGTAGGGCTCATCTCTATCTTTGGCAAATTGTCATTTTGCATGTTTATATAGTTGTTTATCTGCCTAAGCTCTATTAATATATCCGCACATGTTCATTCTTGCAATTGCATTATCTCATGCCATGAAATACTTGACTATCTCATTGTCGATTCTCTGATGCTGCTAGCATGTTTCCCTTTAGTTTTGAGATAAATTTGTAAGGTTAGCTATGTATGTATATGGATATTGGATAATAGTTTACTTTCTTGTAAATATAAAAACATTAGAAAATAAATTTAGTCTTCATTGTTATGGTTCCTAAAATACTTACATGCTCCATGTTGCACCTCGAAAACCAGAATATACATTCATGCTCATGTTCATGTTCGAGTTATCCTAGCAGCAAGTGCAACACGGTTGCATCTCTTCTGTCTGTGTGAAGGTAGTGCTCTACTGGAATATTCTATATTCAATCCTTTTTGCTTTTTTTGGGACCAATCTCTGCTTCATGTATATATGTGTCCATATACACATACAAGTCTATTACAGAATTATTGTTGTTCCTTCACCTGCTTTGATGTGTTTACAAAACCATTCTTTTTGTTTTGTTATTATATTTTTAGAAACATTCTTTGAATTCCTTGAAATTTCCTTGTCAATTTTCTTCACTTGGTTCAGCTTTACCTTCAATATGCATATGTTGTGTCAACTTATGACTTCTTCCACTACCTGCTGTTGACACCCATTTTTTGCCTATGAGTTGAGTCATTTTTCTTACCTATATTTTTGATGCCTCAAGTTGTCCATTACTCATTGGGCCATTTTTAGGCATGTCTGTTGGACTTATTTTATGAATACTTCCTCCCTGGCTAGGTTTGCTCTCGAATTCGGGCTGAATGGACCTTAATTTCATTTGGTCCTTGGGGTAAATGAGCTTCTTTGTCCCATTTTATCAATTCCCACCGCCCAGCCTATAGGCGGTCTAGCGATAGACCGTTTGGCACGTTGGGCGGTCTCTTTGGAGACCGTTTGACTTATATCTGGGTTAATGGACTATTTTTCTGATTTTTCTCTAGCAATTTGATAAGCGGTATGTCGTTAGACCGTTTATTCAAGTTGGGCGGTCTATGGGAAGACCGTTTCGTGAACTAGCGTCGATGTTACTCTGCACTAGCGTCGACCTCACCTTTTTGGCGTCGACCTTCACTTTATTAAGCGGTCCAACGATAGACCATCCCGTGAATAGGCGGTCCATTGATAGACTGTTTGGACATGGTCTTTGGATAAATAGCCATATTTATCTTTCTTTATTTATTTTCCACCGACACTCTTGTAGACGGTCTTTCATTGGACCGTTTGTCATGGTTGGGTGGTGCATCATTAGACCGTTTACTGGCCAAAGTCCTAAACGGGATGATTTTCAGATAATTATCTATTTATCCTATTTGGTCTAGGTGTTTTGGTCTAGGTGTTTGATCATTAGTTAGTCATTGCATGCTCATTTTCTTTATCTTTTCCCCACGTTTTCACTGGCATTCTCATTTTCTCACCCCTCCGTCTGTCTGCAAGGTTGAGCGGTCTTCCTCAGACCGTCCCACACCAGTGAGGGACCTATCACGGACCATTTATGCACCAATCAGGCCATTCCCGCGTTCCTCCGCAGCGCTGTGCATGGCTAGTCGAGCTGCCATCTACATCCATAGGCGGTCTTCAAAGGACCATGTCCGTCATACCAGCGCTGCGGCCTTGGTGAGTGTCTTCACCCTTTTCTCCCATTTTCCAAGGTATGTGGTACTCTCCTATTGTGCTATGTATCTTGGTGGCGATCATAGCGTTCTTTTATTCATGAGTAGTTCATTGGTTACCTTTTCCCTCTTTTAGTTCATCCCTCATCATTTTTGCATATTCACCTTTGAGTTAAGGGAGGGTCGAGGGGAGAGAAAAACTTGTCTACACCCCTTTTTTGGCGATCACGGTGGGACACCTACTGCCCATCGTGCTTCCGATTTTGCTGATCTGTTTCTCTGTGTGGTTGTATTTGTTGATTAGTCCATTTGGGTTTGCCATTTCCATTGTTGCCATTTTTTGTTCCTGGGGTTGTGCGCGGTCTTCTGAAAAGCCATTTACAGATTCACACGGTCGGTCGATAGACCATCCACTATTGCCTCAAGTACGTTTCGGCTATTTCGATTTCTGTGATTTGCTATGCTTACACGGTCTTGTCAGGGCTGTCTCTCAGGTGTCGCGGTCGTTTGTTAGACCGCCTAGATTGTTCAAGTACGCCACTGCTTTTGTTGTCTCTGTTCATTCCAATTTTGGGTTTTTATTTTACTGCTCCCTGCCCCTTAGCGGTCCTTCCCAGGGTCGTCTATACTCCCCGCGCGGTCTCCCATAAGACCGTTTATTTTTCTACAGTGCACCCGAGATTGATATTTCCTGCATTTTTTCATATCATTTCAGGATTGTTTTGATGCTTTACATCTCCCCTGGTTGTCATTTATTTTTGCAGGGTTATTGCCATATATTGCCATATTGTGTGATCATTACTTGTTAGTTTTTGGCTAGATTTTGCATGCACTCCGGTGCGCATAGGTTCATACATTTTATCATACTAGTTGCATTCCTACCTTGGTAGGGGATCCTCTCGTCTCCATATTCCTTGGAGCCGACTAGGTGACCTTACCCAGGACCTCCGTAAGTCCCCACGAGCCATGGATTCCCACACGAACGTCGGGCCGGTTGTTCCTTTCCACCCCTTAGGCTTGCATTTGCATATGCTGTGAAGGAATTAACCCTAGTCAACCCAAAGTTTGGACCTTGTTCCCTATAGATACCTATCTTAAGGGAATTAATCTTAATTCAAATCATTAAAAAGCCCACCCAAAACTTTGACAATAAAATACTTCCCATCATGTTAACTTGTTTGACTTGGGTGAAATCCATCATATTGTTTGTGTTGTTTGGGCTTGTCTTAGCCCACTTGTGTTATTTTGTGTTGCATCCCCCACTACCCATATAGGTTTTGTCATTAGGCCCATTTAGGCTAGTTCATTCAGTGTGTCCATTTGTCTAGTCACATTGTCCTAGGTCCTTTTTTTTTCTTTTCTTCGCATTATTGAGTCAGCCTCCTTCTTTGATTCTTCGAGCCCTTACTTCCCTCATTGTACTTCCCAGATTTTCCTGTACTAAGTCTCCATTTGCCCTGATGGAGTGCCATTTTTCTCCTGTACATTACCCTTCTTTCGACCCTATCTTCCTATTCCCACGTGGATTCCTCTTCCCACACGGGCCCATCTTCTCGTGGCACTTCCGACCCGCAAGCAAATCTCATGGCCCACCTATCATCTCTTGCTTGCCAAATGGCCCCGGCTCAGGCCCAAAAATTTATTGCTAGTCACCTTAATGGGCCTTATTCTCATAACGGGCCTCCCTCTTCTACTCTTAGTGGGCCCCCTTCCTTTAACAGGCCCTCTTATTCTCTTAATGGGTCCCATGTTGCTGCTGGCCCAATCAGTCCTTATTCCCACATTCATGATCCTTCTAGGCCCACATATCCTATTATTCTCGGAATGGACTTTCATTCTTCTCAGTCTGGATCCCCTTATCTGGCCCAATACTATAATTATGGTCTAAATTCACACTCTCTTGTTCACGTTGGCTTGCATCCTTCCCGGTCTCTCCCCATCGAGGGGATGATTCCTCAAACCCAACGTCAGCTTGATGAGCTTCGACGTCAAATTAATCCCAAAACATTTTTGAGCGTCCTGTTTGCATTTCAAAGTCTTCAGCTTCCACCATGTTCACAAATTCCTGCTTATCGCCGCTATGGTGGAGTCGGTGACCCCTGCATGCACTTGAAGGAGTTTCTTTGTGAGTCGGCCCAATTCCGACATGACCAATACTTGATGGCTTATTTATTTGGTCTATCTCTAGAAGGCCCGGCTCGGGATTGGTTCTTTTTATTATCGCAAGATCAAGTGGTGAATTTCTAAGTTGTACAAGAGAAATTTCTTCGACAATTTCAAGACCAGGTTGGGCCCAAGTACTCTATAGTTGATCTGGCCCATGAGAAGATGAAGCCCGATGAGGAGTTCTCGACCTTTACCGATCGCTGGCGTCGCCTGGCCGCGTAAGTCTCGGGGCATATTCCAGAGGGAGAACAGATCAAAATGCTCATTTCTAATGCAACGCCTGAGTATCGGTTCATCTTAGTCCTCAACGATATCATGTCATGGCAGTAGCTGTATAGCCGAGCCCACTTCATCCGCTAACAACTCTTAGTTTCCCTTGACCCTGAGTCCCCTCCACCTTCTACGCCCATATACGCCTCCTATCCATCACCTTCTATGAGTCAACCATCCACCACATATCCTTCCATGAGTCGGCCTTCCGCTCCTACATATCCATATACCTCCACGTGCCAACCCTCTGTGGGTCAACCTACCACCATCCACAGTCAACCCTCTGCCGTTTCATCTCTGCAAGCGTCCCCACCTCCGGTCGAGGAAACACCATACCCTGAGTAGGTGGATGCCGTCTATATACCCCCTCATCCTTGTTGAGACCCGTTTTTTGCCGATGAGTTGAGTCATTCCTCTTACCATCATTGGTTGATGCTTCAAGTTGTCCATTACTCATTGAGCTATTTTCAGGCACGTTGTGGGCTTATTTTATGGGTACCTCCCTCCTTGGCTAGGTCTGCTCTTGGATTCGGGCTTAATGGGCCTTGATTTCGCTTGGTTTTGGGGTAAATGGGCTCATTGGTCCCATTTTATCAATTTCAAACATCCAGACTATACACGGTCTATCGACTGGCCGTTCAGTGACTGGACGGTCTTCTTTGAACCGTTTACTGATTTATTAGATATTTATTTGATTTTCTAAATTTCCACCGACAAGCCTTTGCATGGTCTGAGGATAGCCGTTTACATCCATTAAACGGCCTGGCTGTCGACCGTCCAGTTCCCAAAGTCCTCAGCCGGTTGGTTTTTTAGATAATTATCTATTTATCCTATTTTTCTGGATTTATCACCGACATGAGTACACGGCCTAGAATTGGACCGTGCTATTGATTGAGTGGTCTAGTAGTAGACCGTTTTATCCTAAACAGTCTGACGCCGTGAGGGCAGGTCAGTTCGGTGGATAATTGGATAATTTCTTATTTTATTTTATTTATCACCGACAGCATTGGACGGTCTAGCAATGGACCGTTTACTTGTCTGGGCGGTCTATCGCGTGACCGCGTACATGTTCGAAACCTGTGGATTGTATGAGATTTTCTCTCTCTATCCATGGTTAAACCTACACCTTCATCCACAATTTTCTCCGTGGAATCTCAATCAAATGAGATGCCGTTCGATCTTGGTGGAAGATAATTATATTATCTACGATTTTTGTTTAATTATCTCGACCTAATACCCACTAAAAACCCTAATTTCGGGGCTAGACCTCAGGGCTCTATAAATAGGACCCACCGTCTAGGCTTGAGAGGGGGGGAGATCTAAGGTCGACGGCGAAGCCCTGCCACATTCTCGATGAACCTACAATCAGGGAGGGAGGCTTTCTACATCCCCTTAAGCCTCCGGTTCAGGGAGTAGCTTTGTGTTTTGAGTCTTTGTTTGGTCGTCCCACCGTCTTTTCCTTCTTTGCATGCTCTTTTCCATCATATTGCACACGCGTTTGTCACTGTTGCATCTCATTCTATACACCCTCCTATTGTTTTTTCACGCTCCTAGGGGTTTAAAAACCTCCCAGATATCCCCCACTCGATGTCATTGCATTGCTTTTCTCTTCTTTCTTACAGTTACTACACCTCGCAAGACTGATTTGGGTTTCCCTTTTGTGTTCTTCATGTTGTTTTGTAGGTCAGCATCATCCTAGCACGAGGCCAATCCCCTCTGGCCGGCCGGAAGGGGTGGAGGATCAGATCCTACAACTTGAAACCTGGTGGCACTGAACGATCTTCCTTCCGTCCGTCTCATTAGGAGAGCGGTCCCCGTCGAGCCATTCTACTTCTTCCTACGGCCTCCTTCGGACTGTCCCATCGTCAGCCAGCCTTCGTCCTGTGTTCTTCCCAGCACTTGTGAGCGGTCTATCGAGCGGCCGTGCGATTCACAGGGCGGTTCTTCCAGGACCGTGTATTCCTGCAGTGTTGTTATGAGGTGAGTGTCTCCCTCTTCCAAAGTACAGGTGCATCCTTCTGCATTTTGGTATCTTGGTGGTAATCACGATCACACACACTTCTCCACCCTTTCTTTCTTCCCTATATTTGTGCTTGTCTTTATATTTTGATTTAGAAAAGGAAGGTAAGAAGAAAGAAGGGGAGGAAAACATGTGAATAGCCCATTTTTTGGCGATCACGGTGGGACTCCTATTGCCCATCGTGCTGTTGTTTTGCAGACTTGTGTTCTGTCCCTGGTTAGGGTTTCTTTTAAGTGGTTTCAGGTCACCATTTCGTCCACCTTGGGTTGCTGTCTCGGAGTTGTACGTGGTTCTTCTAGGACCGCTCATATCTCCCCACGGTCGGACGATAGGCCGTTCTGTTAGGTCTTAGGTGCGCTACTGTTTCTTTTCTGTCCCGCTGTTATTGCTTGTGCGGTCTGATTCTGGACATTCCTCTATTTCCACTGTCGTCCCCTAGACCGTTCATTTTCATCTCATGAGCATCTTGTTTTGTGTGAGCCTGTTAGCTTCAGCGGTCCTCTGTGGGCCGCGCATCTGTCTCCCGGTCTGTCGAAAGGCCGTTTACATCTACTGGCTCAGGTACGTCACTCTCCCTCATATGCTTGTGAGTTTACTGATACTGTGCGGCCTATTGAGGGCCGTTGCACTGTTTGTACGGTCTGTCAATAGACCGTCCAGTCTCTTCAGGTACGCAGCTATTTCAGCCCATCTCATTTCCATATTTTTCTATTATTTTACTACTCCCTGTTGTTGCACGGTCTTGTCCAGACCGTTTACCTCCCTGAGCGGTCTATCATCAGACCGTGTTTCTGTGCTACAGTGCACCCGAGGTTATACCTTTGAGGATTATTGCATATTATTTCATATCTATTTGGTGCTGTTTTGATCTCCCCTATTTGTCATGAGTATTGTCATATTTCTCATCATTGTTGATCAATGATTGTTAGATTTAGGTTAGATTTTGCATGCACTCCGGTGCGCATAGGATTCATTCATACTTTTCCATACTAGTCGCATTCCTACCTTGGTAGGGGATCCTCTCGTCTCCATATTCCTTGGAGCCGACAAGGTGACCTTACCTGGGACCTCTGTAAGCCCCCGTGAGCCGTGGATTCCCATATGGACGTCGGGCTGGTTGTACCTTGCCACACCAGTCTAGGGTTGCATCCGCGAGAGAGAGTTACCTTTAGAGTCAACAAAGTTTCCCATTCCACCCTTGTTAGGCACCTTTGTGGTCGTGAGAATTCTCATTTTAATCAATCCACTAAGGTTCTAAAAGGGGGAGTCTATAAAAGCCATCGTGCATCATTTAAACTTGGTTGGTCAAATTGATTGCCTCTTCTCTCCTCTCTTTCTGTGTTCATTTGATTGATTGTTTGGTTATTTAAAAGGTCGTTTAGGTTTGCTCTTTCATGTCTGTGAGTGTTGCATGTGGAGTTGCTTCACACCCTAGGGATCTCCTCCTAGGGCAGCTCTCATTTCTATTCATATTTCAATCCTTTGTTCGATTCATCACCCACCATGTCTTCTTACAATTTCTCTCACTCCCAGGAGGACTCTCTCCCTCATGGACTTCTGGATGACCCTCCTAGGGTCGCCCATGTGCAGGGGAGAGAGGGGACCACTCCTCCTCTCCCAACCGTTGTTGCTGAGGGTGCTCAACCCTCCCTTTCTGATTCTTCCTCTCAGAATTCGGCCAATCAGATTCTTCACATGATGGCCCAGTTAGATCCCACTCAGCTCAATCTCCTTCGACAAGCTCTGCAGGGGCCGGATGCCCCGTCTTCAGTTCCCTCTCATGGCGTGTCTGCTACCGCCACTTTATCTCCTAATATTGGGTCAGGGGCCGTCTCGGCTGCGCCCATCGATCTCACTCCTGTTCACCCTCGAACCATTCAATTAACTAACATGGAGATGGGCCAAGCCTCTGCCTCGGCCCAATAGCCTCTTGACAAAGGGAAGACCCAGATCCCCTTGAGTTTTCATTCTGATCCATACACCACTGTCGGTTCAGCGCTGTAGGCCCTTGTGGCCCCGGCTGATTTTACCCGTCTGCAACCAGGGGCCGCCCAGTTGGGTCATGCGGATATGGGCCCTTCCTTGACCCATTATCCATCTTATGGGCTTCCCCCTTCATCAGTTTATCCATCAGCTCCGTATACTGATTCTGTTCTTCCAGCTGTGTCTCCTCGTTCCCGGGAACGGGAACTTCTCAATAAATGGGCTGCCATGCAGCAGCAAATTGACCTCCTCCATAAGCGGGTCAGCTCGCAGTCTCTCGCTGATGTCCCCATTCCTAATTTCCGGGACATTTCCTTCCCACCCCAGTCGGAGCTCCCCACATACCAAATGTACAACGGGAATGGCAACCCGTTCATTCACATAAGGGAGTTTCCATATGAATCGGCACAGTTCCAGCATGACGAGCACCTCATGGCGTATCACTTTCGCTGGTCATTGGACGAGGTGGCGCTAGAATGGTTCTACACCTTGCCGTTGGAGGAGGCAGAAAGTTTCAAGATTATCAAGAAGAAGTTCATACAGCGATTTCAAGATCGGGTAGGCTCGGAGTATTCATTTACAGACCTGGTAGTAGAGAAGATGAAGACAGATGAAGATTTTGCAACTTATGCAGATAGGTGGAGGCAGATGGCCTCCCGTGTGCCCAGGCAGATCCCAGAAGAAGAGAAGGTCAAATTGTTAATTTCAAATGCTACCCCTACGCTCCGGAACATTCTGGCGATGAACGATATATCAAATATGAACCAGTTGTACAGTCGCGCCCGATTTATCCAGACCCAGTTCAAAGACTCCCCCATCTATTCCTTATTTGAGGCCCAGAAATCCAAGACCACAAGAAAATCCCAGGGCCCTATTACTGAGGGAGTTTAGACTAATGAGCAGGTGCAGGCTGTTCAGTTCCCCAAGCAGTCTGTTCCACCCCGTTTCCAACAACCTCCACGCAACCCCCAGTTCTCCGCTCCGCCAGCTCCACGACCTTCTTTTCCGGCTCCTCAACACCCACAACAACCACCACCACCATAACAGCCGCAGCAGCCACCCCAATACCACAATGCCCCTCCTCCTGCTTGCTACGCACCTGCTCAACTAGGTCTGAAAAGAGCCCAATACCCTCCACTTCCCGAGACTTTGCCAGACATATCCTCGGCCTTAATGTACACTGGTGACATACAGCTCCCGCCGGAACGTCAGATTGGAATTCGGTCGCCGATCAATCAAGATATTGTATCTTTCATCGACAGCCTGGGCACACCATAGATAGGTGCTTCCATTTCCGTGATTTAGTATATGATTTGCATGAGGGGCAAAGGATTGACTGGGCCCAGATGCATAAGTTGATAGAAGACAATAAAGAGAAGAGAAGACAGGCAAGGCCGCAGTAGGCGGCACCACAGCAGCAGTAGTTTCAGCAACCCCAACCTCAACCTCAGCAGTAGCAGCAACCACCTGAACTCGCGATTCACCAAAATCCCATGCCGGACCATCCGCCTGCTCCACAACAGCAGCCGCCGGCACCGGCCCAAGTCAATGTTGTTCACCGCCCAGCTCCCAATGCTGGGTGGTCTTATGACGATGAGACTCCTGCTCATCTTCTGGCATTCCACCACACCAACTCCCCCGCACCATATGTTCCCTCTATTCTCCGTCCGACCACCTTGACCACTGCGCCACCCCCTATTCCCTCCAGATCACCTATTTCACCCGCCACGTTCCCCACCATTACGCCAATCCTACCACCATCACCTGCCATACCCTCCATCGTTCCCCTCCACTCAACCCTTCACCAATCACCACTTCGCCAGGGCCCGTCAGACCAGCCTCCGCCATCATCACCCCCACTTCTATCCTTTCCACTCACCCTACCGGGCCAATCGGGAGTCCATCTGATGTCGTGCCGGCATGAAACTTCGCCCTTCGGAGCGAGCGTTTATTCCATAGAAGTTATCCCTCTACTAGTGCGCCTACACCCAACCCCCCAATTCTTTCCTTAGTAGGTGAAGCAGAAGAAATCGACCCCTTGCCGGGCACGAAATATGATTTATTACAACACTTGGATAGAATGCCGGCCAAAATATATGTACTGGAGTTAATCAAGAGGTCCACGCTACACCAAGATGCCCTAAGGGCTTTTCTACAGAAGGTTATGGTTAGCGAGGACGTTGCAGTAGACAGTCTGTCATCGGTATTAGCCACTATAACGAGGGGGCCGTCTATTTCTTTTTCTGAGTCAGAGCTAGCACCCCCAGAGGCACGTCAGATGCCACTATGCATTACGATTTCATTGAACAAAGTGGCTATTGATTCAGCTCTAGTCGACACAGGAGCTTCTATTAATGTGTGTCCCTTGAGTACGTTGCATGCCTGCAACATATCTGAAGACATGTTAAGACCGACACCGATGTCCATCGCAGCATATGATAACTCCAGGAGAGCTTACCACGGGGTCGTGACAGTTCAGGCCGAGCTAGGGCCTTTGAAGATGGACGTGGAATTCTATGTGTTGGACATAGACCCAATGTTCAAGGCTATTCTAGGTCGTCCATGGATTGACAGCCTGAATGCAGTACCTTCGACCGCCTACCAGTGCCTCAAATTCCCATTTCAGGGGCGGGTAGTCAAGGTGAAGAGTGTTTCCACGGTCCAAACAGTGGACGCTATTGCTGACAAGATTCTGCCCACACTATGGCTGAGCAGCAAGCCAGTTTTGTCTGTGATGGACTTGAACTTTCCATGGGCATATGCGTCATGCAAGCCTACCACTGCACCAGTTAACGTCAAAACACTACTAGAAAAAGTGGGAATACAGACGGATATTTTAGACAGGTATTTTCCATCTTAAAATCCGTCTGTATTTGTGACAGATTAGCTTCCGTCACAAATTCCATCTCTATTAAGGACATACTATACTCTCTCTGAAGATCCTTCTATAAGTATAGACGGAATATATTCTGTCTTTATTATACGTCGCAAATTTGGGACGGATATTTAGACGGAAATGAATCCGTCTGAAATTTCAGACGGAACTAAGTTCCGTCCGTATTTCCGTCTTAAAATTTCATCCCCCGCCACCATCGACCCCTTCCTCCCACCCCTTCCACCCGCCCCCATTTCCACCCCCCCACTATCCCTCTCACTCTCTCTTTCTCCTCTGCTTGCGGTCGTCACCGCCGTCGCCGTCGCCGCCGTCCTCGCCGTCACTGCCGTCCTCACCGTCGCCGCCATTCTCCAACCTCCCTCCCTCTCACAGTCATCATCGCTGTCGCCGCCATCATCCTCTTCTCACGGTCACCGTCGCCGCCAGCCTCCTCCCATCATCGCCGTCGTCGTCGCCAGTAAGTGGTCTCCCTCTCCCGATCCTGTTCCCCTCCCCACTCAATCCCTCTCCCTCTCCGATCCTGTCCCCCTCACACAATCCCTCTCCCTCTCCCCTGTCCCGCTCCCTCCTCCCTCTCCCGCTCCCTCACTCCCTCTGGCCGCCCTCCCCCACCCCCTCCACCGCCCTCTCTTCCCCTGTCCGTGGCCCCCCTCCCCCTCGCAGACACACACACACACGCACACACAGACACAAACACACGCACACACCTCAGCCCCCCTCTCCCTCTACCGTTGGCCGCAGGCCCCCCTCTCCCTCTACCGTTGGCCGCAGGGCTTCCGTTGCCCCCCCCCCCTCACAGGCACACGCACACACCCATCTCACACATGTACATATAATAATTATTTTTTATTTTATTTAATATATTGTTGTATTCATTGTAGGATAATTGACTGAGGGAAAGGGAACGAAAGAATCAGATAAGTTTTTTCAAATAAATAGTAAGTAAAAATTTAATTTCATATTTATATGTTGTTTCATTTTATTTTAATTTATGTAATCTTACTCAGATTTATTGTTAGGATGTCTTATTAGGACAAAGAGACTCAAAATATAGCAAAATATAAAGCTATGAAGTACAATCAAAAAGCTAAACTACTCGGATGGCTGGCAGCCCAGCTCTATCCAATCTTAATGCACCCTTTGTCAACCGAGGGAGGTCCCCTACTTGAATGAAAACTTGATTTTCTGGAGTATTGCATGCATAGGACGCCAGGGAATCTGCAACCTGGTTGCCCTCTCTATAAGTATGCAATATCAAGTAGCCACTTTCATGGATAAGATCCAAAATCTTCCTCCACCATGGGAGAACCATCTAGCTAGGAGGAGCTCCTTTCCTTACAGCCTCAACAAGAAGGGCACAATCTGAATATACAGCTGCCAAACATAGATCACCTAGCTTAGGTATTAAGGCAGTCATATAGAGCCCTGCCTCTGCCACAAGACTATTCCCAATGCCATAGTGGAAAGCAAAGCCAACCATCCATTTACCATTTGAGTCTCTTACACAACCTCCACCACCACACCTACCAGGATTACCCTTGGAGGCCCCATCAACAAGCAATGTGAACTTCTGAGGTGCCAATCTGCAGAAGACCAGAAATGGCTACTTTAAATTGACCCGAGAGAATAGGTGAAAAGAAGCAAGGCAGCTGGATTGAGCTGGGGATAAGGGCTTGCGGAAGCAAAGCTTGTCCAGAGCCAGGGCTATTGAGGAGGAAATTATCCTCTTTATTGAATCAATTTTAAGAGCCATACCCTCAAATCTGGTAGCACACCTTTGTTTCCAAATTTCTCACATCATCAGAATTACAACATACATCCCCACAAAACTGAAGGCTGAGAGTAGATTGGTAAAGGTTAGTAGGTTTCAACACCTAATGAAAATCTGATTACTTAAAAAGACCTTGTTGCTTACCAAGGGCTGCACCCAGCCCCACAGTTCAGAGGCCAATTCATCAGAGATGAATAAGTGGTTGAGGTCTTCCTGGGCAGAAGAGGAGCAACAGCTGCATTTGGAGACAATGGGAATACCACAATCTGCGACCATGCTGTCCACTGGTACTGCCCGATGGATAAGCTTCCAGATAAAAAGAGCTGCCCTCGGTGCTATTGCTGAGTGCCAGAGCTTCGCCCAGGCAGGCCTTGAAATGCCTTTAGTCCATATTAGGTTGCAAGCTGATTTAACCGAAAAGGAACCCTTTACGGTACCTGTCCAGACACAATAGTCAGCCTCATTGATTAGTTGAATATTAGGAAGGTGGAAGTCACTATTGAGGTATCCCCGTGCAGCATGTTGGGTGTTGCAAAGAACCTCTCTAACAGAAGCCAAGGGGAGGCTATTGAGCTCAATCCTTTCATTAGCCATTGCAGCATTAGTGGCTGGACCACACCCTGTCCAATTGTCACTCAGGAAGTCTATATTAGCCCCATTCCCTCCTATCCATCTGCTGTTAGAGATAATAATATCTTTGGCCTGTCTAAAGATAGTCGAAGGCATTCCAACTGGGAATGGTCTTACACAATTGGCTAGATGGGCCTTGATGAATCTGCGCCTAGCATACATGGACCAGAAAGAAGACCCATGAACAATGTTCCAAAGGGTTTTGATTGCCAAAGAAGTCTGAACCCACTGCAGATCTCTGATTTTTAGACCTCCCTCTAACTTAGGTCTCTGGATATCTGACCATGCTACCCAATGCCTGCGTTTGGTGCCTTTCTCTCCATACCAAAAAAAAATTGCACATAGCTGGTCAATGAAACTGATCACCTTCTTTGGGATAAAAGTGACTTAGGCAAGGAAAACTGGCATACTATATAGGACTGAGTCAATCAATACGGCTCTACCAGCTTGAGATAGAAATTTTGACTGCCAGCCTTCCAATTTTAGCTGCACCCTTGTTAGGAAACGCAATACCTTCAGAGATGGACAACCAGCAGAGGAGGAAGAAGAAAGGAGAAAGAAAAGATCAATAACAAGAACACACAGGGATTTTGTACGTGGTTCGGAGGCAAGATGCCTTCCTACATCCACGGCCGCAGCAGTAATCCACTAATAATCAGACGGCTCCATTACAATACAAAGAGAGAGTTCACCCTTTTATACTAGGAAATTAGGGCGTCATTAGTCAGAAGATTAAGGACAACAATGCCCTTGACTAAACATAAATCCTCTTCCGGGGTACATTAGATGTGCATGCTCACCTGTCTCCAAGGATGCTCTCCTGAGACCGAGTATGCCCTCCAGCAACTGTAGATGCTCCCCCACCATCAGTCAGGTCATGCATTGCCCAAAGAACCAAGTCGGCACAAACAGTATGTCGGTCGACCGGCTCCGAGTGACATCGAAATGCCTTGAACCAATAATGCATGCTCCTCTGACACTAGTGATGCTCTCCAGAGGCAATGGATGCCCTCCAGAGACAGCAGTGCACAGACCGTTAGAACCAAGACAGCATATGCTCCCCTGCCACCGAGGGATACATTCTTGAGGCCATAGATGCTCCACTGAGGCTGAAAGTGATCCCATTTGAACCTTGTCTTATGATGATAAGAAGATATAGATAAATGGAATGACCACATATCTTAAGTAGTACATATATACAAAGATGTGGATAAATACAAAGAAATCAGAATTCTCTATAGCAATAGGTAAAAACCCAAAAAATTCGTTTTGTGATTTAAAACTATGTGGATTTTAATTGCATGTAAATATATTTTTAAATCTGATTTTAATAGAAATTTGATGTTAATTTGACTCAAAAATGTAGATTGTTTAGCTTCGATGTTCTTCATTTGAATTTTTTTTTAATTTGGATGTTATTTAATTTGATATGTGCATAATGATAATTGCGTTGTTATTTAATTTTATGTTATATAAATGCATGGGGTATTCCCTATGAGCTGAGGTGCGTGGGTGCGGCCTAACATTACACGCACCTCAAGATAGCGCGTTAAAAGCATGTCAATGTGCCCCTCCCGTTCAAGACTTTAGGATTGATGTGTATGTTCTCATTTGTTTATGAGAATGTATATATCTACCTCAAAGTCTTGAATTGTCCCATTTGGACAGTCTGTGAATGTTTGATCGCACTTAGGTAGTCATTTACTATATGTGTTTGTATGGTTTGTTGAGAATTTCGGTTGCGTCTCCTCACTCTTCTCTGATATACCATTATTGATTTTGAGTGTTTTCTTAACCACTTACTTGTAAGTGTTTAAGAAAATTTCAAAATCAATAAATATTTTTGGTATATCGGAGAAGTGTGGGGAGATGATGCCGAAATTTTTAGCAAATCGTGCAGCACATATAGTAAGTGGTTGTGCGATCATACCTTCATGGATAGGTTAAAAGTGATAATCTAATTAATATTCTGCTTCCAACTGCAAATGGTCTATGATGAACGATGTGAGGAAAGGGTCGGGTGTAATATCATGAGTAATGATTTGAAAGTTAGGATGTGTATTGTCATTTATTGGGTGCAGGCAAAATGTCGACAGATCGTTCATGGATGTATCGTAGAATAGTTGACCGGGTGATGTTAGATGACTTTAAACATGGGGTTGAGAGTTTCATTCAATTTGCATTGGGGAATCCAACTGCAGCAATAGATCGCGACGGTCACATTCGATGCCCTTGTTCAAGTTGTAGAAACTTGAGGTGGTGTTCAACATGGGATGTGCAACATCATTTGTACACGAAAAAGGTTAGTGGATGGTTATACGAATTGGACGTGTCATGGTGAGCAATTCTTGAGGTATGAGCCTGACAAGATTGCAAGCACAAGTGGGTACGTGGATATGGTTGTAGATGCTGCTGGTCCTAGTTTTAATGTTCATGAGGAAGCGCCGAATAAGACAGCCGGAAGATTTTATGAACTACTTAGGGATGCTGATGAGCCACTGTGGGATGGTTGTGAAAAACACACTCGATTGTCTGCAGTTGTTGAACTTGAAATTTGAATTTCACATCAGTGAGACTTGTTTTGACCGTCTCCTCCTCTTGATCAAGAGTATGTTGCCTCAAGACAAGAAGTTGCCAGAAACTTTTTACCGTGTAAAAAAGATGGTCAATGACTTAGGACTTGGATATGTGAAAATAGATGCATGTCCGAATCATTGTATGTTATATTACAAAGACGATGCAGATAAGATATCATGTTCCATTTATGGCCATGACAGATTCAAACCTAAGGGGGGGTCAATTCAAAGGCAAAAGATGTACCTTACAAGGCGTTGCGATACTTCCCTCTTGTGCCTAGGCTGCAGCGGCTGTATATGTCCTCAAAGACGGCTCGACATATGACATGGCACACCGAAAGAGTACGTCGTGCCGATGATATAATCAGTCATCCTGCCGATGGTGAAGCTTGGACTCACTTTAGTCGTACTCATCTTGCCTTTTCAAGGGAGTCACGTAATGTTTGATTGGGTTTATGCACAGATGATTTTAATCCATTCGGTGGTTCAGTGGCATCTTATTCTTGTTGGCCAGTGTTCATGACACCGTACAACCTTCCGCCGCACATGTGCATGAAGCGAGAAAATCTATTTTTGTCCTTAGTAATTCCTGGTCCAAAAAGTCCCAGAAAAAATTTGGACATATATCTCAGGCCGTTGATTGATGAGCTCAAATTTTTATGGACTGATGGAGTTGTTACTTATGATGCATATAGGAAGCAAAATTTTATTATGAAGGCTGCACTGATCTGGACAATAAGTGACTTCCCTGCATATGGAATGCTATCTGGTTGGAGCACACATGGGAGGTTAGCATGTCCTTACTGTATGGAAGATACCAAATCATTTGTATTGAAACATGGTGGGAAAGCATGCTGGTTTGATTGCCATCGGCGGTTGCTACCAAGTGACCATCCTTTTCGAAGGCAAAAAGACTCGTTTAAAAAAAATACTGTTGAAATGGATGAAGCTGACTTGCAACGGGTGTCGGGTCTACATATGGCGTCACGGGTGCACAATTTACCAGATGTAGTACAATTGTCTGGTAGCACACGGTAACTCCCTAGTTTTGGAAAGGATCACAATTGGAACAAGAAAAGCATTTTTTGGGAATTGCCTTATTGGTCAACTCTTCTTGTACGACACAATCTGGATGTCATGCATACCGAGAAGAATTTTTTTGATAATGTGTTCAATACGATCATGAATGTTAAAGGGAAAATAAAGGACAACGCCAAAGCACGTATGGATTTAAAGATGCTTTGTAAACGTCCAGAACTGGAACTACAGAATGTAAATGGCAAAACTGTGCAGCCTAAAGCAACTTACGTGCTTCATGATACACAGATCAAGGAAGTGTGCCAGTGGTTGAAACAGTTGAGATTCTCATATGGATATGCATCCAACATAGCCCGTTGTGTGAATGTTAATGAGAGGAAAATATATGGTATGAAAAGTCACGACTGTCATGTGTTCATGGAGAGGCTACTGCCCATTGCATTTCGTGATTTGTTGCCAAAGCAGATATGGGGAGCACTAGCTGAGATGAGTCAATTTTTCAAGATTTTATGTGCATCAGAACTCAGACTTCGGGATGTACAAACTATCGAAGAAAAAGTTGTCACAACCATTTGCAAGCTAGAGAAGATATTTCCTCTAGCATTCTTTGATTCGATGGAGCACCTGGTCGTTCATTTGCCATATGAGGCTATCGTCGGAGGGCCAGTACAATTTCGATGGATGTATCCATTTGAGAGGTATGTGACAATTTTTGTTAACTTACAAGTCATCCATGGCCGGTACATATCGTTGCCATCTGACTTGTTGTTGTAGGTGCATGCATGAATTAAAAATGAAAGTTCGCAACAAGGCACAGGTGGAGGGTTCGATTGCTGAGGCATACATTCTTGAAGAAATTTTGAACTTCTGTTCTATGTACTTTGAGCCAGAGATTCAAACTCATCGTACTCGACCTCCACGTAATGATGATGGGGGAGTGGATGAATCATCCGATCGGCTCTCCATATTTAAACATCCTGGACGTGCGTTCGGACGTTGCTTGACTCGCACGCTCGAAGATAGAGAGTTGCACGCCGCTGAGATATATATTCTTCTGAATTGCCTCGAGATGGAACCTTATGTTGAGTAAGTTCTTAACTCACATTTCCAACAAGTCCATAAGTTATTCATCCTTCTTCTGCAGTTCATTTAAAGTAGTAGTGCATTTATATTACAGGAATTTGATTCAGAATTAGCTGAAAAATGCCCAAATATCCAACGTGGAGATTGAAAAAGAACGCGAGAAGTTTTTTGCCAAATGGCTAAGAAACTGAGTTAGTGTCATCGTTGAATATATATGTTTGTATTTACGTATGTTGAGGTAATTGTTATTATTTTAACTACTCTAATTTGAATATAGGTTGAACAAGGTCTCATTACTGATCAAAGAGTACAACAGATAAGTTATGGCCTCTCGAACCAGACACGTGCCTATCCAGGATATATTGTGAATGGATACAAATTTCATACAAGGGATTATGGGCGAAGTAAGTCTATGATGAACAGCGGCGTATCTGTGAAGGGAAGTTTATACAGTGAAGTGGAATTGGACTACTATGGTATTATTAAAGAAGTCTTAGAACTTTAGTATTTGGGATAAGACAATCATGTATACATATTTAAGTGTCAATGGTTTGATCCTTGTTCTGTTTGACATGACACAAATTATGGGATTGTCGATGTCAAGCATAGGTCTAAACATAGGACCTATGAACCGTTCATTTTAGCCGTACAAGCCCAGCAAGTGTACTATTCAAGCTATCCATCATCCAAGAATAGAGATTGGTGGGCAGTTTACAGGGTTAATTCAAAACTCTTTCCCACTTATGAGTTAACTATGAGTGGAGATGTCTTAGAGGTTGCTAGTGCTGAATATTATTAATCAGATGAAGTTGGCG
Organism: Amorphophallus konjac; assembly: GCA_022559845.1. Lineage (NCBI taxonomy): Eukaryota > Viridiplantae > Streptophyta > Magnoliopsida > Alismatales > Araceae > Amorphophallus > Amorphophallus konjac. The sequence continues at coordinate 124,322,515 of CM040128.1, forward strand.
TTGCCGGTTCCTCTAAGTTTAATCTGGACGAATCTGATGAGCCACTGTCATTACGTATGCGAGATGAAGTGGAAGAAGTCGATCCGATGGAGCTAAATGTTGATGTTAGAGGGGAGGAAGAATAAGATGAAGACGAAGAGTTTGAATCTGATGAGGCTACTATGGATGACGAAGATGATGATGAGTTAGATATATCATCAACATGAGGGAGGCACGTTTTCATAATTTAGTGAGATATCCTTACCTTTTTGCATAATTTGTAATAATAGAGATTTTAGTCTTGTGCAATTGAGGATTAATATGTATTAATTGTTTTGTTAGTAATAAAGAAATGGTTCGAGGAGGTCGTACTGGGAGTGGGAGGAGACAGGGCAGTGACAAGGGCTCTACTCCCTCCTGTTTGGCGTCTACTTCGGGCACATGTATATCTATTAAAAAATTTAGCTATATAAATGTTTACATCATTTACTAGCCTAAAAGAATTTTTTTTAGGTTCAAGTGTCGGCTCATTGCCTGTTGTGCAGACGCCATCCCCACCACCTTCCGCTGCAGGTATGTATATTTTAATTTAAATTCTCCAATATTTATTTTACTTATGATAATTAAATCTAGCAGGTGTCAGTGGCCTCCCACCTATTGTGCAGATGTCACCCCGACCACCTCCCGCTGTAGGTATGTATATTTTAATTATAAGTTCACAATATTTGTATCACTCCACCTAAAAATTAATTCTTGCAGGTCTCAGTGGCCTCCCACCTATTGTGCAGACGCCACCCCCAGCACCTCCCGCTGCATGTATGTATATTTTAATTTAAAGTTCCCAATATTTGTTTTACTTATGAAAATTAATTCTTGCAGGTCTCAGTGGCCTCCCACCTGTTGTGCAGACGCCACCCCCACCACCTCCCACTGCAGGTATGTATATTTTAATTTAAAGTTCCCAATATTTATTTTACTTATGAAAATTAATTCCTGCAGGTCTCAGTGGCCTCCCACCTGTTGTGCAGACGCCACCCCCACCACCTCCTGCTGCAGGTATGTATATTTTAATTTAAAGTTCCAAATATTTATTTTACTTATGAAAATTAATTCTTACAGGTCTCAGTGACTTGTCAGAATTGACGGAATCCAAATCGGATACCCGGTTTGAGCTCGGCGCTAAAAGTTCATTTTCAAAATACACTTAGTTTAAATGAACTACCAGGTCGGGTCCGGGGGTCTAAAACTTGAAATACTGGTCGGATGGCCATGCCAATCATTCCAACACGACCTGGGAGATGAAAGTGACTTGTCAGAACTGACGGAATCCAGATCGGATGCCCGGTTTGAGCTCGGCGCTCAAAAGTTCATTTTCAAAATACACTTAGTTTAAATGAACTGCCAGGTCGGGTCCAGGGGTCTAAAACCTGAAATACCGATCGGATGGCCGTGCCGATTATTCCAACACGACCTGAGAGATGAAAGTGACTTGTCAGAACTGACGGAATCCAAATCAGATGTCCGGTTTGAGCTTGGCGCTTAAAGTTCATTTTCAAAATACACTTAGTTTAAATGAACTGCCAGGTCGGGTCCGGGGGTCTAAAACCTGAAATACCGGTGGGATGGCCTTGCCGATCATTTCAACACTACTTGGGAGATGAAAGTGACTTGTCAGAACAGTCGGAATCCAAATTGGATGCCCGGTTTGAGCTCGGCGCTCAAACGTTCATTTTCAAAATACACTTAGTTTAAATGAACTGCCAGGTCGGGTCCGGGGGTCTAAAACCTGAAATACAGGTTGGATTGCCGTGCCGATCATTCCAACGCGACCTGGGAGATGAAAGTGACTTGTCAGAACTGACGGAATCCAAATCGGATACCCGGTTTGAGCTCGGCGCTCAACGTCCATTTTCAAAATACACTTAGTTTAAATGAACTGCCAGGTCTGGTCCGGGGGTCTAAAACTTGAAATACCGGTCGGATGACCGTGGCGATCATTCCAACACGACCTGGGAGATGAAAGTGACTTGTCAGAACTGACGAAATCTAAATCGGATGCCCGGTTTGAGCTTGGCGCTCAACGTTCATTTTCAAAAGACACTTAGTTTAAATGAACTGCCAGGTGGGGTCCGGGGGTCTAAAACCTGAAATACCGGTCGGTTGGCCATGCCGATCATTCCAACACGACCTAGGAGATGAAAGTGACTTGTCAGAATTGACAGAATCCAAATCGGATGCCCGGTTTGAGCTCGGCGCTCAAAGTTCATTTTCAAAATACACTTTGTTTAAATGAACTACCAGGTCGGGTCTGGGGGTCTAAAACCTGAAATACCAGTCGGATGGCCATACCGATCTTTCCAACACGACCTGGGAGATGAAAGTGACTTGTCAGAACTGACGGAATCCAAATCGGATGCCCGGTTTGAGCTCGGCGCTCAAAGTTCATTTTCAAAATACACTTAGTTTAAATGAACTGCCAGGTCGGGTCCGGGGGTCTAAAACCTGAAATACCGATCGGATGGCCGTGCCAATTATTCCAACACGACTTGGGAGATGAAAGTGACTTGTCAGAACTGACGGAATCCAAATCGGCTTCCCGGTTTGAGCTCGGCGCTCAAAGTTCATTTTCAAAATACACTTAGTTTAAATGAACTGCCAGGTCGGGTACGGGGGTCTAAAACATGAAATACCGGTCGGATGGCTGTGCCGATTCTTCTAACACGACCTGGGAGATGAAAGTGACTTGTAAGAACTGACGGAATCCAAATCGGATGCCCGGTTTGAGCTCGGCGCTCAACGTTCATTTTCAAAATACACTTAGTTTTAATGAACTGCCAGGTCGGGTCTGGGGGTCTAAAATTTGAAATACCAATCGAATGGCCATGCCGATCATTCCAACACGACCTGGGAGATGAAAGTGACTTGTTAGAACTAACGGAATCCAAATCGGATGCCCGGTTTGAGCTCGGCGCTCAAACGTTCATTTTCAAAATACACTTAGTTTAAATGAACTGCCAGGTCGGGTCCGGGGGTCTAAACCCTGAAATACCAGTCGGATGGCTGTGTCGATCATTCCAACACGACTTGGGTGATAAATGTGACTTGTCAGAACTGACGGAATCCAAATCCGATGCCTGGTTTGAGCTCGGCGCTCAAACGTTCATTTTCAAAATACACTTAGTTTAAATGAACTGCCAGGTCGGGTCCGGGGGTCTAAAACCTAAAATTCCGATCGGATGGCCATGCCGATCATTCCAACATGACCTGGGAGATGAAAGTGACTTGTCAGAACTGACGGAATCCATATCGGATGCCCGGTTTGAGCTCGGCGCTCAACGTTCATTTTCAAAATACACTTGGTTTAAATGAACTGCCAGGTCAGGGTCCGGGGGTCTAAAACTTGAAATACCTGTCGGATGGCCATGCCGATCGTTCCAACATGACTTGGGAGATGAAAGTGACTTGTCAGAACTTACGGAATCCAAATCGGATGCCCGATTTGAGCTCGGGGCTCAACGTTCATTTACAAAATACACTTAGTTTAAATGAACTGCCAGGTCGGGTCCGGGTGTATAAAACCTGAAATACCGGTCGGATGGCCATGCCGATCATTCCAACACGACATGGGAGATGAAGGTGACTTGTCAGAACTGATGGAATCCAAATCGGATTCCCAGTTTGAGCTCGGCGCTCAAAGTTCATTTTCAAAATACACTTCGTTTAAATGAACTGTCAGTCGGGTCCGGCGGTCTAAAACCTGAAATACCGGTCAGATGGCCATGCTGATCATTCCAACATGACCTGGGAGATGAAAGTGACTTCTCAGAACTGATGGAATCCAAATCGGATGCCCGGTTTGAGCTCAGTGCTCAAAGTTCATTTTGAAAATACACTTAGTTTAAATGAACTGCCAGGTCGAGTCGGAAGGCTAAAACCTGAAATACCGGTCGGATGGCCATGCTGATCATTCCAACATGACCTGGGAGATGAAAGTGACTTTTTAGAACTGACGAATCCAAATCGGATGCCCGGTTTGAGCTCGGCGCTCAAAGTTCATTTTCAAAATACACTTAGTTTAAATGAACTGCCAAGTCGGGTCCGGGGGTCTAAAACTTGAAATACCAATCGGATGGCTGTGCCGATCATTCCAACACGACCTAGGAGATGAAAGTGACTTGTCAGAACTGACAGAATCTAAATCGGATACCTGATGTGAGCTCGGCGCTCAACGTTCATTTACAAAATACACTTAGTTTAAATGAACTGCTAGGTCGGGTCCGGGGGTCTAAAACCTGAAATACCAGTCGGATGGCCATGCCGATTATTCCAACACGACCTGGGAGATGAAAGTGACTTGTCAGAACTGACGGAATCCAAATCGGATGCCCGGTTTGAGCTCGGCGCTCAAAGTTCATTTTCAAAATACACTTAGTTTAAATGAACTGCCAGGTCGGGTCCGGGGGTCTAAAACCTGAAATATATGTCAGATGGCCGTGCCGATCATTCCAACATGACTAGGGAGATGAAAGTGCCTTGTCAGAACTGACAGAATCCAAATCGGATGCCCGGTTTGAGCTCGGCGCTCAAAGTTCATTTTCAAAATACACTTAGTTTAAATGAACTGTCTGGTCCGGTCCGGGGGTCTAAAACTTGAAATACCATTCAGATGGCCGTGCCGATTGTTCCAACACGACCTAGGAGATGAAAGTGACTTGTCAGAACTGACGGAATCCAAATCGGATGCCCAGTTTGAGCTCGGCGCTCAACGTTCATTTTCAAAATACACTTAGTTTAAATGAACTGCCAGGCCGGGTCCGGGGGTCTAAAACCTGAAATACCAGTTGGATGGACATGCCGATCGGTCCAACATGACTTGGGAGATGAAAGTGACTTGTCAGAACTGATAGAATCCAAATCGGATGCCCCGTTTGAGCTCGGCGCTCAAACGTTCATTTTCAAAATACACTTAGTTTAAATGAACTGCCAGGTCGGGTCCGGGGGTGTAAATCCTGAAAAACTGATCGGATGGCCATGCCGATCATTCCAACATGACCTGGGAGATGAAAGTGACTTGTCAGAACTGACGGAATCCAAATCGGATGCCCGGTTTGAGCTCGGCGCTCAAACGTTCATTTTCAAAATACACTTAGTTTAAATGAACTGCCAGGTCGGGTCCGGGGGTCTAAAACCTGAAATACCAGTCAGATGGCCATGCCGATCATTCCAACATGATCTGAGAGATGGAAGTAACTTGTCAGAACTGACGGAATCCAAATCGGATGCCCGGTTTGAGCTCGGCGCTCAACGTTCATTTTCAAAATACACTTAGTTTAAATGAATTGCCAGGTAGGGTCCGGGGGTCTAAAACTTGAAATACCGGTCGGATGGCCGTGCCGATCATTCCAACACGACCTGGGAGATAAAAGTGACTTGTCAAAACTGACGAAATCTAAATTGGATGCCCGATTTGAGCTCGACGCTCAACGTTCATTTACAAAATACACTTAGTTTAAATGAACTGCAAGGTCGGGTCCGGGGGTCTAAAACCTGAAATAACGGTCGGGTGGCCGTGCCGATCGTTCCAACATGACCTGGGAGATGAAGGTGACTTGTTAGAACTGACGGAATCCAAATCGGATGCCTGGTTTGAGCTCGGCGCTCAAAGTTCATTTTTAAATTACACTTAGTTTAAATGAACTGCCTGGTCTGGTCCGGGGGTCTAAAACCTGAAATACCAGTCGGATGGCCATGCCGATCATTCCAACATGACCTGGGAGATGAAAGTGACTTGTCAGAACTAACGGAATCCAAATCGGATGCCCGGTTTGAGCTCGGCGCTCAAAGTTCATTTTCAAAATACACTTAGTTTAAATGAACTGCCAGGTCGGGTCCGGGGGTCTAAAACTTGAAATACCGGTCGGATGGCCGTGCCGATTATTCCAACACGACTTAGGAGATGAAAGTGACTTGTTAGAACTGACGGAATCCAAATCGGATGCCCGGTTTGAGCTCGGCGCTCAAACTTCATTTTCAAAATACACTTAGTTTAAATGAACTGCCAGGTCGGGTCCGGGGGTCTAAAAATTGAAATACCAGTCGGATGGCCATGCCAGTCATTCCAACATGACCTGGGAGATGAAAGTGACTTGTCAGAACTGACGGAATCCAAATCGGATGCCCGGTTTGAGCTCGGCGCTCAACGGTCATTTTCAAAATACACTTAGTTTAAATGAACTGCCACGTCGGGTCCGGGGATCTAAAACCTAAAATACTGGTCGGATGGCCATGTCAATCATTCCAACATGACCTGGGAGATGAAAGTGACTTGTCAGGACTGACAGAATCCAAATCGGATGCCCGGTTTGAGCTCGGCACTCAAACATTCATTTTCATAATACACTTAGTTTAAATGAACTGCCAGGTCTGGTCCGGGGGTCTAAAAATTGAAATACCAAACAGATGGCCATGCCGATCATTCCAACATGACCTGGGAGATGTGACTTGTCAGAATTGACGGAATCCAAATCGGATGCCCGGTTTAAGCTCGGCGCTGAAACGTTCATTTTCAAAATACACTTAGTTTAAATGAACTGCCAGGTCAGGTCTGGGGGTCTAAAACATGAAATACCGGTCAGATGGCCATGCCGTTCATTCCATCACGACCTGGGAGATGAAAGTGACTTTTTAGAACTGACGGAATCTAAATCGGATGCCCGGTTTGAGCTCGGCGCTCAAAGTTCATTTTCGAAATACACTTAGTTTAAATGAACTGCCAGGTCTGGTCCGGGGGTCTAAAACTTGAAATAGTGGTCAAATGGCCATGCCGATCATTCCAACACGACCTGGGAGATGAAAGTGACTTTTCAGAACTGACGGAATCTAAATCGAATGCCTGATTTGAGCTCGGCGCTCAAAAGTGCATTTTCAAAATACACTTAGTTTAAATGAACTGCCAGGTCGGGTCCGGGGATCTAAAACCTGAAATACCGGTCGGATGGCCATGCTGATCATTCCAACATGACCTGGGAGATGAAAGTGACTTGTCAGAACTGACGGAATCCAAATCGGATGCCCGGTTTGAGCTCGGCGCTCAAACGTTCATTTTCAAAATACACTTAGTTTAAATGAACTGCCAGGTCGGGTCCGGGGGTCTAAAACCTGAAATACCAGTCAGATGGCCATGCCGATCATTCCAACATGATCTGAGAGATGGAAGTAACTTGTCAGAACTGACGGAATCCAAATCGGATGACCGGTTTGAGCTCGGCGCTCAACGTTCATTTTCAAAATACACTTAGTTTAAATGAATTGCCAGTAGGGTCCGGGGGTCTAAAACTTGAAATACCGGTCGGATGGCCGTGCCGATCATTCCAACACGACCTGGGAGATAAAAGTGACTTGTCAAAACTGACGAAATCTAAATTGGATGCCCGGTTTGAGCTCGACGCTCAACGTTCATTTACAAAATACACTTAGTTTAAATGAACTGCAAGGTCGGGTCCGGGGGTCTAAAACCTGAAATAACGGTCGGGTGGCCGTGCCGATCGTTCCAACATGACCTGGGAGATGAAGGTGACTTGTTAGAACTGACGGAATCCAAATCGGATGCCCGGTTTGAGCTCGGCGCTCAAAGTTCATTTTTAAATTACACTTAGTTTAAATGAACTGCCTGGTCTGGTCCGGGGGTCTAAAACCTGAAATACCAGTCGGATGGCCGTGCCGATCATTCCAACATGACCTGGGAGATGAAAGTGACTTGTCAGAACTAACGGAATCCAAATCGGATGCCCGGTTTGAGCTCGGCGCTCAAAGTTCATTTTCAAAATACACTTAGTTTAAATGAACTGCCAGGTCGGGTCCGGGGGTCTAAAACTTGAAATACCGGTCGGATGGCCGTGCCGATTATTCCAACACGACTTAGGAGATGAAAGTGACTTGTTAGAACTGACGGAATCCAAATCGGATGCCCGGTTTGAGCTCGGCGCTCAAACTTCATTTTCAAAATACACTTAGTTTAAATGAACTGCCAGGTCGGGTCCGGGGGTCTAAAAATTGAAATACCAGTCGGATGGCCATGCCAGTCATTCCAACATGACCTGGGAGATGAAAGTGACTTGTCAGAACTGACGGAATCCAAATCGGATGCCCGGTTTGAGCTCGGCGCTCAACGGTCATTTTCAAAATACACTTAGTTTAAATGAACTGCCACGTCGGGTCCGGGGATCTAAAACCTAAAATACTGGTCGGATGGCCATGTCAATCATTCCAACATGACCTGGGAGATGAAAGTGACTTGTCAGAACTGACAGAATCCAAATCGGATGCCCGGTTTGAGCTCGGCACTCAAACATTCATTTTCATAATACACTTAGTTTAAATGAACTGCCAGGTCTGGTCCGGGGGTCTAAAAACTGAAATACCAAACAGATGGCCATGCCGATCATTCCAACATGACCTGGGAGATGTGACTTGTCAGAATTGACGGAATCCAAATCGGATGCCCGGTTTAAGCTCGGCGCTGAAACGTTCATTTTCAAAATACACTTAGTTTAAATGAACTGCCAGGTCAGGTCTGGGGGTCTAAAACATGAAATACTGGTCAGATGGCCATGCCGTTCATTCCATCACGACCTGGGAGATGAAAGTGACTTTTCAGAACTGACGGAATCTAAATCGGATGCCCGATTTGAGCTCGGCGCTCAAAGTTCATTTCAAAATACACTTAGTTTAAATGAACTGCCAGGTCTGGTCCGGGGGTCTAAAACTTGAAATAGTGGTCAAATGGCCATGCCGATCATTCCAACACGACCTGGGAGATGAAAGTGACTTTTCAGAACTGACGGAATCTAAATCGGATGCCTGATTTGAGCTCGGCGCTCAAAAGTGCATTTTCAAAATACACTTAGTTTAAATGAACTGCCAGGTCGGGTCCGGGGATCTAAAACCTGAAATACCGGTCGGATGGCCATGCTGATCATTTCAACATGACCTGGGAGATGAAAGTGACTTGTCAGAACTGACGGAATCCAAATCGGATGCCCGGTTTGAGCTCGGCGCTCAAACGTTCATTTTCAAAATACACTTAGTTTAAATGAACTGCCAGGTCGGGTCCGGTGGTCTAAAACCTGAAATACCGATCGGATGGTCATGCCGATCGTTCCAACACGACCTGGGAGATGAAAGTGACTGGTCAAAACTGACGGAATCTAAATCGGATGCCCGGTTTGAGCTCGACGCTCAAACGTTCATTTTTAAAATACACTTAGTCTAAATGAACTGTCAGGTCGGGTCCGGGGATCTAAAACATGAAATACTTGTCGGGTGGCAGTGCCGATCATTCCAACATGGCCTGGGAGATGAAAGTGACTTGTCAGAACTGACGGAATCCAAATCGGATGCCCGGTTTGAGCCCGGCGCTCAAAGTTCATTTTCAAAATACACTTAGTTTAAATGAACTGCCAGGTCGGGTCCGGGGGCCTAAAACTAGAAATACCGGTCGGATGGCCGTGCCCATCATTCCTACACGACCTGGGAAATGAAAGTGACTTGTCATAACTGACGGAATCCAGATCGGATACCCGGTTTGAGCTCGGCGCTCAAAAGTGCATTCTCCAAATACACTTAGTTTAAATGAACTGCCAAGTCGGGTCCGGGGGTCTAAAACTTGAAATACCGGTCGGATGGCTGTGCCGATCATTCCCACACGACCTGGGCAATCAAAGTGACTTGTCAGAACTAACGGAATCTAAATCGGATGCCCGGTTTGAGCTCGGCGCTCAAAAGTGCATTCTCCAAATATAATTAATTTAAATACTGTTTCAGGCTAGTAGTTGATCTATAAAATCTGTAGTTATCAATTTGATATGTTTGATTTTAATTTATGCTAATTTCTTCGCACTAATTTTTTTATCTATGAATGAATGTTATTATTTTTTTAATGTAGGGGGATCCTTCTGCGGGCGGCAACAGAGGAGATGAGTAGGACAGGGAGGATAGATGTTTAATGATATTCAGACGAATCAGCAGGGTTGATGTGTTTTTTTTTGTGGTATTTATTTGATCAGCATGGTGTTGAGTTTTTTTTTCGGTGGTGTTTATTTGATCAGCATGGTGTTGAGTTTTTTTTTCGGTGTTGTTTATTTGATTAGCATGGTGTTGGTGTTGAGTTTTTTTTCGGTGTTGTTTATTTGATTAGCATGGTGTTGGTGTTGAGTTTTTTTTTCGGTGGTGTTTATTTGATCAGCAGGTTCCCAATATTTTTTTCAGCAGGATATTTCTTGATGTTTATTTGTGATCCAATAGGTTTTTTAGAATAATTTAAGATTTTTTTTAAAAATAAATTTTACATTTCAGACGGATTTACAGACAGTATTTGAGACGAAGAATATCTGTATGAAGTTTCAGACGAACGGTTGAGCTAACTGTTATATAATCCGTCTGAAATTCTGACGATATTTGAGACGAAATATATCTTTCTGAACTTTCAGACGACCAGCTGAACGAATCGTCGTATAACCTGTCTGAAATTCAGACGGCATTTGAGACGAAATTTATCCGTCTGTAATTTCCGCCCAATCCGTCGTAATATCTGTCTGAATTTCAGACGGATTTCTCACCACTTTTCGGACGGCTTTTTGAACGTTTTAAATTCAGACGGATTAAAGGACAGACGGTATTTCAGATGGAAAATATCTCGTATGATATTCAGACGGAATATGTGACTGAACTAAATCTGTCTGAAATTTTATTTCAGACGGAATTTCAGATGAAAAATGGAACTGTCACAAATTTGTGACTAAGAATATCAGACGGTCTATTTCCGTCTGAAATCCATCGAAAATCGTTACAAACGTGTTTTGTGATGGATTTTCAGGTGGATTTGAGACGGATACAGGCCGTCTGAAATCCCGCTTTTTCTGGTTATGAAATCAAGTCCAAGGTTAGAGATTCTAAGGGGTGGCACATCATCTTAAAGCTAGGCTATCAGCCGGGCATGGGCCTCGGCGCACATTTGCAGGGGCGGACTAACCCCGTCTCCAGGGGCCGAAAGATGAGCCGACGAGGCCTTGGCTACTGGGAGTCAGCATTGTCAATACTGGGAGACTCCGTCCCACTGGCGTAGGACTACCGACAGCATTTTGTAAAAGGCCCGTTGCAGCCAGGTACTCTAAAGAGGCCGCCGTCCTATGTTGATAAGAACCGTGATGCCACTTGTGCTGTTGTTGACCCACCGCCGCCACTGGAGGGCCTGGTGGGCGATATGGAAGATTTTTGTAGCTGTTTTGAAAAGTTATTTCATGAAGAAGAAGTTTGTTTGAAGAAGACGGAGATGCAGCTGGTGAAGCACTCTCCGGTTGAGTCAGTTTACCGGAGGCCACGGGAAGAGGGGAGCTCCATCGTTACTTATTCTTGGCCTCCTTCCCGCTTTGCCTCCCTACTTCAACGGTTGGGGTTTAGTCCCCGTTCACCACCACTCATGGTCGACCCGTACTTTATGGAAAGGCCACTTGGAATTTTGCTTGTTCCATATGCATGTGGGCAGTGCTCACCTATTGATTTGTCCACCATGTGGACCCCCACAGCCAATCTCCAAGAAATGTGGTTTTCTTCTTCTGACCCATTCTTCTATGTTATCTTCCCGTCTCTATTCCCCATGCAACTTCCTCCTCCTCCTTCATCCTCTGATCGCTCTTGTTGCATGATTTCCTCCGATCTCCAAAAAAAATGCCAATTTCAAAATGGAGGTTTCAATGGAGGATTATGCTATGTTCTGTCCACACTCTTCCCAGGGGCACGAGACCCGTAGTTCCTTTCTAGTAGATTTTCTGTCCCCTAGGTTAGATGTAGGACTTGTTGAGATTAGAGAAGTAGAGTCAGTTGAGTCTAGTGAATTAGGCTCATGTTCTGATGTCTCCAACCCATCCTCACTTGCCACGCGCCCGATGACGCGTCATTCTAAAGCCATCCCAGATAGATTCTTCCAAGATCTTGCTCAGCGTTGTCACGCCCTCCTTAAATGCCCTGAGTTTGTAGAGATAGCCATAGTCTTGGAGGGTGATGAGGAAATAGATGGGGTATGGAGCAATGACGGGCTGGGAGTTTATGAAATCATAGACGAGAAGGACCCTATCGATGATGTGAAAAGCGATGTGGATGACGCTGCTGATATCTACACACAAGGTTTGAAGAGATTTCATGAGCCGTCGTCGGCAGTGGATGAACCCACAAAAGAAATTAATCTTGGAACTAAAGAGGACCCCAGGCCCATAATTATTTCTGCTAATCTCCCTCGTCAGGTCGAAGACCTCGTCAGGTCGAAGAGGAGCTAATCAAGGTTTTGAGGGAGTATAGCAATTCTTTTGCCTAGTCCTACGAGGACAGGCCGGGTCTTGACCCCGCTCTGGTTGAACATAGACTTATCCTTCAACTAGGGGCAACACCCGTTAAACAAAGATCAAGATGATTCCACCCTCAGATGGCCTTAAGGATAAAGGAGGAAGTTGATAAATTACACAAGGCCAAGTTTATTAGAGTTGTACTATATCCTCAATGGGTGGCAAATATAGTCCCGGTGATGAAAAAGGATGGAAAGATTCGGATTTGCATCGATTTCAGGGACTTAAATAAGGCATGTCCAAAAGATGATTTTCTGCTTCCTCACATTGACGTGTTGGTGGACAGCACGGTTGGGTATGGAGCCCTCTCATTTATGGATGGATATTCTGGATACAACCAAATCCGTCTTGCTCCCGAGGATCAAGAGAAAACCTCGTTCACCACGCCCTGGGGCACATACTGCTATGTTGTTATGCCGTTCGGATTGAAGAATGCAAGTGCCACGTATAAACGGGCAATGATGGCTATCTTCCACGACATGATTCATGTGTATATAGAAGCCTACGTGGATGACATTCTGGTGAAGTCGAGGTCCAAGGAAGAACACCCCGCCATTTTAGCTAAGGTGTTGCAAAAGGCTAGGGAGTACAAATTGAAAATGAGTCCAAAGAAATGTGTGTTTGGTGTTGCATCAGGGAAATTGGTAGGGTTCATAGTTAGCAAACGTGGGATTCAGATCGATCTGAACAAAGCAAAGGCCGTTATGGAAATGCCACCGCCTAAGAACATCATTGAACTTAGAGGTCTGATTGGGCATTTGCAGTTCATTCAAAGATTTATATCTCAACACTCACAAAGATGCCGCCCATTCTATGAATTGTTGAAGGCGGGACTAAATTCGAATGGAATGAGCAATGTCAGAAGGCCTATGAAGATCTTAAGGTTTATCTATCTAATCCCCCGGTTCTGCAACCACTTGTCCCTGGGAAACCCCTGATATTATACATTTCTGGAGAGGGGGACTTCCGCAGCCCACCACAAAGGCAGCCCAACAAGACCTACAAGGTCCAACCGGGCGAGCCCACCCAAGTGATAGCCCACAGGGCCCACTTCGGGAGAAAAGCCCAATAAATAAAGACTCGAGGAACCAACTCTCCCCGGCGGCCTTCTAGGCTCGGAGGGCCCGAGACAACGGTCAGGTCGCATGGAAGGTCCGGTCTAAAGCCCACTCTCCGACCGAGAGAAAGAGGCTCCAGCCGACCTATCCGACCCCACCTTCGTCGGGCCATGCCTATCGCTCGGACACGAGCCAGCATCCCCGTAGCTCGGTGAGACCGCTTGATTATCTGCAGGTGCGGCCGTTCAGAGTCCTCCGCCAGCGGGAGAGTCATGGGAGCTGCCGAACTCCAAGGGGATAACGCCCCCATGATCCGGCCATGAAAGCCCCCGCTGAAGACGTAACTCCCGCCGGGAAGCCCTCAGCTCACCGGACTCTTAAAAGGCGACGCACTATTTAAGCCAGGGATACCCTCCGGAAGATGGTAAGATGAACTAGCCATTCACATACCCTAAGCTCCTGAGCACGATTCGCTTCACCCTTGGTGGAGAGGATTCTCGCGCATCAGCTCTCTCCTCCTCCCGTTATCGCTTCCACCATCGCTCTACGACTTAGCCATCGGAGGGTTTTCCCCCAGGGAGATCCCCTGGGCCCTCTGATACGTTTCCCTTCTCTTGCAGAAACATCTTCTGGTGATCTACAGCCCGCTCAGGACACAGCGCGAGATTCCGCCTCTTCAATTTCTAGTATTGATGACTCCCTAGGAGCTGTCCTGGCTCAAGTGGATGACGAAGGAAGAGAAAGGGCAGCATACTATCTCTCTAGATTGTTTAATCCTACTGAATCTAGGTATACTACCATGGAGAAGACCTGTGCAGCATTGGTATAGGTAGCTCAGAAGGTCAAGCACTATTTCCTTGCCCATGAAGTTAAGTTGATCTCTAGAATAGACCCGATCCGTTACCTCTTAGAAAAGTATGCCCTTTCTAGCAAATTAGCTCACTAGCAGAGCTTTCTCTCTCAATTTGATATCACCTTCGTTGTTCAGAAAGTGATCAAGGGATACGCGATTTCTGAACATCTTGCTCATTCTCCTATCCCTCGCACTGATTCGATCCAGGACGAGTTTCCTGATGAGCACCGGGCTGTACTTACTCATCTCTCCTTCTGGTCCCTGCACTTCGACGGTGCTCTCAATTCTCAGGGCCGTGGAATTGGTGTCGTTCTCCTCACTCCGGAAGGAGTTACCATCCCCATCGCTTACCAGCTCTCTTTTCCTGCCACGAATATCATAGCCGAGTATGAGGCTCTCCTTGCCGGACTGAAGCACGCCTACATCATGGGCGCACGATACCTAAACATCATAGGAGATTCTCAATTGGTGTTGCATCAAGTTCTTTCAACTTACCGCACCCGTCACCCTAAGCTCAAGCCCTGTCAAGATTTGGTCACGCTCTTGGCTAGGCAGTTCCGTAAGCTCATCTACATTCACACTCCTCGTTCTCAGAACATTCTTGCTGATGCACTAGCATCTCTTGCTTCCTCCCTTGCCTTCCCCCTCAGTCGTTCCACCGAGACCATCGTGGTCCAGTGGTTAGACGCTCCTTCCCTCCAGGATCCCTGGTTTGGCAACCTTCGGAAATCTGTGGAGAAGAAGGTTGAAAGGGAGAATTTGAAAGCAGTATCTTTAACTGAGCTTGAGGAGATTACAGAAGAAGAGGAATTGACGTGGTACCATGAAATAGAGCAATACTGCAGGGATGGATCATTCCCAGAGATGGCCAATGCGAGCAGCGTAAGGCCATTAGAAGAGTCATCTCCAGATACACCATTGTTGCAGGAGAATTGTATAGGCGGGCTCTCAACGGAGTTCTTATGAGGTGTTTAGATGACGATGAGACTTGGAAGGTTGTTGAAGCAGCTCACGCAAGCGAGTGTGGAGGGCACGTTAACGGTCAGGCTTTGGCGAAGAAGATTCTTAGGCAGGGCTATTACTGGCCAACCCTAGAAAAGATTGTTCCACCTATGTCCGTAGGTGTCTTCAATGCCAACTTCATGTCGACAAAATCCATGCTCCTGCTTCCTCTCTCCATCCTCTCTCTGCTCCTTGGCCATTCTCCATGTGGACTTTTGATATTGTAGGCCCACTGGGTGATCCTAATGCTCAGGTTAAACAAAAATCTTTCATCTTGACTGCTACGGACTTTACCAAGTGGGCGGAAGCTGAAGCCTATGCAGAAATCAAAGCTACCACAGTATGCCGCTTCATCCTCAAGAATATCATTTCGTGGTTTAGAGTGCCAAGTGATATCGTCACCGACAACGGGCCTCAGTTTGTATCTCAAGAACTCCAGGACCTCTATAAGAAATTTCATATCTCATTGCATCATTCATCACCATACTACCCTCAAGGCAACGGCCAAGCCGAGGCCACAAACAAAACCCTTCTTAAAATCATTAAGAAAATGTGCGAGTCACATAAATTTGCTGATTGGGCTGACAAACTGATAGAAGCTCTATAGGCTTATCGCACCCCCGTCCGTACCCCCACAGGGCAAACTCCTTTTACTCTCACATATGGGATGGAAGTGGTACTCCCATACGAGATCTTGATCCCTTCCCTAAGAGTGCAGCTAGACAAAGAACTTAATCTCGACGAGCGTCGAGAGGCGTTGCTCGTCCAACTGGAACTCTTAGATGAGAAGAGGCTTAGCGCGGCCAATCACATCTCTGTTTATCAAAAACGCGTCTCGCGGCATTTTCAAAAGAAGGTTATTGAAAGGAAATTTCAAGTGGGTAGCATGGTTTTGAAACACAAATTTATTAGATCAGCAGGTCCCAGGTCTAAGTTGCAACCCAATTAGGAAGGGCCGTTTGTAATTAAAGATATCTATCCTGGGAACACGTATCGTCTTGTTAATGCGGAGGGCGAGGAATTAGCTAATCCATGGAATGGGTTGTATTTAAAACGTTTTTATCCAAAGAGTCAAGCCAGCAACGGCCCGGTGGCGGGGTGTTCCCCTACTTGATTATGAAGGAAGGCCCCCGGTTCAACACTCACACACTATACGACCCCCATGGTTGGGTATTCCTTTTTTTACGCAACATCATCTCTCCCTTGGCCATGCTTAAGGGAAAGTGAAAATCCTTGTTTTTCTCTTCTTTCGGCTAAAAATAGGGGCAAGTGGTGAATAAGGGGGTGAGAACTGATCTAGACACCCCGATAAAAAGGAAGGTCTCAAATAGGGGCAGTCCATTATGACCTGATTCCACACTCACAAAAGTAAAAGAAAGAAAAGAAACAAAGAAAAGGGGTAAAATAAAGGCAAAAGCTAAAAGCTCATTCAAAAGCTTGAAGCTCAAAAGTCTAAATGCTCCCAAAAGAAAGAGACTAGGCACGGCAAGAGTGGCAGTACAGTTTCCCCACGGGACGTAATGAGCCTGGTCGTATGCGTGCCTAGGGCGGATGTAGGTTCGATGACGGATACAAAGCCCCGGCGCAACAGACCAAATTCTTTGAGAAGGGGTTGTAGTGTGAAGGACTCATGCCCTAAAAGCCTCTATACCTATTGCCGGCTTTCCTATCAAAATCTCTCTTTTATTTTCCAAGGACTGGATCGTACTCCGGGTATGGCCTCGGTAGAAGCACCGTTAAGCAGAATTGGACCCCGGCCATGGGCGGTCACCCATAACGCACGTTGTACTTGGGAAACCCCCCTAATGAGGTGTGAAGGTCTCTCGTCGTCGGGCTTGAGCTGGCTTCAAAATCTAAAAAAATCAAATATTTCAAAATACAAAAAAATTCAAATATTTCAAAACCCCAAAAAATCAAATATTTCAAAACCCCAAAAAATAAAATATTTCAAAGCCCAAAAAAATCAAATATTTCAAAATCCAAAAATCAAGTATTTCAAAAATCAAAAAAAAAAACAAAAATTATAAAATCCAAAAAAATCAAATATTTCAAAAACTAAAAAAATCAAATATCTCAAAATCTCAACAAAAAGATCAAAACCACAAAAATATTTTCATCATCATGATTTGCATTCATGGCATGCATTGTATTCATTTTTCCTTTGTGTTATTTGCCTATTTAATAAGGCTTACCCCCTTGACCGAAAATCAAGAACTGGTCATTTCCTAACTTGCTACAGGCAAGGGGTTAAGCCTAAAATAGATTTAATCTATTTTCTTCGTTTATATGTGTGTGCAGGGGCAGGTTGAAGACAAGATTCAAGTGTTTCCACCTCTGTACGGCCTTGTCTAGACCGCTTCAAATCTCTAACACCTTCAGGAATCCACGGTCTCTATTAGACCGTTTACAAATCAGAACGGTGCAGGATTGGCCGTTCTATTCTATCCACGGTCCATCGATAGACCGTCCCACCATGGTCCTTAACCCTGCGGTTCACTTGCTACGCGGTCCAAGTATGGCCGTTCAATACCATGGAGCGGTCTGTTATGGGCCGTGTTCATCCTGGGATCCTATTTCAAACTCATTCAATCACATGCAACAAAAGGCCAAACTCAAATCCATCCAATCATCAATCTTATTCATTCAAATGCAAACATTTCTAGAACATGAGTTTCTATATCAACATCATGAAATACAAGAAAATCACTCAATCCTCAGACGGACATCCCCACGAGGCCTAATCTCTCTCAGCTCTCTCACATAGGCCTGGTAAGCTTCCTGGAGCTCCGTCACCTCCGTCGGTAGGGTGAGCACCCTACTAACCTCCCACATGATCAGGGCGCTCCTAACCGCCTGCTCGTCCTCCTCCGACCCGAACCTCCTTGCCTATGGTGCGGGAAGATGGGGTAGCGCTAGAAGTGTAGTCCGGGGTAGTCCGATCAGAAGAAAGCACGGATGCGGGCTGTACATCGCCAGAGTAGTGTCACCCACGAGCCTCAAGTCCAAGCCAGGCCTCCTACGAAGCCTAAGAGTAGTGCCGTGGAGGAAAGCAAGGCGCATCACGAACGAGTCCAGGGGCAAGGTGTTGATGTAGAGGCACCACGCGTCCCTCGTCTTCTTATCTGTTGTCCTACACTCCACCTCCTGAGAAAACCTGAAAGGACCACCGATGAAGAACAATGGATGGCTCCCGAAGATCCGGCTAACCGAGGTGACATCTTCCCTAGGCACGACCTTCATCCTAACACCCATCCAAGACTCTAGGAGAATCATAGAGCCGAATAGTGGACCTCCTAGGGCTACTAAGCTAAGACCCTCATATAGGTTGGCAAGGATGGCCTGGGAAATGGAAAGACCCTGCCACAGACCGCTAATGGTGCTAAGAATGGGAACATCTAAGACATGGTCGGCAGAAGGGAAGAGTATGGCCCCGCACAAGCAAATGGAAGCGGCCTTAGCTATGGCCTCGTACCACCCACACTTATTTTTACAATGTGCTATCACCCACTGGCTAAGAGGTAGTAGATGGATCTGGTGTGGGCCCACTATGGTGCGAATGTCCTTGCGGCTAGGTATAAACTCTCCTAAGATAAGGGCATGATCTACAGGGGCAACGGTGTGACAGACTAGATCCTCCTCACCCACCTTGGACCTAGGAAAGGACAAATAGGTCTCGACCTCCTCTAAAAGGGCAGTGGACTCAAAAGATGGGAACATGAAAGTGTGGGTCTAGGGGTGCCATATCTCTACCAAGGCCGAAATACTATGCCAATCTAAGGAAAGCTTAGGGTAGTTCTTGGCTAGCACTAGAAAGGAGTGGAGGTTCCAGGACCTAAGGATGGATGTCACGAATATGGGTAGTTCGTGAATCATAGGAGCCATTCACTTCAAGGTGGAGTATCGTCGCGGGCCCGGGAGAAGCTAAAATGAAGAAAAGAGGAAGAGAAAAGAGAGGAAGGGCATATAAGATTTTTGTAGGAATTGATATGAAATTGAATGAAATTGATTGAGCAACATTAACTTACCTCTCTCATAGGGTTGGAGCTCAAATGACCCGGGATGGTGGTCAGACGTTGTAGCATGCGGTGCTCCTTTCTAGCCAGCCTTGGACCTTGGTAAGCCACCTCACCCATTGAGCTCCCTTCCAACGCCCTCTTCATGATGGTTTGGGGAAGATTGAGAAGGATTTCAAGGCTTGAAAGAGGGTTGATGTGTGAAGGATGAATTTGGAGTCCCCTCTTACTTATAGGACTTGATTAGCGGCATAAACCCACTAGAAGTGAGGTAGGATAGGCCTAGACCGGGTTATGATAGAGTTTGGGTTGGTTTGGAACACCATTCCTCGGTTTGGGACTCTCCAAGATAGTCTCGTTCGAACTCTCAGGGCGTGCATGTATGCGGTCTAGCGATAAACCGCTCTAATCAGTAAGCGATCTCATTGAGACCGTGCAGAAACCTTTTACACACTTCGGATCCTGGTGTTTGCACGGTCGTGAAAAGACCATTCTACTGAACACACGGTCATAGTGGAACCGTTCTATCCTTCGGGTGGATAATAGTTGACCGTTTAGACACATTCTTGGGGTCTAACGGAGTGGCTTTCAACGGTCTAAAGGTGGGCCGTGTAGGTCATCGAGCGGCCATATGGATGACTGTTTAGAAACCTGAAGCCCCTTTTTGTCCTCCTTGCACCAATGCCACTCAACATGTGTCCGTCTCTCTCTCCCACTCGCTATTTGGCATCTTTCTCTCCCACTCAATATTTGGCGTCTTTCTCTCCCACTCTCTATTTGGCATCTCTCTCCCACTCGCTATTTGGCGTCTTTCTCTCCCACTCGCTATTTGGCGTCTCTCTCTCTCACTCACTATTTGATGTCTCTCTCTCTCACTCACTTGTGTCGTCTCTCTCTCCCACTTACTCGTGTCGGGTTAGGAATCGTTGTTAGTTAGTTAGCATCAATCATTTGCATTCATTCATACATTCATTCATAAACAACAAAAAAATCAAAAACATATCATGTCCCTATCATATCCACATGTACATCAGGCATGTCCCTCTCCCTCTGGCCTGTCGCTGTCCCTGGCTAAAATAAAAGAAATCATTAAAACAAATGCCAATAAAGCCACGAAATGGAAAATACTCGAGAATAATATTGCTAGACCGGGAGAATCAGGGTCAAGACACTATCTGCAACCACAGCATGCAGGATAGAACCATTCTCCCCTAGTTTTTCTAACCTAATGGCCTATCGGATGATTAAACACGCGAACCTGGATCATCATTATTTTTGTTATAGGGGAACATCAGATCCTGGAATACGTAGATAACTAGCTGGTTATCGAGATAATATAACATAGTACCATATAGTAATGCAATAAGGGATACAGGGATAGGAGGCCATACCTGACTTACCTGTGCATGCGAAACAGTATTTTGAAACGGCGTTGCAAAGAATTCATGAACAGGATTTTGCAATATGAAATAGTCATTCAAGCCAAAAAAAAAACATCAGCCACTTAATAACACAATGCAGCAAAGTGGGGCTCACAAAACAATTTCATTATTCAGCACATGAACGGTCTACCCATAGGCCGCTCAACCATCTAAACGATTCAACTGGGGCCGCTCAGGCATTACAAATTTGAATATGACCGTAAAAATACACGGATCTTCAGGAGGCCATTCAATGAACCATACGGCCATACCATGGCCGTTCAAGGAAGTGCACCGTTAGAGATTAAACGGTCACATGGGAGACCGTCCAATAAGCACACGGTCTATCGATAGACCGTGCAATCACTGGCGGTTTCAAAAAAATAAAACCCTTCTTCTTCTCCTTCTCCCTCCCTCCACCATAACAACCGGGGGAGAACCACCACGAACGCCACCCACGTTCTCCACCTCCCCCCCCATTTTCTCACTCTCACTCTCACTCTCCCATTCCCCATTTTCTCCCCCTCATCTCCCCCTCTTCTGCATGCGATTCAAAAACCAATCAAGACGCCAAAGGATGGCCGGTGAGGGATCCCAAGCGCCTACGGGGCCTCACCGCCGGCTGGGAGGGGATTAAACGCCATCGGGGATGACGGTCTCAGCGCAGTTTAACAATGACCGCTTAACAAAATAACACAGTTCACATAGAACCGTTCAACCATAACACGGCCCATGTGTGGCCGTTCAACAGGAACTGAACCGACGGCAAAAACACAGTCTGAGGAAGACCGTGGATGTTTAGGATGGGCCACATTGGTCTGTTCAGAATACGAAAAGCCTGAGAACAGAACGGTTTCCACCAAACCGTGGACCCTTAGGGCGGCCAGCATTGGTCCGTCCAGAACAAGAAATAGCTAAGAACAAAATGGTTTCCACAAAACTGTTGATAACCAAACGGTCGGACGATAGACCGTGCAATTTCAAAATGACCAGGGGCTTGAGAAGGGAGTAACGCGGTCAGATGGGGGCCGTGGGTTTGTTGGACGGCTAAGGCTGGGCCGTTCCAGGGTTGACAGAGGAAGAGTGAACGGTCCATGGGTGACCGTGGACTTCTGAGGGGGACCATTGGGACGGTTGAAAGCCAACCGTTAAAGGGGAAAGTGGCCCATAGATGACCGTTCAGTGAGCAGAGTGATTTATTCAATGTATGAAATATAAGATCCTAAAATAAAATGCAATTATCCTAAATGTATGCAGGGAAAGCGCCAGACTCGAATCTCCTGGCTGTAGGTCCGAGCAGTGTATCTCGCACTGCCGGACTTTCAGCGGGAGAGGCTCATGACCATGGGCTTCGCTGAGTTCCTGAGCGTGGAGGTCAGCCGGTTTGACACACCGCTCTTCTACGCTCTACACGACGGCTGGGACCTAGTGAGCCGTACGTTCCTCTTCCCATGGGGCCATATGGTCCCCACGCTTGAGGACATTGCACGCATCACGGGTTTGCCCGTGCATGGGACTCCGGTCAGCGGGAGGACATACCCCGACTATCGGGAGATGGCCCGGGAGCTGCTAGGGCTGAAGTTAATGCATCTAGAGCGTCAGTCGACGACGCTGACGAGGGCGAGGTTTTAGGACAGCCTCGGACTGAGGAGAGTGGGGATTGCGACTGGGGAGTTGCCCGAGGAGCACCTGCAGAGGCTAGTGGACCGGGTCCAACCCAGAGTAGCAGCCGAGGCGGGACCCGAGGTAGACCGAGTGCTGAGAAGGTTCCTGATGCTGCTTTTCGGACGGCTACTGTTCGCGACGAGGGCCAACGTCATCAGCTGTAGGTTCCTCCCACTGCTCGAGGACTTGGGGCATGTTGGGGACTACGCCTGGGGAGTGGCGGTCCTCGCCTTTCTATTCCACACCCTTAGCTCCACCAGTCGGCGGATGATGCTAGGGGGCTTCTCTCCTCTACTCCAGGTACGACTCTGACCCTTAAATGTAGCTATATGACTCCTGTAACTGCTATATGTTGACATTTGGTGAAATGCATTACAGGTGTGGGCCTACGTGCACCTACGCGGGCTAGGGAGAGGGGATGAGACACACCAGGAGTGGCTGCCCATCGCGAGGCGGTGGACGGCTCCACGAGAGATCGGGACCCTCCAAAGACAGGTCCGGGAGATCCAAGATGACCTGGACACGCTACCTTTTGCCTCGGTACCACTATAAACTCAAACTCTTTTATAAAATGCAACTTATATGCTTATGATGCTAATGTGACTTTCCTATTTGACAGGTTCGGTTGACACCCTACACGAGCGAGGGACATGAGGGTTAGCCCTCGGTAGCGGCGGCCCTCGCTTACTTAGGCCTAGATGTTTGGCTCCACTGCATGAACGTGGTGGAGCCGCTCCACTTTCGACTGGTGATGAGGACGATCGGCGTCCATCAGCCAGTAGTCGAGTTTTCGGCACTAGAAAAACCAGAGGAGCGAGTCGGGCGACACCCTCGGGGGCTAGCTACAGAGCTGGACTGGACAACGCGTGCTGAGGAGCAGATCGCGGACTGGACAGCGTCTGGGCGGGTGGTGACCGCCCGAGCAGAGAGCGAGGAGGCCTACTACATGGCCTACGCTCGACACTACAGGGACCAGGTGTTCCATGGTGCCCGCCGACAGGTACAAACTTTAATGCTTTCTATTATGCTTCTATATGATTATGCACTGATGTTTGGACTTCTTAAATGGAGATTGACCCCGAGGGGAGGATCGCGAAGTTGCAGGGACTCCTCCACTCGACCATCCAGGAGCGGGACGAGGCCCGACAGGCCCTGAGCCTTCTGGTGAGTTTCTTTAACCTTAGCCCTTAAATTTACTTATGCACTTGATTATGATTATATCTATGAAATGACTGACCTGGAGTTTTGAATGCAGTGAGCCAGGGGACTGACACACCTTCTTCCTCTTCTCAGACTACTGCGGACTGAGTCGAGCGGGACGCCAAGTTTACGAGGATGGTCGCACGGGCAGAGGTGGTCGAGGCGGCTCTCGCCGAGAGGGTAAGTACACTATGCTTTCCAAGTTGATTATGTTTATGAAATGTAATTGACTGACCATGATGCATGCATATGCAGACGACTGAGCTGACCGCGTCACTGGGCGTGGCCGCTCAACTACGGGAGGACTTGGAGCAGTTCCGTGCTGAGGCTGTAGCTCTACGTGCAGACGTAGCAGAGGCTTCATGCCTCTATGCAGAGATGGAGCGCTCTCGTGCCAGGACAGCAGAGACGGAGCTTCTTAGAGCCCGGGCGACAGAGGCGGACCTTCACCGAGCCAAGGTGGAGCGAGCTCATGCAGAGTCAAAACGGGCTCGGCCAGAGGCAGCCGAGCTGAGAGGCGAGGTCCGGGCATTCGAGAAGATGACCCGGATGCCAGAGCACAGTGGTGCCCCGAGCGGCACACACGGTAGCTCCTACAGGAGCTATTTTACGGGTTCCTCTGGTCATCGGAGGAACGAGGAGGAGGAGAGGCACCGATGACCTCGAGTGGAGGTGAGCTCTGCGGTGGCCCCGTCACCGAAGAGGCATGAGGGAGCCAGCATGCATCATACGCGTCTTTTGAGCATTCATGATCCATAATTTTACTGAAAGTGTCTCATTTTATGATGGATGATTGTGCGTTCAGTGTCTGAGTAAGAGGAAATATTCCACTCAGAGTTGGAAGGTTTTCTCTGGTCTGTTCACCTGGTTTGATTGACTGAAGGTCCCCATCTGGAGTTTTAGTCCGTTTCATTACCTTTTGCTGCTTATTCCGGTCTCCTCATTGGTCCGCGGGATTGTATCCCCCATGAGGTTGATCGTGTGTTTTTCTTTTCGTTTTAGTTAGTTTCTTCAAACCGATGTCGTTTTGGTCCGATCATTCCCTGTGTTTGGTTCGGAGTTTTTCGGAAGATTCCTATCACTCGTTGGCGATAAAACGGGTGTCTTTTTACCTTAACGCCCGCTTTTTAGTCCGCTCCGCTTCATTTTCGCTTCATCTCCATGTTCCATTTCGCTTCCGCTTCACCTCCGCTCACTCCCCTGCAAAGAGGACGTTAAGGTGGGGCATCTGTTGACACCCGTTTTTTACCGGTGAGTTGAGTCATTCCTCTTACCATCATTGGTTGATGTCTCGAGTTGTCCATTACTCATTGGGCTATTTTCAGGCGCGTCGTGGGCTTATTTTATGGGTACCTCCCACCCTGGCTAGGTCTGCTCTTGGATTCGGGCTTAATGGGCCTTGATTTTGCTAGGTTTTGGGTAAATGGGCTCATTTGTCCCATTTTATCAATTTCAAATGTCCAGACTATACACGGTCTATCGACTAGCCGATCAGTGACTGGACGGTCTTCTTTGAACCGTTTACTGATTTTTTGGATATTTCTTTGATTTTCTGAATTTCCACCGACAAGACTTTGCACGGTCTGAGGATAGCCGTTTACATCCATTAAACGGCCTGGCTGTAGACCATCCAGTTCCCAGAGTCCTCAGCCGGTTGGTTTTTCAGATAATTATCTATTTATTCTATTTTTCTGGATTTATCACCGACATGAGTACACAGCCTAGAATTGGATCGTGCTATTGATTGAGTGGTCTAGCAGTAGACTGTTTTATCCTAAAGAGTCCAATGCCGTGAGGGCCTGTCCGTTCGGTGGATAATTGGATAATTTCTTATTTTATTTTATTTATCACCGACAGCATTGGACGGTCTAGCAATGGACCGTTTACTTGTCTGGGGATTCTATCATGCGACCGCGTACATGTTCGAAACATATGGATTGGATGAGATTTTCTCTCTCTATCCGTGGTTAAACCTCCACCTTCCTCCACCATTTTCTCCGTGGAATCTCAATCAAATGAGATGTCGTTCGATCTTGGTGGAAGATAGTTATATTATCTACGATTTTTGTTTAATTATCTCGACCTAATACCCACTAAAAACCCTAATTTCGGGGCTAGACCTCAAGGATCTATAAATAGGACCCACAGTCTAGGCTTGAGAGGGGGGGATTTAAGGTCGACGGTGAAGCCCTGCCGCATTCTTGAGCATCCTACAGTTAGGGAGGGAGGCTTTCTACATCCCCTTAAGCCTCCGGTTCAAGGAGTAGCTTTGTGTTTTGAGTCTTTGTTTAGTCGTCCCACCGTCGTTTCCTTCTTTGCATGCTCTTCTCCATCACATTGCACCCGCGTTTGTCACTGTTGCATCTCATTCTATACACCCTCCTATTATTTTTTCATGCCCCTAGGGGTTTAAAAACCTCCCAGGTATCCCCCACTCCATGTCGTTGCATTGCTTTTCTCTTCTTTCTTATAGTTACTACACCTCGTAGGACTGATTTCGGTTTCCCTTTTGTGTTCTTCACGTTGTTTTGCAGGTCAGCATCATCCTAGCACGAGGCCCATCCCCTCTGGCCGGCCGAAAGGGGTGGAGGATCAGATCCTACGACTTGAAACCTGGTGGCACTAAATGGTCTTCCTTTCGTCCATTTGAATAGGTGAGCGGTCCCCGTCGAGCCGTTCTACTTCTTCCTGCAGCCTCCTTCGGACCGTCCCGTCGTCAGCCAGGCTTTCTCCCGTGTTCTTCCCAGCACTAGTGAGTGGTCTATCGAGTGGTCGTGCGATTCACAAGGCGGTTCTTCCAGGACCGTGTATTCCTACAGTGCTGTTGTGAGGCGAGTGTCTCCCTCTTCCAAGGTACAGGTGCATCCTTCTGCATTTTGGTATCTTGGTGGCGATCACGATCACACACACTTCTCCACCCTTTCTTTCTTCCCTTTACTTGTGCTTGTCTTCATATTTTGATTTAGAAAAGGAAGGGAAGAAGAAAGAAGGGGAGGAAAACATGTCAACAATCCTGCTCCGCATATGTCTTCACCAAATCCTTCCCTTAGCCATGTGCCATTGCCTACGCAACCTCCGCTTCCATCCTCGCAACCTTCTCCATCACCCTCCCATATCCCTCGGCATCCACTGTGCCCGAAGCGGGCTCCTTCTCCGCCGTTGTCGGAGTCTTTTACAGATATTTTTAGGGCTTTGATGGCCGCTCACGTGTTGCAACTCCCTCTGGTTGTACCTTGCCGACCCGCGACCGGGAATGTGTTTCAATATTGTGAATTTCATCACCAGTAGGGGCATGTGGTTGAGGATTGCCCCCAGTTTCAAGAGCTGCTTTATGAGTTGGAAGGCAAGAAGATGATCGATTGGGCCGACATGCATGAAGCTATCTTAAATCTCTACAATAAGCAGCAACAGTAAGAAGTGCCGCCTAGGCAGCTATCTCCACTACAAGACCAGGGGCACCCCTGTGATTCTTTATCTGGTATTGCACCCGCTCTGTCACCTACTCCATCACCTGTTCTCTCTCCTATGCTTTTGTCCACCTCGTTGCCTACCTCATCACCCTCTTCATCTCCACCTACCCCCTCACCTTTACCATCTCCTACTCAACCTCCACCAACCCAAGCCTCTGCTCAGGCAAGTGCCACCCTTTCCTCCTCCATTTCCATTACCACCACTTCCACTCCTAACGCCACCTGGCGGGTCGTGCTGATACGTCCACGGTGGGTGCTGCGACCCTCCTCTTCACCTCTTCATCACCGGCACCACATCCACTATCCTCATTGCCTGTATCACCATCTCCACCACCGTCACCATTGCCTAACCCATCACCACCGCCTTCACTGCCTCCTCTCCCAAAGACCCCTATCCCATCACCTCCACCGCCTTTGCCATCCTCTTCGCCATCGTTGCCCGAGCCTGAGCAGACTATACCTACACCTACACATCCACCTTTACCCCCTTCTACGCTTCCACCTTTTCCATTAACTCCACCCGAGCCTATTATCGCCGCTATCCCTCCCCCGTCCGAGGCCTTTACACCTTCTAAACCTTCACCCACGCCTTCCAAGCCTTCTCCACCCCTTTCTCCACCTATCACCACCCCACGGAGTGGGTGCGCGCTACCTATGGTGCCCCTCGGGTCTAGTCCCTAGGAAGATGATGAGCCGGATCAAGATAATTCGTTGCCGGTTATGCATTTCAAGATTCAAGATTTCATTTGCCGAATGTCAATCTTGGTCTTGGTCCCCGGCCATTTTGGGGAGAGTGAGCCTGCACTTCCTATGGAGACGGTTGCTGAGAAGAGTTCCCTTGCACTAGTGCCAGTTTCTTTACAAGTGAGGCTGGTGGCAATCTCATTACTCACCGGGGGATTCACTATCGATGCTGTTATTTCTCCCCGCTCCATTGCTATTCAGTTCACTGGCCAAGAGGGGTTCTCTACTAGGATTGTGCTAACTCGTACGGCCGCCAGGAGCCTGATGGATTCCCTATTCAAGTGGCAATTGGCCGTGTCTTCAGCACTTTCCAAGGACATTCCACACTTGTTATGCAATCTCCCTTGGTTTATTGGTGAATCGGCCACATCAACGCTGCGCATTACTCTCCCTCAGTATTGTCCTGCTCTTCTGGTAAGGGAGTTATGCTTCATGCCCGATTGCTGAGTGAAGATGCTAAATCTTATGCTGTTAGTACCGAGTGACAAAACTCCACGGTTTTCTGATGTTCATCCCAAGGAGTTATCTATCCAAGAATGTCCGCCTATGGTTAGCACTTGGTGTCTAGGGGCAACCGCCCTGACGAAGCTGCATATTCAATACCGGGCTAGGTCGTCTGCCAGATGGGCCCGTTATTTAAGGAGACATTGCAGATCAAGAAGGTCGAAGATCCGGGTCCTCACTAGGTAGGCCCGTTGGTGCAGAGACCAGAGCGAGCGAGAAGCACGAACCGGCAAGCCGTCGGTACCGTACACGGAGCACCACTCGAGCTACATCAGCTTCTCTTTGGCTCGGAGATAGTCTGGAGTCTCCGCCATGAGTTTGGACACTTTTTTTTGCATTTATTTACATTGTATTTGGGCTTGTAATGTGTGTTTTTATTTGGGTTTTCATGTTGGGCTCTTTGTAAGGCTCTTAATAAGCCATTTGGATTAAGCCCTTTAGAGTCCATTAAGAAGTGGCCATATTGGACCACTAGACTTCATAATGGGTCTTTAAATGACTTAAGGCCCAATTGGGCTTCTCTCTTTCTCATGAGTTTCCTAGATTGGAAGGCCCAATTGGCTGGTCTATGGCCCAACTTGGACCAAGCCTCTCTTGTTGACCAAGGGAGACAAAGTGGGAAGAAAAGCCCACTTTCTCTCCTTAAAATAAGGGGGCTGCCCCCATCTTTTGGCCTCATTAGGCTAAGCTTATTTAATTAGGCTTGACCACGTGGGGGAAATAGCATTTGGCATCCCCTCTACGTAAACCAAGATCCATGGTTTTCATATAAAAGGATTGTATTTCCTATTTTCAAGAATTAATGAAGAGAAAAATCTGAATTTTGTTAGAGCAAGCAAGGGCTGCCCCCTATCTCTCTCCTCTCCCCCCCCCTTCTGCAGCTGGGAAGGCTGTGAATCAGAGGTGTGAAGCCTCTTCTATCAGTTCGTGAGTTCGTCATTGCCGCCGCCGTCGCCATTGTGCCGCCGTCGCACCACCGCCATCGTCACCGGAGTTCTGTCCATCCAGGATAGCCCCTTCTTCCACGAATTTCTGCTCCCCGCCATGAGATCTTTTGGAGCCCAAAATTTCACGGTGAGTTCCATAGATCATCACCACGTCCTATAAAAATTGGTGGAGCCTCTAGTTTCTATTTTCCATTTTTCCATTTTCGTTCTCCACCATCTTTCAGATCTGCCAGCAGTCTGCCCAGATTTCCAGAACCCTAATAGGTCGTTCATGAACCCACCTTCTTGTGATTCAAATGACTTGATATTTTTATTGGAGGTTTTACCCACCTAATACCACATCCAAAAATTTTCTTGCGAATTTACGTTCAGGTTCATATTTTTTAAAAATTAACTCCAGATCCCAACTCAATTCTATCTGCCACTGTCCAGATCCGACCCCCAGTTAGTATAAAATCCCCAACAAATCGAAACCTCTACCAAACCCTTCATAAAAATTATTGCCGTTTTTCTCTCTATCCCGTCTACAACTTTCATGAAGAGCTCAAAGTCTGAATTGGAGGTCTACTTTGCGGTCAATGCCAACTCTCAGGAAACTTCTTTCTGCCCGGCCATATCTGAAACAGAGATCAGTCCGGTTCATAAATCTGCCAACAAAAGTACAGTTCCCACGAATTTTTTGGAGTCACGTAGGGTCGAAGGATTTCGAGAGAGCTTTCCAATGATACCTCTTGGGCTATTATCTGACATCGGGAGTGATCGCAGCGACAGATCTCGCCGGATCGCGCGCGATAAAATAGAAGCAGCAGATCTGTGGGCAACAAGTCCAAGACTTGGAGATCGGAGCCGATCGGCCTCCGACCGGTGTTCCAGCCCGACCGCCGTCCAGGGGACCGCGCCACCAGGTGTCACCATCACAGCAAGACCCACCCCGTCAGGTCCGGAGGACTGAGCAGCACGTGGATTCCACGGACCCGCAGATCGCGCCGTCCAGACAGCACTAAAACGTGGGTTTCGGCACCGTCGGAGCGACATGAAGATGCTGCCCGTCAACCCAATTCCCACTACTCCCGGGCCTCACATGTGACATGTTATCTCCCTGCGTGGAGTGGGTCAAAACTTTGTACCGCTGTAAAAATTTGTTAACCGGGAGTACGGATTTGGCCGGGGTTGTCTTCCCCACGCCGGGTGCGTGGAGGTACGGTCTTAACTTCTTGGCATTACGCTTGCTTAGCTAGTATATGGTCATATGCCGCTGTGGGTGCGTTAGGATTCTAGCCCGTGAGTTCATGTCACCGCTGTGAGCGAGAGAGTGACCCGTCCCGTGGCTCGATCCGAGCACGGAAGTGAGTTGACCACCCTTGACTCTGTCGGTTTCTCAACCGCGCGGATCCGCGTTTCTCCTCGCCTGGGATGACGAGTGAGCTTGCGTTTCTATTAGCGACGTATAGCCCATATGAACTCTTAGTGTTGGGCCAAAGTGTCGTTCCTACTCGTATGTTGCTGGTCGCGTCTCCATTTAGAGTCTGAGGTCCGCATCACGTAGAGTCGGTCCCCCGTGTCCGTCCCGCATCAGTTTGGTATCAGAGACAGGTTGAGTCTAGGGTAGTATTTGGTTCAAAACAAAAAAAAAGGTGTCTAAGTCTAAGGTTGCATTTGCATACCATTAATCGGTATATCAAAAGGTGTTGTCCGAATGTTAGGCTACGCCTATCGGGAAGGCCGCACACTTGCGAGAGTGATCTTCAGATCGATTAACTCTGCCACGTACCGAGTCTTGGTTTAAGTCTAGGGTCCTTAGTGTGTATTAGTTAGTGCATTCCAACCTTGCATAGTCGTGTCTAGTGTCTTGTCCAAGTGTCAGCATGTTCGTCTTGTAGTTCCCCATTTCCAATGGAATCTCGATCGCCCAGGCAATATGACCATTGGCACACCCATGGACTTGGCAACCACCCTCTCCACTTCCGTAGGCCCGAAGCCTCGGATTTTTATGGCTCCAATGACCCGGGCGACTACCTCAAGTGGGAGGCCGCCATGGACACATACTTTGATTATTATACCATGTCCGAAGCCGGTCAATTCTATTTCGCCAAGGAGAAGCTTCTACACGAGGCCGCTGAAAAGTGGGACCACATTGAGCGCTTGAGAGAGGTTAGGAGGCAATGGCCCATCGAGTCATGGTGGGACATGAAGAGAGAGCTTAGAAGGGTCTACCTTCCCCATCCGGTCCCTTCCAACCCGTCCCACCCATTTACTTCCAACCACTTGGGTCATACATCTAGCCGACCCCACCAACTCACTTCCAACCAAGTGGGTCCTACCCGGAGGCAAGAAGCCCCTCATGTCCCCAAGCCTAGGCCGGTTGATTACGGGCGAGTCCACCACGATACCCCTACTCCAACCCACACCGTTGCCGAACTCGTGCAAATGATTTCAAATCGGGTGGATAGGAGATGTGCTTATTTTGAGTGATTGGTCTCCCCTTGCCCACCTCCGAGTCCGAATGTATCCACCACCAAATCTACGGAGGTCATAGCAGGTAGTCCCAACCCGGCCCCACCTACGGGGTCCCAAGGGCCTCTTCCCCTCCTAGTGGACAGCCCTTCTCCTAGTGCTCCTTTGCCACCCATTTTCGATCCTCACCCGGAGCCATTTCATTTGCTGTTCTTCACAAATTTGGATTTAGCTTGTCTTTCATTACTTTGATTGAGAAGATGGTGAATAACTGCTGGTTTTCGGTCTTATTAAATGGTGATACAGCAGGCTACTTTAAGTCAACAAGAGGTGTGAGGCAAGGAGATCCAGTTGCACCATCTCTATTTATTATTGCTGAGGAATCCGTAAGTAGGTCTCTAAAAGAAGCTTACACAAATGGCAGTGTTGAATGGTTTTCACGGCCCATCAGATGCCCTCCAATTTCACATCTTTTGTTTGCTGATGACACTCTTCTATTCAGTAAATCTAGCCTTTCTTCAGTCAGAAATTTATTCAAAGTCCTGAATACTTATGAAAGAGCCTCGGGTCAGTCAATTAATGTCAGCAAAAGTGGATTTTTCGTCCACCCCAAGAATCATATGACAGTTGCCAACCAGATTCATACCTGCACAGGTTTTTCTTATCATACTTTCCCTCATAAGTACCTGGGCTTTCCTTTGATGCTTGGCAGAAGGAAAAAAGTTTACTTTGCTGGAACAATTAGCTCCATCCACAAAAGAATTGCAGGCTGGAAATCTACTTTGCTATCTCAAGGAGCTAAACTGATACTGATAAAGCATGTTCTGTCTTCAATTCCAATCTACTCTCTATCATCTTCACAAATGCACTCAGGTACTCACTTACTCCTTGACAAATATTTTGCCAATTTTTTCTGGGGATCCTCTGCAAATGGAAATAAAAGGCACTGGCGAGCATGGCAGACTATATGTAAACCTATTTCCCAGGGTGGCTTGGGCATCATGTCCCTCAGACAAATGGAAACAGCTTTAAGGGTGAAGATGTTGTGGAATGCTCTGTACTCAAATTCCCTGTGGGCTACTTATTTCAGAGCAAAGCATATTGGGCAGAAACATCTGAGTGAGGTCCACTTCAAAACCATGAATGGTTTTGAAAGAAGAAGTTGGATCAAGGCCAAAGACCTAATCCTTCAATATAATAAGGTTATAGTTGGAAATGGCAACACTACCTATTTCTAGTTGGACAGCTAGATTGGAAACCATAAACTAACAGATTTTGTCCCTATTTCTACCATCCCAAATACTCGCACCACAGTCAATGAATTCCTCCTACATCCCACTAGTGAAACTGCTGATCTATTGGACAGATTGGTACCTGAAGATCTTAAAGCGGCCATAGAAAATTTCAAGCTGACTCAAGACCCTGATATTCAGGTTTGGAGTATATCTGCATCTGGAAATTGCACAGTCTCATCTACCTATCAGATTATTTCTGACAGGATGCCCACTCATTATACACTCCCTGGGGCCCGGGTATGGTCAAAATGGTTGCCCACCAAAATATCTGTTCATATCTGGAAAATTGCTCACAATGCTTTACCCACTGATACAAATATCCAGCGAGTGGGGGTGCAATTATGTTCCAAATGCTATTGCTACAGTCTGCATACAGAGGAAAGTCTCAACCATTTATTCCTGCACAGTGATTTGGCAACACATATATGGTCTTATTTTACAACTTTTGGACTGCTCTTGGATAATAATTCAGTGAGTTCTTTCATCTGTCATAATGCTGATAACATTCATCAAAAATCTGCTTATGGTTTTTTTCAACTTGCTATCATTGGTTTTGGTCTATGGGAGATATGGAAAGCCAGGAACTCTGCAAAATATGATGGCAAACTCATTCCCAAACAAAAACTCCTTAGCAACATTATTTATCAAATCAAAAACTCTTGTGCTGCTGCAAATCTAAAGGAATCAGACAACACCAGGAGGAGTCTATTGGAGCATTTTGGTATCAAATTTCACCTGGCCGCTAGCTATAAGATAAAAATTATAAAGTGGCTCTGCCCTCCATGGCCTTTTCTCAAACTCAACACTGATGGTGCTTGCAAAATAAATGGTGATTCAGGTGGTGGTGGGATCATTAGAGATTGTAGAGGCAGTACTCTTCTTGCGTTTTCTCATTACTATGGTACATCTAATAGTCTCATAGCTGAGGCACGTGCTTTACTTGATGGCATTCGATACCTGCACACTATTGATACCAAGCCGGCTCATATAGAATGTGATTCGAACACACTAGTTCAAATCATCAAAAAAAATATTCACTGTCCATGGTCCATTCTATCTTATGTGAGAGAGATTTGGAGTTTACTCACCCACAATGATGCAGTTGATCATATTTACAGAGAAGGAAACAAAGTGGCTGATTCCCTTGCCTCCTTGGCATGCACTTCCAAATGTAATCTTTTCTTTTCTTATGATGAGCTCCCTGTTTCTATAAAGGGGGCAGCTAGACTAGACAAGCTGGGCATGCCCAGTATTCGCTTGATGTAAATGTAATCCCTTTTCATCAGTAATAAAATCTACCCCCTAGTGTTCAACTGGTGGAGTGGCTTTCTCTTTACCCTTGGTAAAGGGTGCACTCTCCCATCAAACTCTAGGTACAGTTTTCTACAAAAAAAAAAAAAATCTCAGTCAGAGCTACCCGTGTTTCTAACGGGAAAGCTACTCATAGCCGAGCCACTCTTTAGCTGGCTTAGGACAGGTTTGGTCCCTGCCCCATCTTACTACCCATCCATGGACCCCGCACTACAAGTAGTGCCCGTCAACTCCTTCCACACAACGTTTCGGTCTAGTCACCACATAGATACCTTGGAAGACCTTCTCCAGGGATTAGACTGCCAATGGAAGTTGACGCATATGTTGGCCCCAGGCTTCGACCGACCCACAGGTCGTAGCTTCACCCATTCCGCTTTGGGGTCCATTACCTCCATGTACACCATGGGCCATATCACCATGGAGGTTCTTTTGTTCCTTCCCCTACCACCCGAGCCTCACTTTAGTCCATTTGTCCCAAGGGAGGAATCCTATATCCTATACACCATCCCATCTCCCTTCATGGATGAAGGAGATCAACAACACCTTCTAGACTTCCACACATGGGACCTTGAGATGAGGGAATCCATATCGAGGGGTCGCACATTCTTTGATCCCTTCGATCACTTTCTTAGTGGGCTCCTTGGTCCACAATCTCCATTCCACCTCTTTAGGGGAGTCCACCATTATACCCCTTCCCCACGGGCCGGGCCATCGACACCCACCGAGTCCGTTCACGAGCGAGAGACACCCAACCCTCCTGGCCCACCCAAACCTCCCAAATCCAAAGGACCATCTTATGATTGTACCGACATTCGGTCACACCTAGGGTATGCATGGCACACATTCGGATGTCGTGGACCACCTTGCATATGATTGGGTCAGACTAACCGTAGGGTTGTTTAGGGTCGTGTGTGCATCCGTGTGTTTTTCTTTTGCTAAGCATGTTAGGAGTTTGCATGACGACATCCGTCGTCACATTGAGGCCAGCAATGCACGGTATAAGGAGTTAGTGGATGCCCATCGACACCACCATAATTTCCAAGAGGGTGAATATGTCATGATCAGGGTAAGACCTAAACGGTTTCCCTCTAAGACCGTAATAAAATTACAAGCTCGCGGAGCCGGTCCATATAGAGTGTTAAAACGCGTTGGATCCAATGCGTATGTTGTGGACCTACCCGAGGAATATGGTATAAGCTCAACTTTCAATGTGTCGGATCTAGTTGCATATAGGGACC
The DNA here is from genome assembly GCA_022559845.1 of Amorphophallus konjac. Lineage (NCBI taxonomy): Eukaryota > Viridiplantae > Streptophyta > Magnoliopsida > Alismatales > Araceae > Amorphophallus > Amorphophallus konjac. The sequence goes on from CM040128.1 coordinate 124,358,064, forward strand.
CAACAATGATCCTTAGTGAGCCTTTCGAGCCATCTCCTCCCATTGAGAGTGATCCCACACCTGAGTGTCCACCACCAGCCACATTTCCACAGCAACGAGAGCATATCGATCATATACTAGATGAGCAGGTGACAGTTACCAGGAGTGGATCCTACCCGCGCTACCTAGTGCGTTCGAGAGGGCGACCCGCCACCGAGCATACTTGGATCACCCGTGGAGAGTTGCAGCGGATAGATCTGGACCTACTGGAGCGCTACCAGAGCGATGCAGACCCTTACTAGACAGGGTCGAGTTTCTCCCACCTGAGGAGAATTGGTGCGGACACCAGAGCGAGCGAGAAGCATGAATCGGCAAGCCGTCGGTACCGTACGCGGAGCACCACTCGAGCTACATCAGCTTCTCATTGGCTCACAGATAGTCTGGAGTCTCCGCCATGAGTTTGGACACTTTTTTTTGCATTTATTTGCATTGTATTTGCGCTTGTAATGTGTGTTTTTATTTGGGTTTTCATGTTGGGCTCTTTGTAAGGCTCTTAATAAGCCATTTGGATTAAGCCCTTTAGAGTCCATTAAGAAGTGTGGCCATATTAGACAACTAGACTTCATAATGGGTCTTTAAATGACTTAAGGCCCAATTGGGCTTCTTTCTTTTTCATGGGTTTTCTATATTGGAAGGCCCAATTGGTTGGTCTATGGCCCAACTTGGACCAAGCCTCTCTTGTTGACCAAGGGAGACAAAGTGGGAAGAAAAGCCCACTTTCTCTCCTTAAAATAAGGGGGCTACCCCCCTCTTTTGGCCCCATTAGGCTAAACTTATTTAATTAGGCTTGACCACATGGGGGAAATAGCATTTGGCATCTCCTACGTTAACCAAGATCCATGGGTTTCATATAAAAAGATTGTATTTCCTATTTTCAAGAATTAATGAAGAGAAAAATCTGAATTTTGTTGGAGCAAGCAAGGGCTGCCCCCTATCTCTCTCCTCTCCCCCCCCTTCTGAAGCTGGTAAGGTTATGAATCAGAGGTGTGAAGCCTCTTCTATCAGTTCGTGAGTTCGTCGTTGCCGCCGCCACCGCCATCATGCCGCCGTCGCACCACCGCCATCGTCGCCGGAGTTTTGTCCATCCATGACAGCCCATTTTTCCACCAATTTTTGCTCCCAGCCACGAGATATTTTGGTGCCCAAACTTTCAGGGTGAGTTCCATAGATCATCACCACGTCCTAGAAGCATTGGTGGAGCCTCTAGTTTCTATTTTCCATTTTTCCATTTTCATTCTCCACCTTCTTTCAGATCTGCCAATAGTCTGCCCAGATTTCCAGAACCCTAATAGGTAGCTCATGAACGCACCTTCTTGTGATCCAAATGACTTGATATTTTTATTTAAGATTCTGTCCACCTAATACCACATCCACAAATTTTTTTTTGAATTTAGGTTCAGGTTCATATTTTCTAAAAATTAACTATAGATCCGAACTCAATTCTGTCTGCCACTGTCCAGATCCGACCCCCAGTCAGTATAAAATCCCCAAAAAATCGAAACCTCCACCAAACCCTTCATAAAAATTATTGCCGTTTTCCTCTCTCTCCCCTCTACAACTTTCCTGAAGCGTTCCAAGTCTGAATCAGAGGTCTACTTCGCGGTCAACGCCAACTCTCAGGAAACTTCCTTTCTTCCCTGCTAGATCTGAAACAGAGATCAGTCTGGTTCATAAATCTGCCAACAAAAGTACAGTACCCACAAATTTTCTGGAGTCACAGAGGGTCGAAGTATTTCGAGATAGCTTTCCAACGATACCTCTTGTGCGTCGATCCGACATCAGGAGTGATCGCAGCGACAAATCTCGCCGGATCGCACGTGGCAAAATAGAAGCAGCAGATCCGTGGGCAGCAACTCCAAGACTTGGAGATCGGAGCCGATCGACCTCCGACCGCTGTTCCAGCCCGGCCACCGTCCAGGGAAGCGCACCACCAGGTGTCACCATCACAGCGGGACCCGCCCCGTCAGGTCTGGAGGACTGAGCAGCACGTGGGCCCCACGGACCCGCAGATCGTGCCGTCCCGACAGCACTAAAATGTAGGTTTCGGTACCGTCAGAGCGACATCAAGATGCTGCCCGTCAACCCAATTCCCGCTACTCCCGGGCCCCACATGAGACTTGTTACCTCCCTGTGTGGAGTGGGTCAAAACTTTGTACCGCTATAAAAATTTGTTAACCGGGAGTACGGATTTGGCCGGGGTTGTCTTCCCCACGTCGGGTGCGTGGAGGTACAGTCTTAACTTCTTGGCATTACGCTTGCTTAGCTAGTATATGGTCATATGCCGCTGTGAGTGCGTTAGGATTCTAGCCCGTGAGTTCATGTCACCGCTGTGAGCGAGAGAGTGACCCGTCCCGTGGCTCGATCCGAGCACGGAAGTGAGTCGACCACCTTTGACTCTGCCGGTTTCTCAACCGCGCGGATCTGCGTTTCCCCTCGCCTGGGACGACGAGTGAGCTTGCATTTCTGTTAGCGACGTGTAGCCCATAGGAACTCTTAGTGTTGGGCCTAAGTGTCGTTCCTACTCGTATGTTGCTGGTCGCGTCTCCAACTAGAGTCCGAGGTCCGCATCACATAGAGTCGGTCCCCCGTGTCCGTCCCGCATCACCCGTGTTCAAGAGATTGGTGCTAAGAAGTGGCGACGGCGCAAGTACAAAGGCCACATGTTGTGCACTCGAGGGGCCACTACTTCTTCTTCTCCTTTCTTCCATTCATCATTTCTTCTACTCAGCTCCCACCCTTGGGTGGTGTATTTACCTTCTCCCAATCCAGTTTTTGTTGTTTTCTCCTCTCTTTTCGGGTCCGCAAACCCCCATTCTTCTTTCTCCCCTCATCCAGAACCTCCAGATTCTCCATTGTCTCATGATTCTAGGCCTCGGCCTAGGCTTCTTCTGATCCTTCTCCTCCGATATCCCCGGGTTCTACTTCTCATTCTCTTTCCCCGACCCTGTCGGGTGACCGTCATTCTTCTTCTCCGACCTTGTCGGGTGTCTACCATTTCACTTCCCCGACCTTGTCGGGTGTTTATGCTTCTTCTTCCCCGCCTCTGGCGGGTGATCGCTACTCTCCTTCTCCGACCATGTCGGATGATTCTTATTATCCTCTTTCTTCTTACTCCTCCTCACCCTTTCGGGGTTCTCACCCTTTTTCTTGCTATTTTCAAGGCTTTAGCCCGCCTTGATCTCAGTTAATCCCTGGTTATTCTGTATTTGGTTCTTTGTTATCAGGGCCTCAGTGCCTTAACGAGGGAGTTCTAGCTCTCGTCTCTCTTCCTTTTTATCCCTTCTTCGTCTAGTATGATGTCTGCCACTCCTCTGTGTCGAGGAATCCAATCCTTTGCTCTCCTTTCATCCTTTATCCTGGCAAGCAAGGAAGACAAAGCTCGCGCTTCTCAAAGCTTGATGATCAAAATCGCTTCAGGATGTCGGTTTCCAAGCCATGGATTTGCAAAGGTATCTTTTATTTTGTGCAAGAACATGTTATCATTGCTATTACTCTGTTATTTCTGCATGCGCTTATAGTGCTGGTTCCTTGATGTGAATGAGTGGCTTTAGGCCTTAGTTAGTTTGCTTAGTCAAATGAGTTGAGTCTATAGCATCTTAGGCTGGTGATAGCTTAGTGTTGGGAGTCTAGTTCTTTCCCCCATTGTTGAGGTTGTCTTTTTGCATGGGTTTTGCACACACTTCACGGCGAGCCATAGCCGATCCCTATGAAGCAACACCGTTGCTACTTTGGCCATATCATGGGTATGCACAAGGGCCTTTTCTCTTCTTTGCTCGGCCAAGTGTAGGGGCAAGAGGTCGACGGAATAAATAACCAACCTAGGCATTCCCAAATACGAGAGAGGTTTCAAATAGGGCAGTCTTAGAAAAAGAAATGAATGAAAAATGCCCCTAATCCTAGTAACTAGGTCTGCTTCTCCTAAGGTAAGAGATAAGGTTCACGTAAAACGGTGAAGGGTAGTGCAGCATCATGCGTGTATCAAAATCAAAAGTGAACTTTATTTCAATATCTAGCCGATAAGGGCTATGTCAAAATTATATATGAAAATCAATGCAAAATTATGATTAAAGACTCAAAGCCCCGGCACAACAAACCTACTCTTTGAGGGGTGGTGCCTTGGAAGGAAGGTGAATCCTGATATCTCCTACCCTGCACAAAGCTTGTCTCCCGATTTTCTTCTATTCCGCCCTCTTAGGCTGGGATGAATCCCGGGTATGGCCTTAGTAGGGGCACTGTTCTTTGGAAGTGGTTGGTTATGGTGAGCCACTCTCAAATGCACGCCCTACTCAAGGGAAATTTTTAACAAGAGGGGGAGTAACACCGACCCTTGGCCAGTAGTTTAAACCTATCCTTAGTTACTGCAGATAGTTTTTTTTCAAAACAAAAAAATAAAAAAATAAAAAAAATCTCAAAAAAATCAGATAGTCAAAAATCTCAAAAAAATCAAATATGTCAAAAATTTACAAAAAAAACAAATATTGTCAAAAATTTTAAAAAAATCAAATATTGCTCAAAATCCAAAAAGATCAAATATTGCCAAAATCCAAAAAAATCAAATATTGTTTAAAATCAAAAAATTAGAAAATTGTCAAAAATCCAAAAATGTTTGTCTTCTGTTTTGTTTTAAGGACTGGTATGATTTGATTGCTAAGTGTGCATGTCGCAGGTATTCAAGCTTCCTGGATCTATCTTTTGCTCTGCCTTCTGTTCCTATTTTTTTGATATGTCCTCTCTTTCTTCAAACTTGTCCCTCGATCTGTTCCAAAGCTCATGTCCTTCTCATGCTTTGCTTCGCTCAACTTGTGATCATATCTTCATGAGAGAGGGCTCTTTGTCTCACTGTTGCAAACTTGGCGGTTCTGCTTCGTCAGATCTTGGGCTTGATTGAAAAACATATTTTGTCATTTCTCGTGCTGTCCCCCTATGGACGTCGTCCAGGTGTCTTGTACCACCTAGGGTCATCTCATCCATATTCTAGTTCCACGTGTTGTCTCGTTCTACCATGGGTTGCATGTGTCCTTGTCCCACTTGGGGTTATTTCACATGTGTTATGTCGTCTCCCCTATGGTTGTCTTAGATGTCCTCGTCCTATGTATTTCTATCCCACTGCATGTGGCTTCATTCTGCATGGTGTGGTGTCCCGCCGTGTGTTGCCATGCCCCACCATTTTCTCCGTTCTCATGCTTATTGTTTGTTTATGTGGTGTTTTACATGTGTTGTTTGCTCGTTCACTCTTCGTTATGTTATGTTGTTCCATTCATTTGGTCGTTATGTTTTTATTTTGTTCATGCTTGTTTATTCATGTTGTTGGTTGTCATATGAGAAAAATCCATAAAAATCAAAAAATGAAAATCCAAAAAATGCCGTTTTGCCTGCACAGGTAAGTAAGGTATGGCCTTCTATCCCTTCTCATTGTTGCATTACTATATGGTATCTATATTATTATATTATCTCGAGAACCGACTGGTCAATCACGTCTTTCAGGATTTGATGTTCCCCTTTAACAAAAAAGGTGCACATGTTTAATCATCGGATATGCCGTTAGGTTGGGAGGATTAGGGGACGACGGTTCTATCTCGCACGCCGTGGTTGCATCTAGTGTCCTGACCCTAATTTGTCCAGTCTAGCAATACTATTCTTAGGTATTTTCTATTTCATGGCTTTATTTGCATTTATTTTAATGATTTCTTTTTTTTTAGCCCAACATGCACCATTCACATCTTTTTGAGCATTCACAACCCATGGCTTGTCTGAAAGTGTCTCATTAGTGATGGACGATTGTGCGTTCATGGTTTGGGTAAGAGGAACTATTCCACTCAGAATTGAAAGGTTCTCTCTGGTCTGTTCACCTGGTTTGGTTGACTAAGGGTCCCCGTTTGGAGATTTTAGTCTACTTCTTTTTACTACTTGTTCTAATCCCCTCATTGGTCCGAGGGATTGTGTCCCCCATGAGATTGATCGTGTGTTCTCCTTTCGTTTAGTTAGTCTCTCCAGACTGGGGTCATTTTAGTCCGATCATTCCTTGTGTTTGGTTCGGAGTTTTTTGGAAGATTTCTGTCGCTCATTGGCGAGAAAACGGGTGTCTTTTTACCTTAACGCTCACTTTTCAGTCCGCTCCGCTTCATTTCCGCTTCATCTCCATGTTCCATTTCACTTTTGCTTCAACTCCGCTCGCTCCCCTGCAAAGAGGACGTTAAGGAGGGGCATCTGTTGACACCCATTTTTTGCCTATGAGTTGAGTCATTTTTCTTACCTCTATTTTTGATGTCTCAAGTTGTTCATTACTCATTGGGTCATTTTTAGGCATGTCTGTTGGGCTTATTTTATGAATACTTCCTCCCTGGCTAGGTTTGCTCTCAAATTCGGGCTGAATGGGCCTTAATTTCATTTGGTCTTTGGGGTAAATGAGCTTATTTGTCCCATTTTATCAATTTCCACCGCCCAGCCTATAGGCTGTCTAGCGATAGACTGTTTGGCACGTTGGGCAGTACCTTTGGAGACCGTTTGACTTATCTCTGTGTTAATTGACCATTTTTGTGATTTTTTGCTAGCAATTTGATAAACGGTCTGTCATTAGACCGTTTATTCAAGTTCAGCGGTCTATGGGAAGACCGTTTCGTGAACTAGCGTTGATGTTACTCTGCACTAGCGTTGACCTCACCTTTTTGGCGTCGACCTTCATTTTATTAAGCGGTCCAACGATAGACCGTCCCGTGAATATGCGGTCCATTGATAGACCGTTTGGACATGGTCTTTGGATAAATAGCCATATTTATCTTTCTTTATTTTCTTTCCACCGACACTCTTGTAGACGGTCTTTCATTGGACCATTTGTCATGGTTGGGCAGTGCATCATTAGACCATTTACTAGCTAGAGTCCTAAACGGGATGATTTTCAGATAATTATCTATTTATCCTATTTTTATTGATTTTCCACCGACACCTGGTACGCAGTCTATAACTGGGTCGTATGGATTTTGGAGTGGTCTAGCAGGGGAGTGTTTTTATCCTGAGAGTCCTACGCCATGCGACTCGGTCCGGTCGCTGAGATAAATGGTTTATTTATCTTATTTTCTATTTACCACCAACACCCATAGGCAGTCTAGCAATGGATCGTGTAGTGGTGTAGGCGGCTCATCGATTGACCGCTTATAAGGCCGAAATCCTGGCCATAACAGATTTTTCTCTCTCCATCCGTGGTCGAATGGGCTGCTTCGTCCTCGATTTTCTCCAGGGATTCTCAACCAAATTCGATACCGTTTGATCCTACTGAAAGCTGGGAGTATTATCTTTGATTTATCTTTAAGAATCTCGCTGGAAAATCCTCAAATTCTAGTGAACTTTCAGGGGTCTATAAATAGTACCCTTGGTCCAAGCTCGAAAAGGGGGGGAGATCTAGCGTTCGCGACAAAGTGCTGCCGAACTCTTGAGCGAACCACAACCAGGGAGGAGGGCTTTCTACGTTCGTTTGAGCCTTCGGTTCAGAGAGTAGTGGTTTCTTTTGTGTTTTGGTCAAGGTGTTTGATCATTAGTTAGTCATTACATGCTCATTTTCTTTATCTTTTCCCCACGTTTTCATGGGCATTCTCATTTTCTCACCCCTCCTATTGTTTTCCACGCCCCATATGGGTTAAAAACCCAACCCCCCGCTATCCCCCATTCCATTATGTGCTTAGTTTTTCGTTCGTCCTTATAGATACTACACTTCACAAGGCTAATTTGCATTATGTTTTTGGTTGTTCACTGTATTTTGCAGGTCAGCAGAAGTCTAAGCACGAGGCCCATCCCCTCTGGCTGGCCGGAAGGGGTGGAGGAGCAAGTCCCACAGTTTGGGGTCTGGAGAACGTACACGGTCCCTCTCCGTCCGTCTGCAAGGTTGAGCGGTCATCCTCAGACCGTCCCACACCTGTGAGCGGCTTATAACGGACCGTTTAAGCACCAATCAGGCCTTTCCCGCATTCCTCCGCAGCGCTGTGCACGGCCAGTCGAGCGGCCGTCTACATCCATAGGCAATCTTCAAAGGACCATGTCCGTCATACCAGCGCTGCGGCCTTGGCGAGTGTCTTTACCCTTTTCTCCCCTTTTCCAAGGTATGTGGTACTCTCCTATTGTGCTATGTATCTTGGTGGCAATCACAGCGTTCTTTTATGCATGAGTAGTTCATTGGTTACATTTTCCCTCTTTTAGTTCATCCCTCATCATTTTTGCATATTCACCTTTGAGTTAACGGAGGGCCGAGGGGAGAGAAAAACTTGTCTACACCTGCTCCTTCACATTTATCTTGGTGCATGATTTTTCACTGAAATTGTATGAGGAACTGCCTTCCAGCACAGGATTCTCAAGGAAGCATCATATATACACTAAGTATGAAACCTCCTGAGAGGATAGGTGTTGTTATTGAGGTAGCTAATTTGAGGCATGTCAAACACTTTTATAAATGCTCTGATGTTTGTCATATAAAAAATAGTTTTTTGCATGGTAGGCTGTAAGAAGTAATAGAGCTTGATATGTTTTTTGTTATTAGAGAGTCATGAGTACTGTCAGCTTCGAAGTCTACTTCTTGGGAAATTTTCTTTCATTCTTGGAATGGTATAAGGAAGTTTGGAATCAAAAGGAATAGGTTGGATGAAATTTTTGTTTGTTTAAGTTTTTTAAACATGTGTTCCCTTTGGAAGATGGTGATCTCATCACCTGGGCGGGCATTGTGGGGTGGGTGTCGTTATCCTCATATTATCAACAATTCAGCTCTTATAGCTTAAAAAAATTTGGGGGTTTGGAATTTTAGGCTTCATACATATCATTTGATGTTATTTTTTAGTTTCTTCATATTTCATGTTTGATCTTAATGTGTAACATGTTTCCATCTAGGTACAACACATCCATAAGCATGTTACACATTTGTTCCTAGACAACTATTTCATGCCTAATGTGTTCACTTCTACGGGGTGATTTTTTTTCTAAGAGGCTATTCCCTTTAAATATTCTTATAGTCATTATTTACTATTTTAGGGATGGTGATGGTTATTATTGGCTTACAGGAAGAGTTGATGCTATTAACGTCAGGTTGTCAATGGGACCACAGATCCTAGTTTATGAGGGGGTGATTTCAACTTTGGAGATATTGGATGGGTTAGAATTGATTCTTATTCATGGTGATCTGCCCAGTTATATGAATTTTTTTCGTAGATAAATTAAGTTGAAAATATTTCTCACTTTGACAATTTAGGTGTACATTGGATATCATTGGAAATTTGATAGATTTTCTGATGTGAGGACTTTAGTGTTTTAAAATGCTTCAATAATTCTTGTTAAGGTGATTGTTGAGGAACATGCCTATCCTTGTGTGCACTAAGAAGATAAGAAGTTGTACATTTATGAAATAAACAAAAATTTGACATAATTTCAAACTATACGAAGGTTCGCTATCTAGAATCTTTGTCTTTTTCTCATTGATATCTTTTACTTTTCATAATTTTCTCTCAATATATCATTTCTCCTATGATTGATTCGTAAGTGTAAGAGCTAATGGATTTTTTTTTTGGTCGGGGGTGTGGGGATGGGGTTCTGTCCATGAAATATTGTCAGAAGTTTGATAGTTTTTTTGTTAGTCGAACTTTAGTTTTTAAGAAATGAAGGATTGTAATTTGGTGTGAATAGATTGTTCAGTGAATGGATTGTAAATGTATGTTCCTCAATTATCTTCAGTGAATATATTGTAAATAGGTGTGAGTGAGAATTGTGTGAATCAACATGGTTGTGAGTGATACAATCTATGAATGTGAAGATATGAATGGATGCACTATTATAGGTGATAAGAGAACATATAATAGAATTTTTTTTTAAAAAAAGATAACCTATTCCTACAGTTTTTATTAACCGACGTTAAACTATTTTCCTACGTTTTTAAGAGAATGACGCTAATAATTTTTCATATGTTTCTTTCACTACGTGGCCAAAAGTAATATCTACATTTTTAGAAACGTAGGTATAGCCTCTTATATGCGTGTGTATACATATTTTTAACCTACGCTTCTGTTGGACTATTCCTACGCTTTCAAAGCGTAGGTATAGGTCGATATCTATCTACGCTTTCTGCTAATATATTCCTACGCTTTGAAAGTGTAGAGATAGGACGAACTATACCTAAGTTTCATAGAAACGTAGGTATAACCTATAGTCATGCGAGCAAGCATCACGCTTTGAAAGCGTGGCAAGCAAACGTGGCTAAAGGCTTTACCTACATTTTTTGGACCTATACCTATGTTTTTTGAACATAGGTAAAGGCCAATTTTCTTGTAGTGTCAGTTGCAATAGAGAATTCTGACCGTTGATCTATATCATCCTTGATTTCCATTCGTGTAGGGTCGTTTTCTTGCAACTTGACCAAGCCTTCTATTAATGTAGGTTGTGACCGAATACTGTCAATAAAGCATTCTTCTTCCTCTTCATTTATATCTAAATTAAACTGGGCAAATTCAACAATCAAATTAGTCATACCTTTCATGAGGCTTGATAACATTCCCATTGATTTTCTGCTAAGCGCGTCGGCTACAACATTCACCTTACCTCGATGATGTTGGATAACGAAGTCAAAATCTTTAAGATATTCTAGCCATCACCTTTGTCTCATGTATAGCTCCTTTTGAGAAAAGAGATATTTCAGACTTTTATGGTCTGAATATATCGTGAACTTTTCTCCATAAATATAGTGACGCCAGCTCTTTAGAGCAAATATAACGGCAGCTATTTCCAGATCATGAACTGGATAATTTTCCTCGTGCCACTTCAATTGTCTTGAGACATAGAAAATCACTTTGCCATTTTGCATAAGAACGCACCCAAGGCCAATGCCTAATGCATCCATGTATACTTCAAATCCGCCGCCTTTGATAGGCAGTGCCAGAATGGGGGCAGTAGAGAGATGTTCCTTGCGAGTCAAGAAACTCTCCTCGCACTCCGTGGTCCATACAAATAGATTTTCCTTTCTAGTGAGTCTTGTGAGAGGAACGATGATTTTGGAAAAATCCTTGATAAATCGCCGATAATAACCGGTCAGACCAAGGAAACTTATAATTTCAGATATCATCGTCGGTCGGCTCCAGTTCTTGATAGCTTCTACTTAAGAAGGATCCACGGTAATTCCTTCTTTGGAAATAACTTGGCCAAGGAAAGAAACCTCCTTTAGCCAGAGCTCACATTTATTTAGCTTGGCATATAGTTGTTGTTCCCTTAATCTTTGCAAGGCAATTCTTAGATGTTCCTCACCTCACGTTCTTCCTACGCCTTGGAATAAATAAGGATATCATCAATGAACGCGACCACAAGGCGGTCGAGATATAGCCTAAAGACGTTGTTCATGAGTTACATAAATGTTGTGGGGGCATTGGTTAACCCGAACGGCATAACCACAAACTCATAATGTCCGTATCTACTACGGAAAGCCATCTTGTGAATATCCTCTTCCTTAATCTTAGCTGATGATAGCTAGACCTGAGGTCAATCTTGGAGAAATACTCCACGCTGGAGATCTGGTCGAACAGCTCGTCAATACGCAGTAGTGGGTACTTGTTCTTGATGGTAAGTTGATTCCACATGCCAGTAGTCAATACATAGCATGAGGGATCCATCCTTCTTCCAGAAAAATAGAACTGGCGCACCCCAAGGGGATGCGCTGGGTCGGATAAAGCCTTTATCTAGCAACTCTTGAAGTTACTTTTTCAATTCCTTGATCTCCGTGGGGGACATCCGGTAAGGGGCCTTTGACACAGGCGCTGCTCCAGGTGTGAGTTCAATGGAAAAATTAACCTCCCTCTCGGGTGGTATACCAGGTAAGTCTGAAGGAAAGACATCCAGAAATTCTTTTACAATGGGGATTTCTTCTATAAGGATTTCCTTGGACTCAGTAATGATAATGGAAGCAAAAAAAGCTTCACACCCTGGTGAGATGAGTTTACAAGCATGAAGAGAAGAAATAAGAGTAGGGTGTTTCCTATACTTAATGCCAAGGAAAGAGAACTTTGGAAAATCTGGTTTATGAAAAGAAATCTACCTATTGTGATAATTAATGTCAACATAATGGTCACAAAGTAGCCCTCCATGTCAAGGCATACGAGATTTGCAGGGAGATTGTGGCCTTCTATGATAACTTCACTGTGGGGGAGATATGTTTTAAGTTTCGTTCTCGAACCTAAAGGTGTACCTATAGTCAAATTTGAAGGTAACAGGATAGGTGAAATTAGCAAGGTTTTAGCAAAAGAGTTAGAAATAAAGGAATGAGAAGCACCAGTATCAAATAACACAAATGCAGGGTGTGAGTAAATTTGGACGGTACCTTCCATTAGTTGCCCTTTTTCGATAGATCCACAACAGCATTGAGACGAGCCTACCGCCTTCGTCCGCCGTCATTCCTGGAGGGTTGTTCCTTCAAGAGGAGACAATCTGGCATACGATGCTCCCGACTACCACATATTAAGCAAGCACCAAGACGCTTCCAACATTCCTCGACTGTATGGCCATATTTTTTCGTAGAACGTGCAAGCCGCCATGACTTGCTTGTCTTCCTCCTTCGCCTTCTTGTTCTTGTGGTAACCACTACCACTCCTGTTCTGGGATCTCTTCTTATTATCATGGGATTTGTAAGGTTCAGTAATGCTGAACTTCTCCTTCTTTCCACGCCGATCCATCTTTCGGCTAGATTCCTCTCCCTTGCCTTTAAGTTTCTCGACCTTCTCCAAGGTCCTTTCATATAAATGTGCTCGCTGGACCATCTCCGCGTAGGTCCAAATATTTTGTGAGCCAAGTTGTTGAATGAAGATGGGCCTCAATCCATCTAGAAACTGGTTGGCCTTTAAAATATTCATGCTCACCAGATGTTCGGCATAAGGGGCCAAACAGGAGAATTGGAGTTCATATTCCTCCACCGACATCATGCCTTGGCGTAGAGAAGCAAATTCTGTAGCTTTTTTCTCCTTTATGTGCTTGGAGAAGTATTTCACCTGCAAGAGTGTAAGAAACTCATTCCATGTAGGCTGGGCATTTTGGGGTTGTGCCGAGGTGGCCTTCTACCAAGTACGCGCATCCTTATTAAGTTGAAATGTGGCGAGATGAACTTTCTCTTGATCAGCACATTGCATAACGTTGAATATTCTTTTCATTTCATCTATCCAGTTCTCGGCTTCATCTGGATTGGAAGAGCCAAAAAATTGTGGAGGATTTATGCTTTGAAAATTATGATGTCAATCACCGACACCAGCCCTCGTGCCAGCTTGGGCCATATTCTGTAGTGCCTGGGTAAGACCTGCAACAGTCTGTTGCATCCCATCCCAGTCAACACGGTGTACCATCGTGAAAAATAAGGTACCTGCGAAGATAATCAATTAGTTAATTCCTATGGATGTAATAGAATTAACCTAGAGAAAACTTCTAGCTTAACCATCTCATCCCGGCTCTACACATTCTCACATGGTTTGGAAATTTCTTCTGGCTCATAGGATTGGGTTCTTAACCTTGGACTTAGCCTATGACATTTTCCTTGGAATAAGTAAGTCCTTAGACCTATGCTCTGATACCAACTTAACTGTCACGTCCCGAGACATATGTATAGTGGAAGTAATATTGGGGAACGTGAACAGTCGGCAATACGTCTCAAGCTCGCAATATAATCAAAGCGTAATAAACATCCACATAAAGATGGAGTACACAATATTTTAATAATGACTCATGATTACATAAGGTTGACTCTTGATCTACTAGACTCAAGAAAAATGAAAATTACATAGTGACTCTCAATAAAGTAAAAATTACATCATGACTCTAGACTACTTAAACACACTTGACATTCTAAGTCTTCTCTCATCCATCAATCATCACTCTCGGACCCGTTGGTAGAATACTGCGAATCCGACTCACTTGAACTTCCTGAAAAGATTTGGAAAGTAGGGTAATGAGCACACTTGTCCAGTAGGTATCTTCACATCAACATGGAGGCATGCTTTAAGTAATTACATTTTCGTTCTAGTGAATAAGGTAAAAGAAAATACGATAATACACACGAATAAAATCCAAGTAACTAGACATGAATTAGAGAGATATGAAGAATATGAATGGACAATAGAGCATGATCAAGCAAGATTTATAAGGTAAAGTGGCTTTCATTAACGAGAATGTACTTCATAACCATAAAGGCTATGCACTAGAAAGTCATGAACAAGAATGTACTAGCAAGCATGTAAATTATCACAAATTGCCTCATAGTTTTCACCCATCCATAAAAAAAGTACTCCCGACGCAATGCGACGCTAGTGTTCATCATACCCCATGGTTTTCAGCACGTTTTCGACTATCTGCCAAGGGGGCTAACGTAGAGCCCTTGGACACTGTCCGTGCCCGCTCTTGCATCTTAAAGTTACAGATCAAGCTACTTCCATGAGAAATAATAAAGTTTCGGCCAAGAATGTTCAATTCAACAATAGTTTCCATGATAATGTAGCTAAGGTAGAGAACGCACCAATGAACGATCATGAGAGTTCAAAGAATGATTTAAGACAAGGTCATGCCACGGAAAGAATTTGGTAGCATAGCGGCATATTCTTTAACTTTCATAATTTTTTTTGATAGCTTTTGAATAAAGTTTTAAGTTCTAGAAATCAATAGACCATCTAGGAACTCAAGAAAATCAACCAGTAGGTCAAACCTCGGGTTAAGGACACTTGAGACAGAAACGGTCATGCCATGGCCGTTTCTTGAATTAGCTGTCATATACATGGCCGCAACCAGATCTTGGCGGTCCAGGGGATGACCGGAACTTGAACAGAGTTGATGCGTGGAGAAAGAACAAAGTCAACGCAGTAAAAACTTTGGAATATTACGGTTATGGATAAGGCCGCTAATTGACTTTGGCAGTCTAATGGATGGCCGCTACTCAACAGTGGCAGTCTCTTGAGGGTCGCTACTAGCCAGGACACAGAAAAATGTCGATCATGTGAGTGCTTTCTAGACAATTGGGATTTGAGGGTACAACCTGCCCGACATCCTAGTGGGAATCCCAGGCTCGCGGAGACTTACGGAGGCCTTGAAACGAGATAACCTAGTCCGGTGGAAGGAATATCCAACGAAGAGGATCATAAGTCCAAGAGGTATGCTTATATGTGCAAAAGTGTATCTAATGGCCACGCACCGGGGTACGCACCATGTACTTAAGAAAAGACTCTAAATAAGAAGGAATCGTGATAAACAGCGATCAAAACATCACTTAAACAAGTCCATGAAGCATATAAAAATATGATCATTAGTACAATATATATGTTTTAGCATGAAATTAACGTAAGTTTAAAATAAGCATTTAAAACATGTAGGGCATGGAATCTATCAAGGGTAGTGCACAATATAACCAATATTATGATTATAAAGTCAAAACTAGGATAAAATCTCATTAACTGGGCTTAACATATATACAATAGGGTTAATCTGCCATCTATTTGGAATTAACAAAGTGTAGTCAATGGAACTCAAATAGCGGTCAGATGATGGCCGCCTACCCGGGCTTAGTGGTCTGTCGTAAGGCCGCCAAAGACCTCTGGCGATTAGAGGAAGACCGTTTCTTTCTGTCTGTGGCAGATAGTAGTAAAACCGAAGCATACGCTACTCTTGGGCAGTAAAGTATATAAGACATGCTAGACAGAGAGAGAAAATGTTTCTGAAATAAAGATAACTCATGGAGATGCAATGGTTGTCATGAACTAAGCTAAGAACATTATCTTTGTAATTAAGGGTAGAAATTAGGCATGTAGAAATAACCTAGATACGTAGTGATAGAAAAACCGAAAATACTCCATGTAGAAAGCATTGTAGATTCATGAAATCAAAGGGCTTTTATTCCTAACTTGGTATTTTAGCCATCCACGAGATAACCTACCTCTGTGACAAGCTTTAGACTGCGAATTTCTAACTAGAAGATCGCTCAGGTTCCTGCACATCCTGTGCCAAACCAACAACTTTCCACCCCTCTATCTTTTGATTCTCTTGACCTAAACCGTGAAATTTGGAGGGTAGGTAGAAGATAGAAAGAGGAACAAAATGTTCGAAAGAATCAACTTCTAAATACCTCGATTAGGGCTTCTAATTTTTTGATCTTCGCTGGACCGGCGCCCTAGTTCTGTGCAGCCTGAAGCAAACCAGTGACTTGTGGATGCCCTAATTCTTCAACGGCTGGGTCTTCTAGCACGAAAATTGGAGGGGAGTTAGATAAAACTAAGGAGAACAAAATCTTTTAAAGAACCAATCTGAGATATCGTCTCCTTACCGTCGAACTTCGTGAGCCAAAGTAAGGGTTCACGTAGTTCGAGCCTGAACCCTATTTATAGAGTTTAATGGATGAGAAAATGATTAGATCTAGAGGGGGTGAATAGATCTACCCCATATTAAAACAAGATTAAGCAGATGAATGCGGAATTAAAACTACTTAATCACACCAACCATAGTGAACCACTGAATCAACAGAAGGCGTAGTCAAGTGTTATGTCAGAACTATCGATAGAGAGAATGAATGAGTTCAAATTGACAGATAAATCACAACAGCAGCAGAAATAAATTACAGACAGATGAGATGTGAAGATGTACTTGGCGGGGGTTGGACTCGACGAATCTCCTCATGCAAGATAGGCTACTTTTTAGATAAGTCTAACCTATCCTTCGAGCAGTATCTTTTAATATACCTTCTTCACTCTCACGAATGCTCAATATGTCAACCAAGAGAAGCAAGATAACAGACAGATGTATATATGCAGCAATCACAAACCATCAAGCATAGACAAGAGATTTTTAGGTGGTCCGATCTCCTACAGAGATCTACGTCCACCCCTTACCCAACCGAGTAAGGATTCACTGCTGATACACAACTTAAGTCCGCTGATCCACAGCTTCAGGGAACAAGTTCCATACACCCTGTTGAGCCTTACAACTTCGCTACCTAGAGGAATCCACCTCTATCGTTGGGCCTTACAGCTTTCCAACAACCACTGATGCATAGCTTAAATCAACTAGAATAATAATACGAGAACAAGGAAATCAAAGACAAGAGAAAAGCAAAATGTAGCTCAGATTGAGCAAACTGACTATGGTTTTGAATCAGAAGCCAGGACAAATACCAAATCTCTCAAACTCACAAACCGCTCACGATCCCCTGCTTTCTCCTCGACTTACTCAGATCTCTATCTCTCTCTCATGATCATGCTGGAACTCTATTTATAACTTCGATGCTACTCCTTCTTTCTGCCCTCTAATCCTCTACTGCTTTTGCTTCTCTCTGCTGCTTCGCTCTCTCTATTTTCCCATGCCCAAATTTTGGGCGACTATCCTCCTTTTATAGGCAGCAAGCAATCGGCGTATGGTCACCACGTTCCCGCCAAAATTTTTGCTCAGATCTGATCCGTCGAGGTTCCACACGTCAGAATCTCAGCACTATAGCTGTCCACATGGCAGGATCATCTATTCCGTTCCTTACCTCGGATCACGTGTCATTAACCTAGTACTTTGACTTCCACGTGAGATAAGTTCGTAGGCTGTTAGTACACCCAATATATGTTCGACCATGTGACTGACCTGGCAAACAGACGGGAGTGTTAGCTTTTAGCACAAGGAAAATGCTGTTGGCATCGACTTTATATGCATGTGACACGGGACTAGCATCGACCTTATATATGCAGCACAATAATGTGCACCAACTATATGCAGACTGTCTAAATGTTCATCGTACAGACCTTCTATCGAAGGAACAAGAATGTGCACTGACCTTATATGCAGTCTATCTAAATGTGCACCAACCCACATACTGGACAGTAAAATGTGTACCGACCCTAGCAAGCAGACCAACCAAATGTGCATCAACCTTCTATCGAAGGAACAGGAATATGCACCGACCTTGGTTAGCACTGGATTGAAATGTGCACAGACCTTAGTTATGTGCGATGCAAGACATGCACCGACTTGATATGTTGCTAGTGAAGACGTGCACCGACCTTAGTTACGTACGATGCAAAACATGCACCGACCTGATATGCTGCTAGTGAAGACGTGCATCGACCTTATATATGTACGATGCAAAGCATGCACTGACCTGATATGCTGCTAGTGAAGATGTGCACCGACCTTATATGTACGATGCAAAACATGCACCGACCTGATATGCTGCTAGTGAAGACGTGCACCGACCTTATATGTACGATGCAAAATATGCACCGACCTGATATGCAAGCATGAGCACTAGTGTCGACCTTAGTTCAGTTCAGGCAGAGTATGCATTGAGCTTATTATGCAAAATGAACACATGCACTGACTTTATATATATGCAGAAGTGACTTAGCAATAATTCTGACTAAAGTAAATTCATCAAAATGATCAGTATTACAAGAGTCATAATAAAGTCAGCCAAATCAACCATACTGTTGCCAATCACTCAAAACACAACAAACTCCACACAGATCATCAAATCCAGAGGAGACACAACATTCTCCCCCTTATTGATGATGGCAACACTATTTCATCAGATATATTTTGATGAAATTATTCAGTTCAGTCTTAGTCAGAATTGTCATAAACCACAATCAAATAGTGCAGTGAAAAACCATGCTTAGACTACAAACAGCCACAATGAACTACACAAATGCAACAAAGGCAATTTCCAGTGACTCTGTGTTAAACTCTCTTTTTGACATCAAGTAAAATCAAAGAGTCTCCCCAAATCAAAAACACTAATCGAGAATCAATACCAACAGTCAATACCTCTAATTCACTCTCCCCCTGATTCACTCTCCCCCTGAAATCAAGCTGAAATCAAAAACATCTGATAGATACTCTCCCCCTTTGCCATCAGCAAATAAGAAGGGATAGAGACATGAGGAGGATCATCAAGAAGAAATGAAAGTGAGTGACACCCTGTGCAATAGTTCATTAACCAAGCATTCCATAGCTCAAATTCTTCAGATATAAGAATCAAGATTATGCATTCTTGAGATTTCTGGTTTAAGAGTAATAAAAATTAGAGTGAACCCACTGTATTCTTTAGATAAAGTTACAACGTCTGTTAATAGCAATAAACTAAAATAACATAATCATGAGAGAATTAGTCTAATAGTATCCTACTCACTTCAAAATCAGTGAAAATCTTTGGGAGTGATTAGGATATGTATTGAGGTTAAACAATTCAACATTTAGGATATGCATTTTCAACTTTTGTTGTTTCTAAAATTTTGAATAGTCAAGTATCATCCATGCCTTTGGACTTAAGGGTACAAGTTGGTTAGACGCCAGTACCCCTAGTTACTCAGCATGATATACCAAATCTATCTCTGATCAAACACAGTAGAAGTGATTTACACCTTTTACATGAGGGTACACGTTTATCAGATGCTAGTACCCCTAGGTACATAGTGAAACCAGAATGTACAGTTTTGACCATATGAACAGAGATAACCTGAAGCACTTCATGACGTGAGTTTTTCCTCATTTCATTTATGAAGCACTCAGTTTCTCAGTGCATTCAGTCATTGCTCTGCAGTTTAATTTTTACTCAATCTTTTCTTTTTGCAGCCCTTTTGATTTTTCAGATAGACTTATTTAAAAATAATACATACTCTAAGTTCTCTCAACCTAGATTCCATTAATTCAGTAATTTTCAGATATTGAAAGACTTTATCTGACATATAATGAGTGAAAGATTGAGAGCTATTAACAGTTATCCACAACCTTATTTACTGAATGCAGTCCTTAAACTCTAAAGTTTATTAAAGTTAAACCATCAGTTCATTCATGAAACAAACAAGATTCTTATAATAGAAGGCTTATGATTTGTGTAGCTTAAAGTAATGAACTGATTGTCAGACTGTCATTATTTCAGAGGATGAAAAGTGACAATGAAGCTCACAGATTGAAGTCAGTGAATGAGATTGACTGTTTCTAAGAGAAGTGATTTGAAAATGAATGTAGAAAGAGTCTGATATCAAATGAACTGAGTGTAGAAGACTGATTATAGACTCAGAGGAGAATTGCCTGAATTGAGTCAGATCCATTTATTTGAGCTCCCCCTACTGAATGCATAGATCAGACCCAATATGATGACACAACATGATGAGACTCAACATGATGAGACTATAGACACAACATGATGAGATACCAAGTGATGAAAAATGACTGACATGATCAGCACACACTCCTCCTAACCGTATGAGTAAAATTTCAGACATTTATGGATGATGACACATGTCAATGCAATGGTGACATGAAATTGAGTACAATGCATAGACACATTGTTGATTCAGGGTACCTGGTGGAGGAAAGTCCTCAACACATGTTATGGGTTTTCAGACAGACTGAATCTGTCCTTCCACCAACATAGGATTTGATATACCACTGAAATCAAGATAACTCAGACTATGACAATTTATTATGCTATACTCAGATAAGCAGAAATTAAGGGCACACAACAAACAGATCATTTATTCAAAATAAGAATGAAGTCAAGATGTTATTCATCATGCTGAATTTTACATAAACCTAGTTCTCTTCTTAGAAATTTAAACCTTTCATTCCCAAGAGGTTTAGTAAATATATCAGTAATTTATTTTTCAGATTCTATGAAGTGCAGCTCAATTTCATTCTTACTTACCTCATCTCATAAAAAGTGGTGTTTAATCTCAATATACTTAGTCCTTGAGTGATGTAGAGGATTTTTAGTTAGAGATATGGCACTAGTGTTATCACATAAGATAGGAATACAACCTAATTTTCTGTGATAGTCAATAAGTTCATGCTTTATCCAGAGTACCTGGGCTGCACAATTTCCTGCTGCGACATACTCTACCTCAGTAGTGGATAGAGCAACAGTGTGTTACTTTTTAGATGCCCAAGACACTAGACAACCACATAAATAATGACAATACCCACTAGTGCTTTTTCTGTCTACCCTACACCCTGCATAATCTGCATCAGTGTAGGCTATAAGGTCTAGCTCACACCTAGCAGGAAACCACAGTCCCAACTCAAGGGTGCCTGATAAGTATCTAAAGATCCTCTTAACAGCACTCATCTGTGACTCCTTAGGACTAGCCTAAAATCTAGCACATAAACACACAGAATAGTGTATATCCGGACGAGATGCAATAAGGTAGAGAAGAGATCCGATCATACCTCTATATAGTTTGGTGTCAACCAGTTTACCTTTTGGGTCATCATCAAGACTAGTTGATGTGCTCATAGGTGCAGAGATTTCCTTGAGGTTTTCCAAGCTGAACTTCTTCAGGAGGTCTTTAATGTACTTGGACTAGGTTATGAATGTTCCATCTTTAGTTTGACTAACCTGCAATCTAAGAAATAGTTTCAGTTCTCCCACTGAACTCATCTCAAATTCACTTGTCATTAAAGCAGAAAATTCCTCACACATAGATGGATTAGTTGAACCAAATACAATATCATCCACATAAATTTGAACAATGAGAATATCTTGTTTACATACCTTGGTAAACAAAGTTTGGTCAACCTCACCTCTAGTGAAATTCTTTTCGGTGAGAAACCTGCTCAGCCTGTCATACCATGCTCGGGGAGCTTGTTTCAACCCATAGAGTGCTTTATTAAGTTTATAAACATGGTTAGGATAATCAAGACACTCAAAATTAGGAGGTTGTCTTAAAAAGACTTCTTCCTTTATTTCACCATTCAAAAAGGCTGACTTGACATCCATCTGTTGCAAAGTTATTCCTAAGGAACATGCATATGCTAAGAGTATTCTAATGGCCTCTAACCTAGCTAGAGGGGCATAAGATTCCTCAAAATCAATTTCATACTCTTGATTATATCCCTGAGCTACTAGTCTGGCCTTATTTCTAACCACATTACCATGCTCATCAGTTTTATTTCTAAACACCCATTTGGTGCCTATGACAGTGCCATGGTCAGGTGAAGGAACCATGCGCCATACCTTGTTTCTTTCAAATTGATTCAACTCTTCGTGCATGGCATTGATCTAATGCACATCCTTTAACGCACTGTCAACATCCTTGGGTTCAATTTGAGAAACTAATGCAAAGGAATTCAATTCATTTTCAGCTTTAAAGAAAGATCTGGTCCTACGAGGTTCATGCAAATTACCAATCACATTTTCTAAAGGATAATCTCTATGAACTCTAATGTTGGTAATTTGATTACCTAGATTTCCAGTTGCCTCCCCCTGAACATCAGACCCTTCTACATCTGGTTCTTCAACCGGTTCTGCCACATCTTTTTCCTTAAGAATGTCTTCATCATTCTTTTCCCTACACAAACCAGTGTCAATTTTAATCATTGATTCATCAAAAATCACATGTGGAGATTCTTCAACATTTTGAGAATTAAGGTTATATACTCTATAGGCTCTGGACTTATCTGAGTATCCTAGAAAATTTTCAGGATCACTTTTTGGTTCAAACTTATCAAGGTCCCGTTTAAAGTTGACATGAACATAGCATTCGCATCCAAAAACCTTGAAATGTGCAAGTGAAGGCTTCTTACGCTTAAGAATCTCATATAGAGTCTTTTGAGTAAAAGGTCTTACCAGGGCTCTGTTCACTATGTAACATGCAGTGTTTACTGCCTCAACCCAAAACCTCCTGGGCAGATTGCCTTCCACCAGCATAGTCCTGGCCATCTCCACTAGGGTTCGGTTCCTCCTCTCCACCACTCCATTTTGCTCAAGTGTTATTGTAAGGAGAACCTGTGGGTTATCCCATTATTCCTGCAAAATTCTTCAAACTGTGAGTTTTCAAACTCACCACTATGGTCAGACAAAATGCTCAAAATAGATTTGATCATTGTTCTATTTTATTTTAAGATAGAACTCCTAAAATTCATCAAAAGCATGATTCTTGTGTGACAGGAAGAATACCCATGTAAACCTAGAGAAGTCATCTACTAATACAAAACCATATCTTCTTCCTGATAAGCTAGCTGATCTTGTAGGTCCAAAGAGATCCATGTGTATCAGCTCATAGGGTTTAGAAGACAAGTTTTCAGATCTAGACTTAAATGACTTCCAAGTTTGTTTACATTGGGTGCATGCTTCACAGACTTTATTATCATTCTTAAAAGAAATTTCAAGAAGTCCCTTTGACATATGGTGTTTATTCAGTTTATGTAGCACATTGTAGCTGGCATGGGCTAATCTACGATGCCATAGGTAGGCCAAATCATCTTTATTGATAGTGAGGCACAGGTTGGTGTGTACTACATCATCTAAATCTACCATGTATATGTTATTGCTCCTCTTACCAGTGAATTTGACAATTTCAGAATTGGGTTCATAAATGATGCAGCCAAGAGAATCAAAAATTACCTTGTGTCCTTTATCACACAATTGGCTAATGCTAAGCAAATTATAGGCAAGGCCTTTTACTAGATAAACTTCATCAATACAGCAGACGGAACACTTACCTACCTTACCTGAGCCAACTTTTTTTCCATCGGTATTACCTCCGAAGGTAACATGACCTCAATTCTTCTTCTCCACCAACATGTAAAATTTAGATTTGTCCCCAGTCATGTGCTTGGAACAACCACTATCCAGATACCACTTGTTGTGGTTGGCTGCCAGGCATACCTGCAAAAGAAATCAGGTAGAAGATTTTGGAACCCAAAAATGTTTAGGCCCCAAAGTAGCAGTAAAATCATTCAAACATGACAACATACATTTTGGAATCCACATTTGTTTCATTAATGATTGTTCAGTGGATTTAACAATTTTCATGTTATTGTGATTAGTACTTCTGACATTGACAGTTTGAGCCTTGTTTGTATTGTTCTGTTGTCTGGCATTTCTTTTGTTAACGTATTGACCATTTTCATGCCAGTGCCTAGTCCAATGGGCAATTGTAGAGGTGTAACCAGTGAATGTCCTAGGTTGACCATAAAAACTCTGGTTTGGATATGATTGAAAAGCAGACCTCAAGTTATATCTATCTCTACTCATTCTCCCAAAGTGATGAAACTGTGGATAGATATTCCTGTGATTTTTCTTAGGAAATTGAGTGGTTTTATTCAGAGGTCTTACATGACCTTGTGTTTTAGGAATTTGACCCCTAACCTGACTTCTAATGTGAGGTGTGGTATTATATGTGCACGAACCACTAGACCCTTCAACCTTATGTTTGCCCTTGTCTTTGGCACTAGGCTTATTTTGATTAGTAGTTTTAGCATTTCTTTTTCCATCATTATTCTTACTACTCAATCTGATCAGGGGGCTGAATTTTCCTTTTTCCTTTTCTGCAACAAATGATATGGTTTTTAATTCAAAGCTCTTTTTGGCAGTTGGATTATATCCTAACCCCTCTTTTCTGAAATTGACTTTAGTACCCAGAAGAGCATTCAGATTATCATTTCCATGGGTCATACTCTCAAGGGTTTTCTATTTATCTTTGTTTTCCTTTTCTAAATCGTCAATTGTCTTTTTCAGTGCACAGTTTACCCCCACAATATCATCATATTTTTTAGTAGCAATATTTGTTTCTTTTCCACAATTCTGTAATCTAATCTTCAAGTCATCAATTTCATTTTTCAACATTGCATTTTCTTTCCTTGAATCAATCAATTCAGTTTTCAATTCATCAGTTTCAACAGATGATTTCTTTAAGCATTCATTCTCAGTTTCAAGATAAGCAATTCTATCAGACAAAGTTGTGTCATTCATAAGAGAATTTATTTTCCTTTTTAACTGCCTACACTCTCTACGCACATCATCATACTTATCAAGTAATTTAGCATAGACATCCTTCCAATCATTAAGAGTATAATTTTCAAATGGAGAAGTTACCTCTTCTTCTTCTTCCTTGTCATTGTCCCTGGCCATCAAGCAGACTTTGCTTTCTTCTTCATTTTCTGAGGTACAGCTGTGACTTCCCTCATCCTCATCGCTCCATGTACTGACCATAGCCTTCCCCTTCTTGTTCTTCACTTTAGATTTTTCCTTCTGAAGCTCGGGGCACTCAGCTTTCATATGGCCAGATCTCCTACAGTTGTAGCAAACATTAGTATCATTCTTTTTATCATAGTTAGACTTATACCTGGATTAATTCCTCCCAGCATGGTATCTTCTTCTGAATTCCTTTCCTTCTTTTCTCAGAAATCTCTTGAATTTTCTGGTTAACATGGCGAATTCATCATTGTCCACTTCTGAGCTGGAATAGCTGTGCTCACTTGAAGACCCTTTGCTACTAGAATTGGCCTTCAGGGCTATCATTTTCTTCTTCTTCTCCTGATCATCTGATCTCTTCAGATTCAACTCATAAGTCATGAGTGAACCAATAAGCTCATCTACGGTGGTAGTAGCCAGATTCCTAGACTCCTCTATAATTGTGGCCTTAGTGTGCCAAATGGAGTTAAGGATCGGAGAATTTTTCTCACCAGCTCATATTCACTATATACCTTTCCAAGACTTCTCAGGCTGTTGGTAATCACCATGAGACGGGCATACATCTCTGAAACCATTTCTTCTGGCTTCATCTTGAACGACTCATACTCTGACACCAGCATATTTGCCATGGTCTATCTGACTTGTGAAGTCCCCTCATAAATGACTTCTAGCTTACCCCACATCTCCTTCGCCGTAGAACACGAGGAGATCCTTGAAAACTCAGTTGGATGAAGTGCGCACTGTATAGCATTAATGGCACTCCAATTCAGGGTGGACATTGTGTAACGACCCGGAGATCCGGATACCGATAAACCGATACCAAGAACTCGGAGACGCCACCCAAGAGGCTGATGAGGCCCCGTAAGGGTTGGGAGGATTGGTTGAGGAGGTGTATAATGAACTGGAATTACACGTGCATTTATAAAATGACAATTTTAAGCGGAACCAATTAACAATATCAAAGTGCTATATTTATATAAAATAGTCTAGATCCAGACATCACAAGTCCAACACTATAGAAAAGTCAAAATAAACAACTACACAGGGCTTACCCCAGTCAAAAGGGAAAGAAAGACAAACAGACAGACCACTACTAGCACCTATGACCTGCCGTCAAAAGCTCGAGAACCACTAGCGGACAGCTGCTGCTGCTGCTCACCTGGAAAGGAAAGGGGTGAGTCTCGCAACAAAGACTCAGTAGGGTTCACGCCGATCCCTACCTCGCAGCTAAACTCATAAAAACAATTAATGATGGAATGGCATAAGAATAACAAGAAAATTAAAGCTATATAGGTCTATGAACAATTAAAGATAGCTAACTTAATGCCATTTAATATTCAACGAATAAGTAAACATGAGATTCATAATCTATCTAATAGAATGAAAATGCAATATTTCCATCATTTCCAAGTGATAGGAGAAAGAGAGGACCACTAGAAAGAAGATCAGAAGCGTCCACTGATGACTTACACTGCGTCTCAAGTATCTCCACTAGCCTGGAACGTGGCAAGTGAGACACGTAACGGTAACCAAGGTCAAGAACTAGTCAGGGTCACACTCGTCAGTGTCAGTCCAAGCCCCTGACCACGTGTGCACACACAGGCTCAATACCTTGAGCCAGGCCTCTAGCTAGTTTTCCCCCCTAGTAGGACGCTACTGCCAAGCAAGGAGGCCCACGGAAACCAGCTTAAAAATCGTATACCGGGACTACGCCGCCACCTCTCCCAGGTGGGCCGACACTAAAGGTCATCGGGCTACGACTAGTGGTTTTATCACAAGGAAAGAGAAAATAATTCTATTGGGATCTAAAAATATGCCACAGTTTATAAAAATATTTAAACATGGCGAATATGCATCATTAAACACATAATTAACAGAACAGAATTGAATTCATACACTGCAAGACTAAACGGTCTAGCATAGGCCCGCAAGGATCAGGTAAACGGTCGAATGATTGACCGCTAACCTGACCCATGCGGTCCTCTTCATGACCGTCAGGCCATGAACATTTCATATATTTGAATAAAATAAACCATTGAATAGGAAACGATCGGTCGATTGACCGCCAGGTGACCGAAAATGGTCGGGTCAACACCCGCTAGGATTACACCACCTCTCTTGGTCAAAGGGGCTTAGCGGTCGCCCGCTAGCCCGCCAAGGTGTACAAATGGTCGGTCAAAGGACTGCCAAGGTCTATAAACGGTCTAGGGTGAGACCGCTATGGTCCACCACCTTATTTAATAGGGAAAACGGTCCCTGGAACGATCGCAAGCCGTCCAGAGAACCCGATCCATGGGTAATGAAATTGGAACCCCTCCCAATCGAGCCAAATTGATGGGAAAATGCGTTTAACCTATTCCCTGCATTCCTATAACCATTCCACAACATTTTTATGCTAAAAAACATAAGAACAATGGCCATGATAGATCAAAAACATAAATTACAATGTTCATGCTATCAAAACATAAATGATGATTTCCATGCATATAGTCATCCTATTAGCCTGCCAAAGGACAGGAAATCAATCCTAACGAAGCAAGGAAGCCATCCCCCTACTTGGTTTAAGATGAAAACACCGTTTCCTCGCCGTTCTACACGAGGAGATCGTGCCTCACCATGTGGGATTCCCGCCTCCACACTCCATGGCTCGCCTCTACGGCAACACTGCCGCTCTTCCCGTGCCCCAAGATCGCCAAAGTCACCACATGTAGATCCTGCAACACCGTGGGGTGAGCACACCACCGAGAGAGAAAGGAGAGAGGGGGGACGTGCGTAGGGGAGAGTGAGAGTGAGAAGGGAGAGATAGAGCTCCCACGTAAAACATAAAAAATTGATTTTATTGTATTTTTTTTGTTATAAAACTTTAAATTGCAATAAGGCCTAAAAATAAGCAAAATTGCATATATGCCTTCTTTCAATTCTAAAAGCTTATACAATTGCATAAACCCACTTAACTAGGCACATTAAGCCCATTAAAAAGCTCTAAATTAATGAATCTTTCCACACTTCAATACCAATAAGGATCTGCTAAGAATCCATTAACTACCGGGTCTTACACCTTCGAATCTACTCCCTTGTCCAAACTTCCTCATCTTCAGGCAGATCGAAGGGTCCCTTGCTAACTACCTTCCAAATCTCATAGTCCTTAGCACGCAGAAACAACTGCATGCGGTTCTTCCAGTATGCGTAGTTGGATCCATCAAAGTAGGGTGGCTTACTAACGGATTATCCCTCTGCAGTCAAACCTCTAGCATCCATAGTGAATAACCTCTTCGGGATGTGAAGCCCTACAGAAAAGTTAGGCTCTGATACCAAGTGATGGATGAGAAAATGATTAGATCTATAGGGGGGTGAATAGATCTACCCCATATTAAAACAAGATTAAGCAGATGAATGCAGAATTAAAGCTACTTAATCACACCAACCACAGTGAACCACTGAATCAACAGAAGGCGTAGTCAAGTGTTATGTGAGAACTATCAATAGAGAGAATGAATGAGTTCAAATTGATAGATAAATCACAATAGCAGCAGAAATAAATTGCATAGAGATGAGATGTGAAGAGGTACTTGGCGGGGGTTGAACTCGACGAATCTTCTCACCCAAGATAGGCTGCTTTTCAGATAAGTCTAACCTATCCTTCGAGCATTATCTTTTAATATACCTTCTTCACTCTCACGAATGCTCAATATATCAACCAACAGAAGCAAGATAACAGACAGATGTATATATGCAGCAATCACAAACCATCAAGCATAGACATGAGATTTTTAGGTGGTTCAATCTCATACAGAGATCTACGTTCACCCCTTACTCAACCGAGTAAGGATTCACTGCTGATATACAGCTTAAGTCCGCTGATCCACAGCTTTGGGGAACAAGTTCCCTACACCCTGCTGAGCCTTATAGCTTCGCTACCCAGAGGAATCCACCTCTGTCGCTGGGCCTTACAGCTTGCCAACAACCGCTGATGCACAGCTTAAATCAACGAGAATGATAATACGAGAACAAGGAAATCAAAGACAAGAGAAAAGCAAAATGTAGCTCAGATTGAGCAAACTGACTATAGTTTTAAACCAGAAGCCAGGACAAATACCAAATCTCTCAAACTCACAAACCGCTCACGATCCCCTGCTTTCTCCTCCACTTACTCAGATCTCTATCTCTCTCTCTTAATCATGCTAGAACTCTCTTTATAACTTCGCTGCTGTTGACACCCATTTTTTGCCGACAAGTTGAGTCATTTCTATTACTCCCATTTATTGATACCTTGAGTTATCCATTACTCGTTGCGTTATTTTCAGGCAACATCTCTGGGCTTACTTTATGGGTAGCCTCCCTCCCTGGCTAGGTCTCCTTCAATTCAAGTCTTAATGGGCCTTGATTTTGGTTAATTAAACACTTTTGGGAAATTCAAGTACCCCGAAACATGTACGGTTCATCCTCGGGCGCACAACCATTTGAGCGGTCACCTATGGGCCGTCCATATATTTATGGGATATTTTGGTTGATTTTCTGAATTGCCACCGATACGCTTTCATACGGTCCCATATTAGCCGTTCAAACTGATGGGCGGGCTAATAGTAGCCGTTCTAACTCCCAGAGTCCTAAGATCGGTTGGTTCTTAGATAATTATTCAATCATCTATTTATCACCGACAAAGTACAAACGGTTGGTCCTCAACCGCTCTTATTCATGGCCGATCTTCAATTGGCCGTTCATCTGTCAGAGTCCAACGGTGAGATTCTCGGTTGGTTTAATGGATGAATTGATGAATAATTCTTTTATATTTGAATTTCCACCGACAGGGATAAACGGCCTTTGTGTAACCGCTCAACTAGATGGGTGGTCTATCGTGGGACCGTTTAAATGCTTGCATCCTGAGGATTAACGAATTTTCTCTCTCCATTCGTAGATCTAACCCCAACTTCCTCGAACTATTTTTCCGCGAATATTGAGTCAAATTTGGTGCCATTTCTTCCAGATGAAAGATAATTCGATTATCTTCAACTTTTATTTTATTATCTCGACCTAATAATGCTTAGAAACCCTAATTTTGAGCTAGGACATTAGGTGCTCTATAAATAGACCCTAAAGCCAAGTTTCGAAGGGGAGGAGATTTTTTGGTCGACGGCGAAGCCCTGTCGGATCTGTGAGCAACCTAGCACCAGGGAGGGAGGCCTTCTACGTCCATACAACACTCTGATTCAGGGAGTAGTCTTTGTTTTGAGTCTTTTACATTTGACAGTCCCGTCTCCTCTAGTTGCATGCCTATTTCTTCACACCCATTCTCCACATTTTTCTTCACTTGCACTGTCATGCACACACCTTCCTACGTTTTCTGACGCCCCCAAGGGTTTAAAAATCCCCAGGTATTCCCCATTCCATTTAGTTATATTAATGTCCTTATATTCGAGCATTTACTGCACTTTCTAGTTCTAATTCGGGTTTTTCTTTGTGTTCTACACGTTATTTTGCAGGTCAGCAACACACTAACGCGAGGCCCACCCTTTCTGGCCGGCCGGAAAGGGTGGAGGTTGGACTCTTATAACTGTTGGTGTGGTGGTGTTGCGCGGTTCCAATAGGTTCGTTCAGGGATACGTACGGTGTAATGTAGACCGTTCTTTTTTATACTGCGGTTAGATTGGAGCCGTTCATCTGCCAATAGGTCTTCATCCCGCGTCCTCTGCAGCGCCTTTAGACGGCCTGTTGTTCGGCCGCTCATCATAGAAGATGGTTCTTTATAGACCGTACATCCTCCCAGCGCTGCTCATAAGGTGAGTACCTCCCCCTCTTTCCAAGGCACTGTGTGTCCATCACGTTCGGCGCCTTGGTGGCGATCACACATGTTTACATGCTTCTGTGTCCTTCTACCTTTCATTTATTTCTCATGTTAATTTAGTAGAAAGGGATAGGAAGATACTCTTTTAAGCCGGCCGGTAGAGAAAGGAAGGAAAAACACGGCAACACCCCATTTTTTGGCGATCACGGTGGGACACCAAGTGCCCGTCGTGTTAGTGGTTTGCTGACCCGTCTGTTTGCATGGTTAGTTCCCCATTTCTTGAGTCGTTTCAGGTTGTTGGCTGGTTTCTTGGTTTCAAGGTTTCTAGCGGTTGTGCGGTTTGGACAGAGCCGTTCATCATTATGAGCGACAAGGAATCAGCCGCTCTTCTCTGCTTACAGTGCTGAGTATCTTGCAAGCCTGCTGTCGTGAGCGGTCTCTCACCACCCGTTCAACATCCGTACGGCCTGTACTTGGCCGTCCATCTTGCTGGCTAAGGTACACCTCTGCTTCATATTGTTGGCTGGATTACTGTTACGCGGTTGCTGCAGGTCCGTTCCAGTACTTACGTGGCCGTCAATAGACCGCCTATCCTGGTACGCTTCTGATTTATGTCTTCTTTCATTCTATCATTTTTTGATTTTCCTGATTGCTTTGTCGTTACTCCCTGGTCTGCACGGTCGTTCACAGGCCGTCCTTGCTCCCTGAGCGGTCTCCATCAGACCGTCCTTTTGCTGCTACAGTGCACCCCGTGCTACAGTTTGATCATTGAGTTATATCATTATATGCATATATGTTGGTGCTGTTTGATCTCCACATGCTGTTGTTATATCATTCCATGGTTGCGTTCATCTCATTTTCTTACATTTGCTTATTCATTGCTTGCTAGTTTATATGCTAGATTTTGCATGCACTCCGGTGCGCATAGGGGCATACATACTCTTCATTAGTAGTTGCATTCCTACCGAGGTAGGGTTTCCTCTCGTCTCCATACTCCTTGGAGCCGACTAGGTGACCTTGCTGAGGGCCTCAGTAAGACCCCGCGAGCCGTGGATTCCCACAAGGACGCCGGGCAGGTTGTAGCACATCATCCCCTTGTCTAGAGTTTGCATCCGCGTGAGGGAGAGTCCCTTAGAGTCACCTAGTTTCCCATTCTTACCCTGGTTAGGTACCTTGTGGTTGAGTGAATTCAGATATTAATTAGTCTACTAAGGTCCTAAAGAAGAACTTATAAGATTGTTCATGCATCGTTTATAACTTGGGTGGTCAATTGGTTGATTCTTTTCTCATCTCTTCCCTCCATTGTATGTTGCAGTGTCATCATTTGCATCTTTTTATCAGATTAGGCTCATTTAGACTAGTTCATCTTTGTGTGTCTTCATTTTGTCACATTTGTCCTAGGTTGCTTCCACTTTTGTATCCCCTCCCATTCTTGATTGTATAAAGTCTCCATTTCTTCCATGGAGCATTTCTCCCCCCTGTCCTATCCTTCATCTTCCTCTTATCCCCGCGTGGATTCCTCTTCCCATGCAGGTCCGTCACCTCACTCATCTAATGGGCCTTATTCTCTTCACGGGCCCTCTTCTTTCAATGGGTCTACTCCTGTTAACGGGCCTTCCTATCCCGCCCATGCTGCTGCTAGCCCAATCAATTCTCATCCCCACATACATAATCCTTCCAGGCCCATGTATCCCTCTACTCCTAGAATGAGCTTTCCTTCTTCTCAGGCTGGGTCCCTCTATTCGGCCCATCAACATTATCCTAGTTTAAATTCATCCTCTCTTGCTCAGGCTGGCCCATATCCTTCTCGGACTCTTCCTACCGAGGAGATGATCGCTCAAGCCCAACGTCAACTTGATGAATTGCAACGTCGAATTAATCCCCAGACTTCTTTGGATGTTCCGTTTGCCTTTCAAGGTCTTCAGCTCCCACAACGTTCACAAATTCCGGCTTATCGTCGCTATGGTGGAGTCGGTGACCCCTACGTGCATTTGAAGGAGTTCCTTTATGAGTCGGCCCAATTTCGACATGATCTACGCTTGATGGCCTATTTGTTTGGCCTATCTTTAGAGGGCTCGGCCAAGGATTGGTTCTTCACATTACCGCAAGAGCAGATGATGAATTTTCAAGTTATACAAGAAAAATCCATTCAGTAGTACCGAGACCAGGTGGGGCCCAAGTACTCTATGGTTGATTTGGCCCATGAGAAGATGAAGCCCGACGAGGAATTCTCCACGTTCACCGACCGCTGGCGTCGCCTGGCCGCGCAAGTTCCATGGCATATTCCAGAGTGTGAACAAATCAAGATGGTTATTTCTAATGCAATGCCCGAGCTTAGATGCATCTTAGCCCTGAATGATATCACTTCCTTGCAACAACTCTACATCCGAGCCCGCTTCATTAGCCAATAACTCCTAGTTTCCCTTGACCACGAGTCTCCTTCACCTTCGCCTTCCACATACCGCTTCTCCTCACCGTCCCCCACAAGTCAGCCCTCCACCTCATATCCCTCCATGAGTCGGCCGTCCGCTCCCACTTATCCATATGCCTTCCCATGTCACCCCACTACATCTTCCTCCACGAGTCAGCCCTCCGCTGTTTCATTTCCCCACACCTCTCCGCTTCCGATCAAGGAAACGTCACACCTTGAGTGGGTGGACGCTGTCCATTATATTCCCACTCCCTCCACGCCTCCACATCATTCACTTACTAGCCCTCTGCCTTCATCTACGCAATTCCCCTTACCTATGCAACCTCCACTACCATCCCCACTACCTTCTCATACCCCTCGACGTCCACCTTGTCCGAAGCGGGCTCCTCACTCTCCATTGCCGAAATCTTTTAGGGATGTTTTCAGGGCCTTGATGGTCACCCATGCGTTGCAACTCCCTCTGGTTATGCCTCGCCAACCTGCGGTCAGAAATTTATGCCAATTCTTTGAGTTTCATCGTCAACAGGGGCATTTAGTTGAGAATTGCCCCGAATTCTGAGAATTTGTCTATGGTTTGGAAGAAGACAAGAGGATTGACTGGGCAGTTATGCACAAAGTTATTTCAGATTTCAGCAGTAGGCAACAGTAGCAGCAAGCAGTGCTGCCCAGGCTGCCTTCCCCACTTCGAGACCAAAGGCACCCTGGTAGTTCTTCCGTTACTAAGATACATGCTCCGTTACCCACTTCCCCCTCCGTCCCATCTCCTCCACAACCTTTACCTACCCCAGCCTCTGCTCGGGCAACCCCTCTTTCACCCTCCGTTTCCACTACCACACCTATCCCCAACACCCCTCGACGTGTCATAAAGATACGCTGAAGAGCGCCGCCACTTGCCACTTCTCCTACTACACCTCTACCTTCCCCTCCTCCTTCGCCTTTACCATCTCCACCCCCTTTACTACCCCTTTTGCCATCATCATCTGAGCCTGAGCATGCCGAACCTAAACCCACACCCCCACCTTTACCTACACCCATGCCCATCATTATCACTATTCCCCCGTCACTCGCATTACCTCCATCCATGCCCTTTAAACCTCTTCCTCCTAACCTCCCTCTGCCACTTCCCACCTCATGGAGCAGGCACATGTTACCCTTGGTGCCCCTCGGAACCATGGGAGGTGATAAGTTAAGCCGGGCTTTGATCATGCATGCTAAAGTTCAACAGTTCATTTGTCGCATGCCGATCAGGGTCTGAATTCCTTACTGCCTCGAGAATCAGGAGTGTTCATCTCTGAAGACGGCTATTAAAGCAAGTTCGTTAGCACTGGTGCTAGTTTCTTCAAAAGCGAGGCCGGTGACAATCTCTTTGCTCGCCGGAGAATTCACTATTAATGTTGTTATCACCTCTCGCTTGATTGCTATTCAGTTCACTGGCCCAGAATAGTTTTCCACCCAGATGGTGCTAACCCACACGATCGCCAAAAGTTTAATGAATTCAGCATTCAAGGGGCAATTGGCCGTGTCTTCGAGATTGGCCAGGGGCATTCTGCATTTTCTGTCTCATCTCCCTCAGCTTATTGGTGAGGCGGCCACGTCAACGCCGCGCATCACCCTCCCTCAGTTCCGTCCTGCGCTTCTAGCAAGGGAGTTATGCTTCATACCCAACTGCCGAGTGAAGATGCCAAAGCTCCATGTTCTAGTACCGAATGACAAAACTCCATTGCTTCCTGATGTTCATCCCAAGGAGTTGACTGGTCTGGAATGTCCTTCTATGGTTAGCACCGCGCAGCTAAGGGTGACCGTCCCGATGAAGTTGCATATTCATGATCGGGCTAGGCCGTCTGCCAGGTGGGCCTGTTATTTGAGAAAACATTGCAAGACAAGAAGCCCGATGGCCCGAGTCCGCGCCAGGCGGAATTGTTGCAGGCAGATTTCTGCCAAGAAGAGGCGGCGACATAAGTTCAAGGGCCAACAGTTGTGCATTCGGGGGCTCACTCCACCTCCTTTTTCTATCTCTTCATTTTTCTTTCAGTCATCTTTTCTTCTGCTCAATTATTATCCATGGGTGGTGTACCTTCCACCACCTGACCATATTTCTACCATCTTCTCATGTCCTCACCATTCTAGGTCCCGGCCTATGTCCTCCTCTTCCCCTGATCCAGGGGCCTCTTATAGTTTTTCTCCCCGGATACGTCCGGATTTCGCTTCTCATCCTTTTTACCCGACCCTGTTGGGGATTCCTCATGCTCGTTCCCCGACCATGTCGGGTGATTACCCTTTTCTTTCCCGTCATTGTCGGCTGGTTCTCATTCTCCTTCCCCGACCCTGTCGCATGTCTATCATTTTCCTTCCCCGACCCTATCGGGTGGTTCTCACTCTCCTTCCCCGACCCTGTCGGGTGAGTCTAATTCCTTTTCTCTGACCACGTTGGATGATCACTCCTCTTCTCCCTTATCTTCGCCACAATCTTCTTATGGTTCGTCTATTCTTTTTGTCTCACCCTTTCAGGGTTCTTACCCTTTTTCTTGCTATTTTCGAGGCTTTAGCCCGCCTTGATCTCAGTTAATCTTTGTTCATTCTGTACTTGGTTCCTTGTTATCAGGGCCTTAGTGCCATAACGAGGGAGTTCTAGCCCTCGTCTCTCTTCCTTTTATCTCTTCTTCGTCCAGTATGATGTCTGACACTCCTCTATGTCGAGGAATCCAATCCTTTGCTCTCCTTTCATCCTTTATCCTGACAAGCAAGGAAAACAAAGCTCGTGCTGCTCAAAGCTCGATGATCGAAATCGCTTCAGGAGGCTAGTTTCCACGCCATGGATTTGCAAAGGTATCTTTGATTTTGTGCCGGAACATGTTATCATTGCTATTACTCTGTTATTTCTGCACGCGCTTATAATGTAGGATCCTTGAAACATGGTTGAGTGACCTTAGGCTTTAGTTAGTTTGCTTAGTCAAATGAGTCGCTTTTGCAGCATCTTAGGCTGGTGATAGCTCCGCGCTGGGAGTCTAGTTCTTTTCCCGATTGTTGAGGGTGACCTTTGAGTATGGGTTTTTCACACACTACACGGCGAGCCATAGCCGATTCCTCTAAGAGACACCGTTGCTGCTTTGGCCATACTTGGGTATGCACAAAGGCCTTTTCTCTTCTCTGCTCGGCCAAGTGTAGGGGCAAGAGATTGATGGATGAGATGACTAACCTAGGCGCTTCCTAATACGAGAGAGGTCTCAAATAGGGGCAGTCTTGACCCTCAAAAGTGACCTTTCATGCTATATCTGGTCAATAAGGGCTACCAAAATGAGAAAATGAATCAATGCAAAATTATGAATCAAAGGCATGGCAAGAGTGGCAGTACAGTTCCCCGCGGGACGTCATGAGCCCGGTCGCATGCGTGCCTGATAAATATGGGTCTAAAAATCAAAGACATAAAGCCCCGGCGCAACAGACTATCTCTTTGAGGGGTAGTGCCCGGGTAGGAATTCGAATCTTGATATCTCCCATCCTGCACAAAGCTTGTCTCCAATTTTTCTTCTGCCTCTCCCTCTTAGGCTGGGTTGTATCCCGGGTATGGCCTTAGTAGGGGCACCGTTCTTTAGAAGTGGTTGGTTGTGATAAGCCACCCTCACATGCACGCCCTGCTTAAGGGAAGTCTTTACAGAGAGGGGAGGGACGGCGATCCTTGGCCAGTAGTTCGAGCCTGTCTTTGGGTGTTGCGGATTGCTATTTCAAAATCTAAAAACATCAAATATTGTCAAAAATCTAAAAAAAAATGAGATATTTCAAAAATCCAAAAAAAATGAGATATTATCAAAAATCCAAAAAATGATATTCTCAAAAATGAAATATTGTTCAAAAAAATATAAAAAACAAATATTTTTAAAATCCAAAAAAATCAAGAAAATTGGAAAATCTAAAGATGTTTATCTTTTACATTTTATTTTGAGAACATGTATGTAATCTGTTTGCTAAGTGTGCAGGTTACAGGTACTCAAGCTTTCCTTGCTCTATATTTTATTCTATCTATCTCCTGTCCACATCTTTGATCTGTTCTTTCCTTCTTCAATCATATCTCTCGATCTGTTCTGAAGCACATGTCCTTCTCAGCTTTTGTTTGCAATGATTATATCTATATGAGAGGGCTTTGTATCACGATTATGAATCTGGCGATTCTGCTTCATTCTGATCTTGGGTTTCGATTGAAGTGGATATTTGTCTTATCTTTTGTCCCGCCGTGTCCTTGTCACGTGTTCATGTCCCACCGTGTTATCCCACACATGTTGTTTTATCCCTCACTGCATGTTGTTAGTCATCTAGTCGTCCCTTTGTGTCCTGTGTTCTTGTCCCAACCATGTGGTTATCCGTCATGTTCTTGTCCTAACTGTGTGTTGTCCCACCACGTTGTTGTCTTGTCCCACCGTGTTCATGTATGCATGTTGTTTCTGTTCATGCCCTTGCATATGTGCTCGTTCGCCGTGGTTATGTTATGTTGCATTGTCTCCCATTTCATTTTCGCTATGTTTATACTTGCTTGTTTATCATGTTT
This sequence comes from Amorphophallus konjac, assembly GCA_022559845.1. Taxonomy (NCBI): domain Eukaryota; kingdom Viridiplantae; phylum Streptophyta; class Magnoliopsida; order Alismatales; family Araceae; genus Amorphophallus; species Amorphophallus konjac. The sequence continues at coordinate 124,395,784 of CM040128.1, forward strand.
ATCTTATACATGAAAAGCCATAAAAATCTAAAAATAAAAATCCAAGAAATATGCCGTTGCACCTACACAGGTAAATCAGGTATGGCTCTCTATCCTTACATCCCTTATTGTATTATTATATGGTATTATGCTATATTATCTCAAGAACTAGTTGATTATCTACGTGTTCCAGGATCTGATGTTCCCCTTTAAAAAAAATGATGATGATCCAGGTTCACGTGTTTAATCTCCAGATAGGCCGTTAGGTTGGGATGTCCTGGGGAGGATGGTTCTATCCCACATGCCACGGTTGCGGATAGTGTCTTGACTCTGAATCTCCCAGCTTAGCAATATTATTCTCGAGTATTCTATATTTTATCCTTTCTTCGCATTTGTTTTAACAATTTCTTTCATTTTAGCCCAGCATGCTTCATGCGCATCTTTTGAGCATTCATGACCCATGGTTTGCCTGCAAAATATCCCATCAGTGATGGATGGCTGTGCGTTCAGTGTTTGGGTAAGAGAAACAATTCCACTCTGAGTTGGAAGGTTCACTTTGGTTAATTCGCTTGGTTTGGTTGGTTAAGAGGTCCCCGTCTGGAGTTTTAGTCCGCTTCTTTATTTTTCGCTACTTATTCCGGTCTCCTCATTGGTCCGAGGGATTCTGTCCCCCATGAGGTTGATCATTTGTTTCTTTTTATTTAGTTTAGTTCCTCCAGATTGGCGTCGCTTTTAGTCTAATCATTCCTCGTGAATGGTTCAGGGTTTTTCGGAAGATTCTTATCGCTTGTTGGTGAAAGCGGGTGTCTTTTGCCTTAACGCCCACTTTTCGGTCCACTCCCTTCATTTTCGCTTCATCTCCATCTTCCATTTCGCTTCCGCTTCACCTCCGCTGGCTCCCCTGCAAAGCGGATGTTCAAGAGGGGCATCTATTGACACCCATTTTTTGCCGACAACTTGAGTCATTTCTCTTACTCCCATTTATTGATGCCTCGAGTTATCCGTTACTCGTTACGTTATTTTCAGGCAACATCTCTGGGCTTACTTTATGGGTAGCCTCCCTCCCTAGCTAGGTCTTCTTCAATCCAGGGCTTAATGGGCCTTGATTTTGGTTAATTAAGCACTTTTGGGAAATTCAAGTATCCCGAAACATGTACGGTTCATCCCCGGGCGCACAACCATTTGAGTGGTCGCCTATGGGCCGTCCATATATTTATTGGATATTTTGGTTGATTTTCTGAATTGCCACCGATACGCTTTCATATGGTCCCATATTAGCCGTTCAAACTGATGGGCGGGCTAATAGTAGCCGTTCTAACTCCCAGAGTCCTAAGATCGGTTGGTTCTTAGATAATTATCCAATCATCTATTTATCACCGACAAAGTACAAATGGTTGGTCCTCAGCCGCTCTTATTCATGGGCGGTCTTCAATTGGCCGTTCATCTGTCAGAGTCCAACGGTGAGATTCTCGGTTGGTTTAATGGATAAATTGATGAATAATTCTTTTATATTTGAATTTCCACCGACAGGGATAAACGGCCTTTGTGTAACCGCTCAACTAGATGGGTGGTCTATCGTGGGACCGTTTAAATGCTCGCATCTTGAAGGATTAACGAATTTTCTCTCTCCATTCGTGGATCTATCCCCAACTTCCTCGAACTATTTTTCCGTGAATATTGAGTCAAATTTGGTACCATTTCTTCTAGATGAAAGATAATTCGATTATCTTCAACTTTTCTTTCATTATCTCGACCTAATAATGCTTAGAAACCCTAATTTCAAGCTAGGACTTTAGGTGCTCTATAAATAGACCCTAAAGCCAAGTTTCAAAAGGGGGGAGATTTTTTGGTCGACGGCGAAGCCCTGCCGGATCTGTGAGCGACCTAGGACCAGGGAGGGAGGACTTCTACGCCCATACAGGCCTCCGGTTCAGGGAGTAGTCTTTGTTTTGAGTCTTTTACATTTGACAGTCCCGTCTCCTCTAGTTGCATGCCTATTTCTTCACACCCATTCTCCACGTTTTTCTTCACTTGCACTATCATGCACACACCTTCCTACATTTTCTGACGCCCCCAGGGGTTTAAAAATCCCCAGGTATTCCCCATTCCATTTAGTTATATTAATGTCCTTCCATTCGAGCGTTTACTGCACTTTCTAGTTCTAATTCGGGTTTTTCTTTGTGTTCTACACGTTATTTTGCAGGTCAGCAACACACTAACGCGAGGCCCACCCTTTCTTACCAGCCGGAAAGGGTGGAGGTTGGACTCTTATAACTGCTGGCGTGGTGGTCTTGCGCAATTCCAGTCGGTCCGTTCAGGGATACGTACGGTGTAATGTGGACCGTTCTTCTTCATACTACGGTTGGATTGGAGCCGTTCGTCTGCCAGTAGTTCTTCATCCCGCGTCCTCTGCAGTGCCTTTAGACGGCCTGTTGTGCGGCCGCTCATCATAGAAGACGGCTCTTTATAGACCGTACATACTCTCAGCGCTGCTCATAAGGCGAGTACCTCCCCCTCTTTCCAAGGCATGGCGTGTCAATCACGTTCGGCGCCTTAGTGGCGATCACACATGTTTACATGCTTCTATCACCTTCTGCCTTTCATTTATTTCTCATGTTAATTTAGTAGAAAGGGATAGGAAGAGACTCTTTTAAGCCGGCCGGTAGAGAAAAGAAGCAAAAACACGTCAACAGCTGCTGCTCCTTCTTTCTACCCTCCAATCCTCTCCTGCTTTTGCTTCTCTCTGCTACTTCGCTCTCTCTATTTTCCCACGCCCAAATTTTGGGCGATTATCCTCCTTTTATAGGCAGCGGGCAATCGGCGTATGGTCACCACGTTCTCGCCAAAAATTTTGCTCAAATCTGATCCATCGAGGTTCCACGCGTCAGAATCTCAGCACTATAGGTATCCATGTGGCAGGATCATATGTTCCGTTCCTTGCCTCAGATCACGTGTCATTAACCTGGTACGTCGACTTCCACATGAGATAAGTTCGCAGGTTGTCAGTACACCCAGTATATGTTCGGCCATGTGAGTGACCTGGCAAAAAGACGGGAGTGTTAGCTTTTAGCACAAGGAAAATGCTGCTAGCATCAACTTTATATGCATGCGACACGAGACTAGCATCGACCTTATATATACAGCACAGTAATGTGCACAAACTATATGCAGACTGTCTAAATGTGCACCGACCTTCTATCGAAGGAACAAGAATGTGCACTGACCTTATATGCAGTCTATCTAAATGTGCACCAACCCACATGCTGGACAGTAAAATGTGTACCGACCCTAGCAAGCTGACCAACCAAATATGCATCGACCTTCTATTGAAGGAACAGGAATATGCACCGACCTTGGTTAGCACTGGATTGAAATGTCCACAGACCTTAGTTATGTGCGATGCAAGACATGCACCGACCAGATATGTTGCTAGTGAAGACGTGCACCGACCTTAGTTACGTACAATGCAAAACATGCACCGACCTGATATGGTGCTAGTCAAGACGTGCATCGACCTTATATATGTACGATGCAAAGCATGCACCGACCTGATATGCTGCTAGTGAAGACGTGCACCGACCTTATATGTACGATGCAAAACATGCACTGACCTGATATTCTGCTAGTGAAGACGTGCACTAACCTTATATGTACGATGGAAAATATGCACCGACCTGATATGCAAGCATGAGCACTAGTGTCGACCTTTGTTCAGTTCTGACAGAGTATGCATTGAGCTTATTATGCAAAATGAACACATGCACTGACTTTATATATATGCAGAAGTGACTTAGCAATAATTCTGACTAAAGTAAATTCATCAAAATGATCAGTATTACAAGAGTCCTAATACAGTCAGCCAAATCAACCATACTGTTGCCAATCACTCAAAACACAACAAACTCCACACAGATCATGAAATCCAGAGGAGACAAAATAGAGTTTACCTAGGGTTTGGGGAATTAGATCGAACTTATAGTCCTAGTTTGGGGTAGGATCGATCCTTAAGAGTCCTAGACATGCTTACATGTCTACACACTTCGATCCCTGAGAATTTAGATGCCAAAGATCCAAGCTTTTCACATTTCTACCATTCACGGAATCAGAAGGGCTTAGCGGTCATGGAGGGACCGCTAGGATGGATTGGCGGTCATGCAATAGACCGCCGTTCAGCCATTATTTCAAAATTTTCAGATTTTTGAATTTATCCACTATTTGTCCCTTTTTTGTCCTATTTATCCCCTTTTTAATTCCCATTACGTTTCTATAATTGGGCTTGGGTCTAAAAGGTTAGCTTTGGGGTATTGTGGGTCTATTTAGGTGGATTTAAACACAACATAATATATGGGTATTTAAATAATTATTAAATGGACCTATATTCCTTAAATAGCTCATTAAGCCCATTTAAATGCTTAATAATTATACTAACTCCCAAAAAATTCCTAAAAAATTCTCGAGCGGTACAGTCCTTGGCAGACTGAATAAAGGATGCCCTTTCGAAGCCAGAACAGGTAAAAATGATTGTGTCAAATGCTACTCCGCAGTTCAGGCATATCTTGGCAATGAACAAGCTTAATACAATGGAGGAATTGTACGAGAGAGCCAGATACATCCAAACACAATAAAAGGATTCCCCCTTTCTGCATATATTTGAACAACCAAAGTCGAGGGTAGTATGGAAGACGAACGTCGGTGTTCAGGGTGGGGTGACAGAAGGGGTCGTCACACACGGGCAAGTGAATGTAATTGGCAATCCCAACCAGCAAGCCAACCCCGGGCCTCTACAAGCTCCACAACTCCCATTCCGTCCAAACCAACAGGGTCCACCACCTTATCGTCCCCCACCATAAAATAGCCTCTTCCAGAACAATGTACCTCAACCTCTCCATCCTCAGCAACGACAACATCCACCCCCTCAACATCACCAAGTTCCACCACCCGGAAAGTATGGCCCCTAACAAAAAAGAAGGCCGATCGGCCTTAGGAGAGCTCCCTACCCACCATTGTTGGAAACATTATCGGACATCTTTAATGCTCTCATGATTGCTAATGCACTCACCCTGCTTAGGGAAAAACCCATATGGCCACCGCATGTAGACACTTCCAGGTATTGTGTTTTCCATAGGCAGTCGGGCCATACAGTGGAAAATTGTTTTCATTTCAAAGACAACATTTATGATATGAATGATGAACATGGAATCGATCGGGATGAAATGAGGCGATACATCACCATGTTGAAGGCCAGGAGACCTCCCCCCAGACAACAACAACAACAATCACAACAACCCCAGCAACAACAGCAGCCTCACCAGGCCCCACAGTAGCAACCCAATATAGGGATCATTCATAACCCACTCCCGGAGCACCAACAACCCGACCACCAAGTTAACTCCATCTCTTCCTTCCCAGAAGTCGAAAGGGGGAAAGGTTGGCTCGTAGAAAGCACCTCCAGTCTTGCAGCCAAACATATTCTAAACCAACCACCTCGCCTCATCAGGTCAGCACCATTTTCCCTACAACCTGTGTCACAACTTACAATGGGACCTCCCCCATTCCCACAGCCATAGCGCCCTCTTATCCGCGCGCCTACCACTCACCCCCCTCTAGCTCTCCAGCAAAAACACCTCACCACACCTCCACCGATGCCTTCAAAACCTCACATCCTCCCTCGGCCATCCACCTCCACCATACTTTCACCCTTGCCTTCAAAGCCCCTCATCATCCATCGTCCATCCAGGGCCCCATCTACCTCCACCACGCCTCCACCTTCCAAACCTCTTATCATTTACTACCCACATGAGGCCCCATCCATTTCCGCTCCTCCTCCACCAAACAAACTCTTCATCAGGGTCCCCCAATCCACCGTCACCCCTATTCCATTAATTGTTCCTCCACCACTACCCCTCAAACCTTTGCTACCTAACCCCATAGAGGTGCAGCCAAAATCGCAGGCTATGGTGCTCCGGAGTGGAAGGATATTCCACCGAGTATTCTCCCAGAATAGTCAGGCCCCTGGGCAGTCCCAACCTGAGAAAGGTACTGAAGAGCAATTAGAAGAATCCACTCCCGGGACACAATATGATTTGTTGAAACATTTGGACAAGACACCCGCCCGGATCTCCATCCTGGAGTTGATTAAGTGGTCCACGTCCCATCAAGAGGCACTAGTAGAGTATCTTCAGAAGGTTGTAGTGAACGAGGACCTCCCTATGGAAAAGATCTCGTCGATGCTAACGCCAACCAGTACACAACCAGCTATCATGTTTCACGACCATGAGCTCGCCCCCAAGGGAGCTCGAAAATATGCATTGTGTATTGCGGTAAAAATCAATGGGGTGTCTGTAGAGCCATGTTTGGTGGATACAGGTTCATCTATAAATGTGATCTCTATGAGCACCCTCCAATTATGTGGGTTTGACGAGGAACAGATAAGGCCTTCATCAATCACAGTCACGGCCTATGACAACAGTAAAAGGCCACCAAAGAGGATGATTGCCTTGAATGTAGAGTTGGGCCCTGCTTCAGTCTTTATAGAATTTCATATCCTTGATATGGATCCCACATTCAAGGCCATACTAGGTCGCCCTTACATTGAAGTCATGAATGTTGTGCCATACACTAATCACTAGTGTTTAAAGTTTCCATAGAAACGATGGATAATCAAGGTAACTAGCATGCCCATCTTTTCTATAGTAGATGCTCTTACTACCTCTCTATCCTCTATTTGGCCGACCCACCGGCCAATTCTTTCACTACTAGATGTGTGTGACCCTCGCCGCGCCCCGTTAACACATGAGAAACTACTTCTCGCGCCAACGTCACGTCTCCCTCTACGCTCTAAAGGATGGGAGATTATGAGGAATATCGGCTATCAACAGGACAAAGGCTTGGGGGTGCAATTACAAGGGAGACTGAGACTGCCAAAGATGACAAGGTTAACCCTTAGAGCTGGTCTGGGCTTTGAAGGGCCACATGAAGCACATGGAGAGCCTCTTACATGGACCTTGTACTCTCATTTCAGGAAGGAGCCAGTTATACAGTTGGGGGATCACCCGCAAGAGTCACAGGGGGGATCGTAGATTGCCTATTTAGCTGGAAGTTGTTCAAGAGTTTTCAAGAAAGGGAAATTTGATGACACAGAGTGCGAATGGAACAATGGTTCGACATACATGACATTTCTATCGCACTCCAGCCAATGTTCTCACCTCCACACTTAGAGGGGCCACTTTTGATCTCTGATGTACCAAAAGATGCTGTTGTTACTGCGAGAACTCCAAATTCTCCTCACCAAGAGGATGTTGCCACTGATGGATCGATTTTCGCCATTCTATCCAATCATTCTCCTCAGTCGTTACTGCTGATTCCTTCCTGGGCCAGATGTTTGTCTAATGATCTTCCCAGGTCCCCTTCTCTATTTACATTCCTACACGGGTTTCTCAACCCACGCCAAGTTTTGAATCACGATCTGCTCTACGAGCCTCGCAACCCCTTAGCTATAGTCCCATTTTCTCCTTCCCCAATTTCTTTCAGTTGTTTTGTCATCGAAAATGAAAATGAAAAAAAATGCCAATTTTCAAACTCCTCAACAGTGCATTTCCTTTGAGGAGACCACCTACATCTCCCACAAGTGTGCCCCGACTTATGGGCCGCTCATCCAAGGTCCTCTGAGCGACCTTCTTTACCCCTCCTCTGAGGAGTCTTTTCCTGTACATTCTTCAACTCCCTCTTCATTTGTAGGACAAGTCGGTCAAGTTAGGAATAGTGAGTCCAGGGTGGTATCTAAGAGAAAATCTAGGGGTAGGAAAATTCCCCGTCGTTTCCTTCTAGATTTAGCCAATAGGTGCCAGGCATGCCTGGCCATTCCTCAATTGCTAGAAAATCCCATCCAACTGCCGGAAATAGAATGTGAGGAGGATTACACAATTGATGAAGGGTATATAGTATATGACATTACAAACGAGGAATACCCTATTGAAGAAGGGGACGAAGAATATGATGACGCGGCTGGCGTATATGCTAGTGGGATGAAGAGATTCGATGAGCCATAAGACGCCGTAGAAGAATCCACCAAAGTGATAAACTTGGGAACCGAGGAAGAACCTAGGATCATCCTCATAAGCAATAATTTGCCATCACTTGAAGAGGAGGAATTGATTGAGGTCCTAAAGGAGTATAGGGACACGTTCAAATGGAGCTACAAAGATATGCCAGGTTTGGATTCCACCCTAGTCGAACATCGCTTAACGCTAAAACCAGGGTCCATCTCGGTAAGGCAAAGGTTAAGATGGTTCCACCCTCAGATGGCTTTGAAAATGAAGAAAAAGGTGGACAAGCTCCACAAAGTCAGGTTTATCAGAGTCGTCCTATATCCTCAATGGGTGGCAAACATTGTCCCGGTCATGAAGAAGGATGGAAAGGTGAGAATCTGTATTGATTTTCGGGACCTTAACCGCGCGTGTCCAAAAGATGATTTCCCCTTACCTTACATCGATGTGTTGGTTGATAACACGGCAGGTTATGAAACTCTCTCGTTTATGGATGGATTTTCGGGTTACAATCAAATTCATTTAGCAAAAGAGGATCAGGAGAAAACATCATTCACCACGCCCTGGGGAACTTACTGTTATCTGGTCATGCCATTTGGATTGAAGAATGCTGGAGCTACTTATCAAAGGGCTATGATGGCAATATTTCACAACATGATGCATGTACATCTGGAGGTGTATCTAGATGATTTATTGGTGAAATCAAGAACCAAGGTGGAACATGCAAAAGTTCTGGCTAAGGTTTTGTAAAGATCAAGGGGATTTAATCTGAAGATGAATCTGAAAAAGTGTGTATTTGGTGTTTCATCGGGCAAGTTGCTTGGTTTTATTATAAGCAAAAGGGGTATTGTGATAGATCCCAACAAGGCTAAGGCGATCAGGGATATGCCACCTCCGAGAAATCTGAGAGAAGTTTGAGGTTTAATTGGGAGGTTGCAATTCATTCGTCGGTTAATGTCTCAGCATTCACAAAGGTGCAAACCTTTCTATGAGTTGACCAAACCAGGAATCGAGTTTTGTTGGAATTCCAAATGTAAGGAAGTGTTTGAAGGATTGAAGGATTATCTAGCTAATCCACCCATCCTGATACCACCCACACCAGGCAAACCCTTAATTCTTTATGTCTCAGTCCTGGATGACTATGTGGGAGCTATCCTGGCACAAACCAGTGAAGAGGGCAAGGAAAGGGCAACCTATTACTTGTCCAAGCTTCTCAACTCCTGTGAGCAGAAGTATACAGATATGGAAAAAACTTGTACCGCCCTTGTTTGGGTGGTGCAAAAATTAAAACACAACTTTTTGGCTCATGAAGTCCAGCTAATTATCCGGATGAACCCTATCAAGTTTCTCCCACAAAAGTATGTTCGTACTGATAGGCTAGCACGCTGGCAAAGCTTTCTCTCCCAGTTTGACATCACCTACATTCAGCAAAAGGTGATCAAAGGCTATGTCATAGCCGAGCATCTCGCTCATCACCCTCTCCCAAGGTTCGACCCTGTCCAATCGGAGTTTCCAGATGAAGAACTAATGTCCATCAACCAATCAGATGATCGCATGTAGATGTTGCATTTTGATGGAGATCTGAATTCCCAGGGGAGGGGAATCGGCATTGCCCTCCTATCGCCCAAAGGTGTTAATGTCCCGTTGGCATATCAACTCACATTCCCAGTTACCAACAATATAGCCGAATATGAGGCTCTTCTAGCTGGCCTAGAACCTACCCATTCTTTTTATATCACTGAACTGCCAGTTGTAGGTGATAGTCAACTCATTCACCGCTAGGTGCTCACCAAATATCGCACCCACGATCCCAAGCTCAAGCCTTACCAAGAACTCACTTCTAAGTTTGCCAAACTATTCACCAAATTGATCTTTGTCCATGTCCCTCGCGACTAGAATATTCTGGCCGCTGCCCTCGCCTCATTGGCATCATCCTTAAGGTTCCCTCTAGGTAGATGGTTTGAGTCCATCTCCATCTACAAGCGTTACGCCCCTGCTATCCATGATGCTTCCTATGTGAGTATTAAGGAAAAATTGTTAAGGAAGGCCCAAGAGGGAGAAATCATTCATAAAAGGGAAATCATGTTGGTAGAATTAGAAGAAGAACTGGCCGACGAGAAGAAGCCATGGTTCTATGAAATTGCCAAATATTGCGAAGATCAGTCCTACCCTGGAGAAGCCACATCGAAAGATAAGAAGGCCATAAGGAGAGTGGCTCTGAAATACGTGCTGGTTGGAGGAGCGCTGTACAAGAGAAGTGATAGATTGAATGATAGATATAGAAGGGGGGATGAATATGTCTGTCAAAAATTATTTCGTGCAAATGCAAACTAAGCTGAATGATACTAAGTAAGCAACAGCAGTCCTAAGGATATCCCACGCATGGAAGGAACCACCCATCAGACATGTAGAGTGCATATAAATGAGGAAACACAAACTGAACTAGATGATCAAGAAGATGCCAGATGTAAACACAATCAGCCTCTAAAGGCGTTTGCAATCATAAACAATGGTACTAGGCATAGGGTTGATCAGAAGATCTCCTCACGCAAGAAGTGGCCTTCCAGATAGGTGTAACCTATCCTTTCAGCTAAGCCTTTTGATATACCATATAGGTGTTGCAACTCATTCAGAAGGCAAAGCTAAACAATCAAGGATGTAGGATCAGAAATGAAAGGCCAAATTAACAAACCATCAGACAGAGCATCGGTAGTTTTTATAGTGGTTCGGTCAGACCCAAGGTCTGCCTATGTCCACTCCTTCACTCGAACTGAGTGAGGTACCTTGCTTATCCAAGCAATCAAGCACAACAGACTTAGTCTGCAACAACGGCTGTCTTACAGCTTCCCCAAGGAACAACTCCTTGCTTCTCTTGCAACCCAGGAGGAAACCACGGAGGTTCAACCTCCCTTCCTCTTAATCACGAAGGAACCTAGTGAATTGCTCCCAGCAATTCACCCAACCAGAGGTCACTGACCTCTCTTCCTCTTAACTCAAAGAGGGGACACTAGAGTTAGACTCCCTTTCTCTGAATCCACATAGGGAGACACAAGAAGAAATCAGAATGCGGAAGAACAAGAGAAAGTGAAAACCAAAAACAAAAAAAAACTTCGATCGGAAAGAAATGACTGCAATGTAGCTTCAGATTCGAAGCCATTCGACGATGAAATTGGTTGGATGGCTTCTCTCCCTCTCTCTTGTGGAATTCTCTCTTTTCATTCCTTTCAGAAGGAGCTCTCAGATGGTGGCCTTCTTTCTGCGTTTTCCAACAGTTTTCTCTGAACGAGGCCGCTCCATTTTATAGAACAGAGCATCGTATTCCTCCTTTCTGTGACCCAGATCAGTAGTAGAAAGTTGATTCATCCATGTGGGTTGAAGAATATTTTGATAACAATCAGAATTACCAAGAGAATTACCACGTGTGCTAAGTGATTTCGCACCATTTCTTAGCTAGTACGGCCATCACGCATTCTTCCTTCGAGTAGTCACGTGCCTGGATCAAGGTTATTCTTTGCAACTCAAATTTTCAAAACATCCCTCCATAGATATTTATTGATATTTCAAATATCATTTTGAACCTTCAACATATCAACCGATACTTTAAACAATCTGACTAATATCAAACAATAATCCTTGCTCACAGACAAATAATGTGAATTAAGGCCCAAGGTAGATAGGTCGATGTTGGTCTCTGATGTGTCAGAGCATTGGGTCTTGGCTCAGTCTTTAATCATTGGTTGTGGCCTGATGCGTCGATGCATGGCCATGATGCTTCGACGTAGCTGCCTTTTGAATTCAATGCCTTGACTGCTACCTCTGAGCATCACCAAGATGCGTTGCCGCTGTTACTGGAAATGCGTCGGTGCATTGTGTTAATGGGTAGACCTCAAAAGTACTCTTGCAGTTTATCTTCTTGATGTGTTAGGGCAGGAAGCTCCAGTGACAAGCTGAATATCTGTGCATCTTCTAGTTGCGTCGATGCGCCTGCTGGGTGCATTGATCGTACTAAGTAGCTTCTTGTTCTGAACCAGGTGACTTTCATGATGCGTCGAGGCATCTCTTGAGACTTAGCTACTCAGCCCTGTGAATCTTTATTCAGAAGAGTGACTCCACCGAGGCATCTGTTGAGTGCATCGATGTTATCAATTATTTTTATGGTGATTGTATCGATGCATTATGCTGAGGTTGCTTCGGTGGTCTTGACTACATCGAGGTATCATCCAGATGCATCGATGCATCTTGCACTAAGTCTGCTGACTGCGTTGATGCATCATTTCTGTCCTTGCCTCTTCTTTTCATCTGTCCCATGCTCTTCAAGATTCTTCTTGAAATGTTTTGTCATAGATTTTCTGCAAGAATAAAGGTTAGTATTAGTCCAAAAAATACATAGTATATTGACATCATCAAAACCTAGAATTCAACATTCTCCCCCTTTTTGATGATGGCAATACATCTAATTAATCATGAAGTGTTTTATTCAATTGGAAAGATTTGTTTTTCTGAGTGGATGGAAATACTAGAGAGATGAAATGAAAATGCAGAGAATGGACAGACAAACACTCTTTCACTCTCTCCTACCATTACTCTCACCTACCATTTTGACTGCTCTCCCCCTTTGACTCCTTTGACTGCGCTTTTGACAAACTTTCCCCCTTTGACATCATCAAAAAATGAAGGATGAGGGGAAGAAAGTGAAAACAGACCAAGGGATCAAGAGGTCCCTGAGACAGTAAGGTCATAGATTGTGAATTTGCAGAGTTGTCTCTCAATTGTTTAAAGAAGTTAACTAAACAAAGATGCTTGGACGATTCATACTAATGAAGCGGAGAGATTTTACATGATGAGATTGAAGATTATGTTTATACAAAAGGAATGAGGTTGAATCAAAGTATCATATAGATGCCCAGAAAAAAATGTCTAAAAGCTATACTAGCTGAACATGAATAGTTCTTTCCAGAGGCTAAATTTCCAGCAGTATTGAGGACAAACAGTCATGCCAGAGGTTTGGCAATAATTGGGGGAATTTTGTAAGCGTTATTTGACATTTTTTCCTTTTGCAATGAGCAACAAGGTTGGACCTACACTTTTGTTCGTGAGGAGAAACATTGATTAGATGCAGGAATCCCCAGTTACTTAGTGTGATAACCTCAATGCTTCTCTTTGAGAACAGAGTTAACATGTGGAAGAGTCTTTTTACATGAGGCACAACATGTCTTAGGTGAAGTGACCTAGTTACTCAACCTCCTGTGTCATTGCTCTACCATGATTTTAGAGGCAATGCCTTTTTGACCAAAGTTAATCTGGCACTTCATGTCTCAACTTATCTTTCACTTCAAGGTGAAAGGGTTGGTTTCTCAGTGAACCAAATCATTGCTCTGAGAAAAAATGTTACCCTTTAGATTTTAGAAAGGCAGGATGTTTGAAGACAATATAGCGTGTTTGAACTTGCTACTCGATTGTAATATATGAGTTCAAGGTTCAAGTTTTTAGAAGAATTTCAAGGCATTATACTTCAAAATTGAACTTGACTCATTATTTTTGTAGAAAAATATTCTTAAAAAATCATTCAGTATTATCTCTCTGAGGTCATGAATTTGAAGCATCATGACAAATTATTTAGTTAACAGATTTATACTTTTAAGAGTGTTCTGAGAATCTCAATCTGTGAACAGACTGTATTTAAATCTACAAAATTATAGTGGTCTGACAGACATAAGACCTAGACAGCTCCCCCTCAGACTAAGACTAAATGCGCCAACTAGGAAAAGACAATTTCAAATAGGAATCTCCCCCTTACTCTATAGATCAAGTATCCTTGGTACTTGGCAGAGAACATAGGTCAGAGACCATCATCACGCATAGTTTAGGTGTCCAGACATACATTATCTGCCCTTCTCCTAACACTTATTTGATATACCAAGATTGAATGAACAAGTTATACTAATGATGATGAACAAGGGAAACTGAGATGCGTTGACCTGTTGGCTGGATCTACTGATGCAACAAGGATGGGAGTGAGGAAGATTGATCAAACAGGTTGAGGCATCAGTTTATTACAATGAGGCATGCAATAACCTCGAAAGAAGTTAATGGAATTCAAAAATTAAGGCGGATTGAAAATGCCTAGTTCTCTTCTTAAAGTAGAAAACTTGTCATTATCCAAAGGCTTAGTGAATATATCTGCAACTTGTTGTGCTATGCCTACATGAATTAATTCAAAGTTTCCTTTTGAAACTCCATCCCTTATGTCTAATCTCTATGTGTTTGTTGCGTGAGTGCAGAACAGGATTTTTAGATAAGTTTATAGCACTAGTGTTGTCACAGAAAATGGGTGTGCAGCTAAGGTCTACATGGTAGTCCTTGAGCTGGTGCTTAATCCAAATAACATGTGTACCACAACTCCCTACTGCTACATACTCAGCTTCAGCAGTGGAGAGGGCCACAGAGTGCTACTTCTTGGATGCCCAAGAGACTAAGAACCCACCTAAGAATTGGTAGAAACCACTAGTGCTTTTCCTATCTAGCTTGCAACCAGCATAGTCTGCATCTGTGTATGAGATTAGATCTAAATTGTGTGCAGTAGGATACCATAGACCCAAGTTGTGTGTGCCTGAGATGTATCTAAAAATTCTTTTAACAACACCTAAGTGTAATTCAGTGGGTCTGGATTGAGATCTAGCACACATACACACACTAAACTGTATGTCAGGTCTTGAGGCAGTTAAGTATAGGAGAGAACCAATCATACCTCGTTATAGTTTTGCATCCACTTCTTTACCTGACAGATCAGCGTCTAATGACGTGTTTGTACTCATTGGAGTGGATATGTGTTTCAACTTGTCCATGCCAAATCTCTTGAGAATCTCCAAGGTGTACTTTGTCTGGCTAATGAAGCATCCATCGTTCAGTTGTTTAACCTGTAAACCAAGAAATAATTTCAGTTCTCCTATCATGCTCATCTCAAATTCATTTGACATCAGATTAGCAAATTCATTACATAGTTCAGTACATGTTGACCCAAATACAATATCGTCTACAAATACCTAAACTATGATTAGGTGGTCACAGAGATTCTTAGTGAAAAGAGTTTTATCCACCTTACCTCGGCTGTACCCATGACTGATCAGAAATTCAGTCAATCTGTCATACCAAGCCCAAAGAGCCTGCTTCAAGCCATATAGAGCTTTATTTAATCTAAACACATGGTTAGGTTGAATAGACAGATCAAATCCAGGGGGTTGCTCAACATAAACTTCCTCTTTTACAAAGCCATTTAAGAATGCACTTTTAACATCCATTTGATGAAGCTTTATGTTTTTAGAACAAGCAAAAGCTAACAATATCCTAATTGCTTTAATCCTAGCCACTGGGGCATAGGATTCATCAAAGTCTACCCCAAACTCTTGACAATAGCCTTTTGCTACCAACCTAACCTTATTCCTACAAATGACTCCATCCTCATTTATTTTGTTCCTAAAGACCCACTTGGTTCCTATGACAGACACATTTTCAGGTCTTGGAACATGATTCCAGACATTATTTCTTTCAAATTGACCCAATTCTTTATTCATAGCAGTTACCTAAGATTCATCATTCAATGCTTCTTTTACTGTTTTGGGTTCAATTTGGGAAACTAAAGCTATTAGGTCTTCATTATTTACAGCTTGATGATAAGACCTAGTTCTTGGGGGGTCTTGCAGATTTCCTATAATGGTTTGAGCAGGATGATCTTTCAAAAATCTGAGGTTAGTTGAAGACTCACCTTGTTCAGCTGACTCACCCTGAACTGGTCCATTTTGTGCAGCTGATTCAGGTGCCTTTGCTTCTTCATTCAGTTTATATTCCAAAAATTCTCCATCATGTTTTGACTTCCTGTCATCATCTTCAAAGTCAGCTGAATTTATGGGTTCATTAAAAATAACATGAGGAGACTCTTCTATAGTTTGATCAGATATATTGAAAACCCTGTAAGCCCTAGATGTTTCAGCATATCCTAGGAAAATTCCTGGGCTATTTTTTGCCTCAAACTTATCAAGGTCCTTTTTACTGTTATTGTGAATGAAGCACTTAGAACCGAAGATTCTGAAATAAGCCACAATTGGCTTCTTTCCTTTTAATAGCTCATAGGGGGTTTTCTCGTGGATGGGTCTTACCATGGCCCTGTTGATGGTGTAGCATGTAGTATTGGCTGCCTCAGCCCAAAATTTTCTAGGTAGTTGGCTCTCCACTAGCATGGTTCTGGCCATTTCAACAATGGTCCGGTTTCTTCTCTCCACTATACCATTATGTTCTGGAGTCCTAGGAGAAGAAAATCTGTGAGTCAGTCCTTCATTATCACAAACATCAGAAAACATGGAATTTTCAAATTCCCCCCATGGTCAGATTGAATTGTACAGATTTTATGCTTACCATCTTGCTTTATTTTATTGAAGAACAGTTTGAACTTATTGAATGCTTCATCTTTATGAGCTAGAATGTAAATCCATGTGAAGCGTGTAAAGTCATCCATAATGTGAAATCCAAATCTTTTACCATTGAAACTCAGTGATCGAGAGGGGCCAAAAAGGTCCATGTGCAAGAATTCTAATGGCCTAGAGGATAGAGGTTATGTCCTAAGTTTGAATGAGGTTCGGGTCTATTTACACAATGCACATGCATCACACATTTTGGAGTTTTCAGTGAATTTTATTTTGGGCAGACCTCTGACCAGATCATGCTTGACCAGTTTATTGAGGGTACTATAACTAGCATGCCCTAATCTCCTATGCCAATTGAAGGCATTATTTTCTAAGCTTGCAGACAAGCACAAATTTGAGGTAGAAGAGTCATTCAAGTCTACTATGTAGACATTGTTCACTCTATGTCCTACAAATTTAACTTTATCAGAGTTTGCTTCAAAAATATTGCAAGTGTGATTATCAAAATAACTTGGTGACTGTTGACACCCATTTTATGACCAATGAGTTGGGTCATCTTCTTACTTATCTTTATGATGCTCCGAGTTATACGCCATGTTTGGGCCACTTTAGTCAGTTTTGGGGCTTATTTCATGGCTCATTCTCCTTGATTGGGTCTCGCTCCTTATTTATTTTTTGTGGGTTGAAGCTTAGTGGGCTTTCAATGGTTTTGTTGCAATCTGGCACCTAGCAGTCTATAACACGGCCATTAGACGTTGCTGGCAGTCTATTCTTTGACCATTTTCTGCACATGTGCACTGACCTGATCCACTATGCACCGACCTGATCCATTGTTGCACCGACCTGGTTCCACTGTTGCACCGACTTGGTTTCGCTCTTTCATCGACCTGATCATTTCTCTGGCGGTCTATTGAATGGGCGTTTGATGACGTTTGGCGGTCTATCTATGAACCGCTAGATGATGTCAGAGTCCAGAGCCAACGTCTCTCCTCCGTCTTTCTTCCGTCGTATCCGTTGAGCTCTGGCGGTTTATCGTATGGCCGTTAGAGGCATTGTGGTGCTCCTCCCTTCGACCTCTAGATGGCGTCAGAGTCCAAAGTCAACGTCTTTCCTTCCGTCTCATCCCATTGTCTCTGGCGGCCTATCCATGGTGTGTTTGCTGACGTGTAGCGCTCCTTCCTTCGACCGCTAGATGACGCCAGAGTCCAAAGGCCAATGTCTTTCCTTCCGTCTTTCCTTCCGTCTTATCCGTTGTGCTTTAGCGGTATATCGTGGGACCGTTATTTACTTCTGGCGCATGAACCTTGGATCGCCAACTTCCTGCAGAGTCCTTATTTTGAAAACTTTGCCCGTTGGCCTTATCTTTTGTTGGATAACACTGGGTGGCGGTCCATTCTTTGGCCGTTAAATTCTTATGACGGTCTATCGTAAGGACGTCAATTCAGACAGAGAGTTCTAGCAGAACTGCTCTTTCTCTGCTACTCCGTGGTCGAATTAAGAGTTTGATCTGATGATTTCTTCCTCGATACTCATCCTTAGAAGCTCATGTTTGTTTCTATGAACTTTTCGGAGTATTATCTTCAAAGATTATCTGGTGTCAGGCTTGATTTCGAGTCATTATCTATCCAACTCGGACCTAGAGTTTAAGGGTCTATAAATAGAACCATTGACTTCATGGCTTGAAGAGGAGATTTTCTGGAGTTCACGTCGAAGTGCTGCCGCATCTTGGAGCTAGAACCAATCAAAGAGAACTACTTCTGTAGCACCCCGTATAAAAAATGGTAGAAAAAAAATTAATAATATTTCTCCAAATAAATAAAAACTTTAGATAACTCTATAGGAAGGTTAAGTAAGAAGTTGGAACACAAAGTCATCATATGTAAAGATTATTCACCTAATAAATGACTTCCTAGTGTAGTTGGTTCAGTGATGTGCCATTCAACCTAGTGACCAAGGTTTGATTCCTTGCATCCACCATTTCCTTTTTGTGCCAAATAAAAATATGGAGGGCCCAAAGGGTTAACGTCACTTGCATGCCAATTAACTATAAATATATATATATAGATAGATCACCTAACCATGCGGCTAACAGTGGCCTGAAGCCCAGATAAGGGCTCACATGGCCACCCCAGGGACCTCTTAGAGGCAATAACAATTTTTTTCTGTTGGCAGCGGACCCCTTGTACCCAACAATGGATTGAAGCATTATTTGCTTATTTTTCCCTGGCAATGGACCCTGATGGACCCTTATGTTTCTCCCAGTTCCTATAAACAAATCCCTCCATCAACCGTAGGTGACCCCTACTGTCTTTCGGCCACAAAAGAGAAGGTTTTCCTCCTACTTCTTGGTCTCCACCTGCAGAAGAGAGATCTAATGTTTCTCTTCATGTGCAGGAGACGTATCCTGCTGCAGAAACTTTGCTGAGCATGAAGGGCTTGGCGTGGCTGGGTTTTTCCTAATTCTTTCTCTACAGTCATACCTAGAAAACCACACCCAAGAGGTAGGTGTTCTCAAGATCTGGCCTAACTGGTAGTTTAAACAGGGTGACATCCATGAATAGGGTAGTTACTATCATCCGGACTCCATGTGATTTCTAATTTAAAATTTCCTGTAAATTACCCATGTGTAAAATTTCATATCTATGAAATTAAAACTTGAAATATTAGATGAGCATGATCTTGAATTCTTGCTATTTATCCATGTCAATCCATATCTCTAC
Organism: Amorphophallus konjac; assembly: GCA_022559845.1. Classification (NCBI taxonomy): domain Eukaryota; kingdom Viridiplantae; phylum Streptophyta; class Magnoliopsida; order Alismatales; family Araceae; genus Amorphophallus; species Amorphophallus konjac. The sequence continues at coordinate 124,414,945 of CM040128.1, forward strand.
TTTCTGATTTTTGGTGAATATTTTATAAACCATGAACAGTAAGTTACGTATTTAATAATCACCATGTCCAGAAATTCATGTTTATTGAACCAAACCACAAAAATCCCTGCATAAGCATAAATCTGGAAATCCTGAGATTTTCTCTATTTAACCATGTCCTTCATCCTGTCAGCAAATTTGAGAAGCCTTTGTTTAAACACCTGTAATCATAGTTACGTGGAAAAACTTGCACCGAGGCAGAACTTGCACTGACCTCCCATGTGCCTTAGAAAAACTTGCACCGAGGTAGAACTTGCACTGACCTCCCATGAGCCTTAGAAAAACTTACACCGAGGCAGAACTTGCACTGACTTCCTATGTGTCTTAGAAAAACTTGCACCGAGGCAGAACTCGCACTGACCTCCCATGTGCCTTAGAAAAATTTGCACTGAGGCAGAACTTGCACTAACCTCCCATGTGCCTTAGAAAAACTTTCATCGAGGCAGAACTCGCACTGACCTCCCATGTGCCATAGAAAAACTTGCACCGAGGCAGAACTTGCACTGACCTCCCATGTGCCTTAGAAAAACTTGCACCGAGGCAGAACTTGCACTGACCTCCCATGTGCCTTAGAAAACTTTGCACCGAGGCAGAACTCACACTGACCTCCCATGTGCCTTAGAAAAACATGCACTGAGGCAGAAATTGCACTGACCTCCTATGTGCTTTAGAAAAAAAAAACTTGCACCGAGGCAAAAAATACACTGACCTCCTATATGCTTAGAAAAACTTGCACCGAGGCAAAACATGCACCGACCTGAATAGTGAACTGCACTGACCTTGTAGCCTGAATAATGATTTGCACCGACCTGAATAGTGAATTGCACCGACCTTATATAGACCTATACATATGCTTGTACAGTAACTTGCACCGACCTTGACCATATTACAACTAAACTTGCACTGACCTTGTAGCATATGCACGGACGTGAATAGTAACTTGCACCAACCTTGACTCTTTTACAACTAAACTTGCACAGACCTTATATAGAGACCTATACCTACCCTTGTACAGTAACTTGCATCGACCTTGACCATTTTACAACTAAACTCGCACCAAAATTATATGCATGAATAGTGTTCTGCACCAACCATATATGTATAAATAGTGTTCTGCACCAACCTTATATGCATGAATAGTGATCTGCACCGACCTTATATGTATGAATAGTGTTCTACACCAACCTTATATGCACTAACCTTATATGTATGAATAGTGTTCTGCACCAACCTTATATGCATGAATAGTGTTCTACACCAACCTTATATGCATGAATAGTATTCTGCACCAACCTTATATGCAAGAATAGTGATCTGCACCAACCTTATATGCATGAATAGTGTTCTGCACCAACCTTATATGCACTGACCTTATATGCATGAATAGTGATATGCACCAACCTTATATGCATGAATAGTGTTCTACACTGACCTTATATACTTGAATAGTGATATGCACCAACCTTATATGCATGAATAGTGATCTGCACCAACCTTAACGTACACAGACCTTCTATATGTATGAATAGTAACATACACAAATCTTCTATGTGCATGTTAATATGCATCGACCTTAGTTATACATTTCTACATGAAAAGTAAAACGCCGCCTGACCTTGACCGGTTGACACCGTTGACCGATAATGTTGATTGTGACCAACAACATTGACTTTGACCAATAACGTTGACTTCTACCAATAACATTGACTTTGACTAATAGCATTGACTTTGACCAATAACATTGACTTTGACTAATAGTGTTGACCTTCTTTACATGACTTTTTGGTCATCTCCTTAACCCCGATTTGCCTATGTGTCATGTATTTCAAGTAAATGGTCATAATTCATCATTTACACTCTAGATGTCATTGAATTCTATTCCTGAAAATCTACCTTATGTTCCTATAATGGGTAAACTTCTTGAAATTCTACATTGACTATGTAAATGAGAGTGGATGTCTAAAAGTATACATGAAATACTATGCATATAGGGCCCGGTCTAGTCCTTGGAGGAGCACCCGAAGGTACTTATGTCCATGGGAGTTTATTGACCACGGTGTTTAGCATTACACCGAACTACTTGCTTGACTTGACTTGCTTGGCCCAGAATGGGCAATACTTGACTTGCGTGACCCAGAGTTGGGCAATACTTGACTTGAGCCCGTAAAAAGGCAAAAGTACACTGCTTGCTTGACTTGAGACATTCCACACTTACTCCCTCTCTCTCTACATGCTTGACTTGAATCACGTGACCCGAAAAAGGGCAATTACTTGCTTGAATGAATGAAATAGCCAATTCCATTACACTACTTGTTATTATATGAGCTTGATATTACTCGCTTGGTCATGGATTATTACCTTCTTGGAAGGATCTGCTTGAATATTGATTATCATCTTCTTGGAAAGACTTGTGCAATTACTTGCAATTTACTTGCTAGTTTCCTTATTGAAACATCTTATTGAAATTCATGTGATACTCTCTTGATACAATTTTTGATATTCTTGCTTAATCCAACATGCATCATTATACCGTATGAACTTGTAATTAACTTAAAGATTGTTAGAACTTGAGATATAAATCCTACTGAGCGATTCGCTCATCCAGTTGCTTCCTAACATTTTCAAGAAATTCGGATAGCGACATCCACATGAATGGGAACGAGATCGAGTGAAGAGTGCTAGAGTCATTAGTTGTCTTTTGCCAACTAGTCGTGTCCTTTATGTTTTAAGTTCTACCCTATACTTCTAGTTATGATTAGTCTAGTTGATTGAAGTTTGATAAGGCTTGTAGCATAGTATTTGGAGTTGAATAAGGAATGTCATAGATTAGAATTATTACCATTTGGATAATTGTCATCTTGGACATTGGTATTAATTTGAGAATTTAATCTTAGTTATGATTTAGATAAATTGCGCACTCTGTCTTTTGTCAAAAAAAATATATATACTGCTCTGATTGAATGGTTCTATATAAGCTGGCCACGACCTCGGGTATCTTCCGCGCTCGGGGCGTGACAGTCTTCGTGGTGTCAGAGCCTAGGATTTCAATTTCCGAGGGAATAAGAAGTCAGGAAGTTAGGAGTCATGATCGAAATCTAGGAAACCCAAGTCTAATGATAGGTTTACACCACACCTAGTGAGATGGATAGAGCCATGGGTTAAGTTCTTTGATGACATTTGACTTTATCATTAAATTTGGCATTTGACCTTTGACCCTATAGTTCTACATGACACTTGACCTTATGGCTAACAATGATACTTAGTAGGCTTAAAAAAAAATTCCTTGTAGGATCATGGCTGCTGAGAGAGCACAATGGCGCGACATGCAACACACCGTGCAAGGTCCTACGCACGTGCTACAACGAGTGGCGCGAAGAGGAGCTCACCGTGGAGCCGGTGACCTTCATAAGGATTTTTGTTATGTGAACCCACCAAGGTTCACAGGTTCGACTAACCCCGAGGATGCCGAGAACTGGCTAAAGGAAATTGAGGGAATTTTTCATGCAATGAAGTGTACAGATGAAGAAAAGGTCTTATTGGCCACTTTCCAACTAGAGCGAGACGCCCGAGATTGGTGGGAATACATAAAAGCAACATTGCCTGATAACCATGCCTCATGGGATGACTTTGTTGAACATTTTAATAGCAAATACATTTCCAACCGCATTCAGGAAAAGGAGGCTGTGGAATTTTCCGCACTAAAGCAGCGGACCCTGATTATGGCCGAGTATGAGGCCCAGTTCACAAGATTGTCTAAGTATGCACCTCAGTTGGTGTGTACCGAAAGGATGAAAGCTAAAAGGTTCCTCAACGGGCTTCGGCCCCGCTATATTACACAACTCGCACCGATGGACATTCAAGTCTATTCGGAGATGGTTAGGCGTGCCCAATTGCTCGAGGATGTCACTGAACTGTCCAACAAGATTCGAGGAAAGGACAAGAAGGAACTTGTCGCAAGCCCGGGGAATTTCAAATCACAGTTCAACAAGAAGCGGTCCTATAATGAAGAGAATTCACCATGGGAAAGACATTTCAGAGGAGTAACAAGCCATTCTCTACTACTACGCCTTCTAAGGAAGTTCGTAAATACTGCGACAAAACTGACCACAAGACAAAGGAATGCTGGAGGAAGTTAGGAGCCTGCCTCTGATGTGGGAGCCAAGAACATCAAATCCTAGACTGTCCATTGATGAAGGGGCAAGCCACTAAGGAAGAGAAGCATTCGATGAAGAATCAAGGCCGTCTACAAGCTCTCTAATGAAACAGAACCAACAGAAGGTGGAAGCATGGAAGGTACACTAACTATTTACTCTAAAATCGCTAAAGTTTTGTTTTATACCCGAGCAACTCATTCATTTATTTCCAAGACGTTTACTGCTTTATTTTCCAAGGAGCCCGAATGGTCAGACTTAGCCATATCTACACCCCTTGAGAATAAGTCCGATATCACTCATCGTTACCCGAACTGCAACATTAAAGGGGACGACCTCCTGTCAACCTGATAAGCCTAGATATAAAGGCTTCACCGACTAGATGGCAAGATAACTTTAGTGGATTATCTTGAGCTGGTCTATATTAGCCCTCGGAATAGATACCCTCTTGTCTCAGCTCTCCGAGCTAGCAAACTCATAAGAAAAGGATGTGTGGCTTTACCAGCCTTTGTGACTACCACGAAAGTCGAGGAGACTAAACTGGAAGGCACCTGAGTAATTCGGGATTCTTTTTGATGTCTTTCCAGAAGAATTGCCCGATTTACCCCCGAAAAGGAGAGTGTCGTTCATAATCGACCTTGTCCCTGGTGCTGGTCCCGGCAATTGAAGAAGCGCGAAGAGAATTACTCGGTGCATGGCTTAGAGCTAGCCGCGGTGGTGTTTGCCTTGAAGATCTAGAGTTTCCAGTTGGTAACCATATTTTTCTCAAGGTATCTCCTGGCCGAGGTATTAGAAGATTCGATGTTAAGGGCAAGCTTACACCAATGTTTATTGATCCATTCAAGGTATTGGAAAAAGTGGGTAAGGTGGCGTATCGCATGGCCTTGCCTCCACAACTATTAGAAGTGCACAACGTATTCTATGTTTCAATGCTGAAGAAGTACGTGCACGATCCTTTCCATGTCATTGACTACACTAATTTAGTGATACCAATGGACCTTACCTATGAGTAGAAGGCAATGAAGATCCTCGACCGAGAAGTCCGAGTTCTAAGGAACAAGACGATCCCTATGGTGAAAATCTAATGGGGTTGATGCTTAGAACAAGAAGCTATGTGGGAAACTGAGGAGCCTATGAGAATGAGATTTTCAGAATTATTCTAGTCTGTAAGTATTTATCACCCTCCTTGTCTGCATATATGCAATTGAATTTGGGGACCGAATTCTTTTAAGTGGGGGAAGGTGTAGCACCCCGTATAAAAAAATGGTAGAAAAAAAATTAAGAATATTTCTCCAAATAAACAAAAACTTTAGATAACTCTATAGGAAGGTTAAGTAAGAAGTCGGAACATAAAGTCATCATATGTAAAGATTATTCACCTAATAAATGACTTCCTAGGGTAGTTGGTTAAGTGATGTGCCATTCAACCTAGTGACCAGGGTTTGATTCCTTGCATCCACCATTTCCTTTTTGTGCCAAATAAAAATATGGAGGCCCAAAGGGTTAACGTCACTTGCATGCCAATTAACTATATATATATATATATATATACCACCTAACCATGCAGCCGACAGTGGCCTGAAGCCCAGATAAGGGCTCACATGGCCACCCAAGGGACCCCTTAGAGGCAATAACAGTTTTTTTTCTGCTGGCAGCGGACCCCTTGTACCCAACAATGGATTGAAGCATTATTTGCTTCTTTTTCCCTGACAATGGACCCTGATGGACCCTTATGTTTCTCCCAGTTCCTATAAACAAATCCCTCCATCAACCGTAGGTGACCCCTACTATCTTTCGGCCACAAAAGAGAAGGTTTTCCTCCTGCTTCTCGGTCTCCACCCGCAGAAGAGAGATCTAATGTTTCTCTTCATGTGCAGGAGACGTATCCTGCTGCAGAAACTTTGCTGAGCGTGAAGGGTTTGGCGTGGCTCGGTTTTTCCTAATTCTTTCTCTACAGTCATACCTAGAAAATAGCATCCAAGAGGTAGGTGTTCTCAAGATCTGGCCTAACTGGTAGTTTAAACAGAGTGACATGCATGAATAGGGTAGTTACTATCATCTCGACTCCATGTGATTTCTAAATTAAAATTTTATGTAAATTACCCATGTGTAAAATTTCATATCTATGAAATTAAAACTTAAAATATTAGATGAGCATGATCTTGAATTCTTGCTATTTGTCCATGTCAATCCATATCTCTACTTCCTGATTTTTGGTGAATATTTTATAAACCATGAACAGTAAGTTAAGTATTTAAAAATCACCATGTCCAGAAATTCATGTTTATTGAAGCAAACCACAAAAATCCTTGCATAAGCATAAATATGGAAATCCTGAGATTTTCTCTATTTAACCATGTCCTTCACCCTGTCAGCAAATTTGAGAAGCCTTCGTTTAAACACCTGTAATCATAGTTACGTAGAAAAACTTGCACTGACCTCCCATGTGCCTTTGAAAAACTTGCACCGAGGCGGAACTTGCACTGACCTCCCATGAGCCTTAGAAATACTTGCACCGAGGCAGAACTCGCACTGACCACCTATGTAACTTAGAAAAACTTGCACCGAGGCAGAACTCGCACTAACCTCCTATGTGCCTTAGAAAAACTTGCACCGAGGCAGAACTCGCACTGACCTCCCACGTGCCTTAGAAAAACTTGCACTGAGGCAGAACTCGCACTGACCTCCCATGTGCCTTAGAAAAACTTGCACCGAGGCAGAACTTGCACTGACCTCCTATGTGCCTTAGAAAAACTTGCACCGAGGCAGAACTTGCACTGACCTCCCATGTGCCTTAGAAAAACTTGCACCGAGGTAGAACTTGCACTGACCTCCCATGTGCCTTAGAAAACTTTGCATCGAGGCAGAACTCGCACTGACCTCCCATGTGCCTTTAAAAAACATGCACCAAGGCAGAACTTGCACTGACTTCCCATGTGCTTTAGAAAAAAAAAACTTGCACCGAGGCAAAAAATGCACTGACCTCCTATATGCTTAGAAAAATTTGCACCGAGGCAAAACATGCACCGACCTAAATAGTGAACTGCACTGACCTTGTAGCCTGAATAATGATTTTCACCGACCTGAATAGTGAATTGCACCGACCTTATATGGACCTATACCGACGCTTGTACAGTAACTTGCACCGACCTTGACCATATTACAACTAAACTTGCACTGACCATGTAGCATATGCACGGACGTGAACAGTAACTTGCACCAACCTTGACCCTTTTACAACTAAACTTACACAGACCTTATATACAGACCTATACCTACGCTTGTACAGTAACTTGCACCGTCCTTGACCATTTTACAACTAAACTTGCACCAACCTTATATGCATGAATAGTGTTCTGCACCAACCTTATATGCACTAACCTTATATGCATGAATAATGTTCTACACCAACCTTATATGCATGAATAATGATCTGCACCAACCTTATATGCATGAATAGTGTTCTGCACCAACCTTATATGCATGAATAGTGTTCTGCACCAACCTTATATGCATGAATAGTGATCTGCACCAACCTTATATGCACTAACCTTATATGCATGAACAGTGTTCTGCACCAACCTTATATGCACCAACCTTAAATGCATGAATAGTGATCTGCACCAACCTTATATGTATGAATAGTATTCTGCACCAACCTTATATGCACTGACCTTATATGCATGAATAGTGATCTACACCAACTTTATATGCATGAATAGTGATATGCACCAACCTTATATGCATGAATAGTGATCTGCACCAACCTTAACATACACAGACCTTCTATATGTATGAATAGTAACCTGCACAAATCTTCTATGTGCATGTTAATATGCATCGACCTTAGTTATGCATTTCTACGTGATAAGTAAAACGCTGCCTGACCTTGACCGGTTGACACCTTTGACCGATAACGTTGACTTTGATCAACAACATTGACTTTGACCAATAACATTGACTTTGACTAATAGCATTGACTTTGACCAATAATGTTGACTTTGACCAATAGTGTTGACCTTCTTTACATGACTTTTAGGCCATCTCCTTAACCCCGATTTGTCTGTGTCATGTATTTCAAGTAGATGGTCATAATTCATCATTTACACTCGAGATGTCCTTGAATTATATTCCTGAAAATCTACCTTGTGTTCCTACACTGGGCAAACTTCTTGAAATTCTACATTGACTATATAAATGAGAGTGGATGTCTAAAAGTATACATGAAATGCTGTGCATATAGGGCCCGGTCTAGTCTTGGGAGGAGCACCCGAAGGTACTTATGCCTATGGGAGTTTATTGACCACGGTGTTTAGCATTGCACCGAACTACTTGCTTGATGTGACTTGCTTGGCCCAGAATGGGCAATACTTGACTTGCGTGGCCCAGAGTTGGGCAATACTTGACTTGAGCCCGTAAAAAGGTAAAAGTACACTGCTTGCTTGACTTGAGACATTTCACACTTACTCCCTCTCTCTCTACATGCTTGACTTGAATCACGTGGCCCGAAAAAGGGCAATTACTTGCTTGAATGAATGAAATAGCCAATTCCATTGCACTACTTGTTATTATATGTGCTTGAGATTACTCGCTTGATCATGGATTATTATCTTCTTGAAAGGATTTGCTTGAATATTGATTATCATCTTCTTGGAAAGACTTGTGCAATTACTTGTAATTTACTTGCTAGTTTCCTTATTGAAACATCTTATTGAAATTCATGTAATACTCTCTTGATACAATTTTTGATATTCTTGCTTAATCCAACATGCATCATTATACCGCATGAACTTGTAATTAACTTAAAGATTGTTAGAACTTGAGATATAAATCCTACTGAGTGATTCGCTCATCCAGTTACTTCCTAACATTTTCAGGAAATTCGGATAGCGACATCCACATGAATGGGAACGAGACTGAGTGAAGAGTGCTAGAGTCATTGGTTGTCTTTTGCCAACTAGTCGTGTCCTTTATGTTTTAAGTTCTACCTTGTACTTCTAGTTATGATTGGTCTAGTTGATTGAAGTTTGATAAGGCTTGTAGCATAGTATTTGGAGTTGAATAAGGAATGTCATAGATTAGAATTATTACCATTTGGATAATTGTCATCTTGGACATTGGTATTAATTTGAGAATTTAATCTTAGTTATAATTTAGATAAATTGCGCACTCTGTCTTTGGTCAAAAAAAAAATATGTATATTGCTCTGATTGAATGGTTCTATATAAGCTGGCCACGACCTCGGGTATCTTCCGCGCTCGGGGCGTGATAACTTCCCACGTCCATCTGCTTCCTAAGTCCAAGGAGTATCAAGTTCCATGGATTTTCTAGTGTTTTCTTGTGTTCTTAGTTCTTATTTCCCCTCATAGTATCAAGGCATCTTCCCTCTTCTTCTCTAACATTCTTCATCTTCTGCATCATTTTAAAACCTCCTCCCATCTTTTAAAATGCCCCATAGGGGTTAAAAAACCAACCTCCTAGGTATTCCCTTTCCAATTGCATGTTTCTAGTTTTTTGCCTTATAGTTACTACACTCTTCAAAGGGCTAATCTGGGTGTTTTTTCTGTGTCTCTACACGTTTTTGCAGGTTTTACAGGTCCATAACACGAGGCCCAAGTCTTCTGGCCAGCTGGAAGAAGTGGAGATCAAAGTCCCAAAGTTCCTTTTTTGCGATTCTCTGGCGGATGTGTATCGGAGCGCTAAAGTCCTCTAGCGGTTTATCGTAAGACCGCCATCTTCATCTGGCGCGCCTATCTTCGACCGTCATCGTTCGCAGAAGTGCAGTCTTCTTTCTCCCGTGGGCGGGTGTTGCATCCACCTATTTCTAAGGTATTTATCCTAGTTTTGGCTAGTTTAATACTTTGGTGGTGATCACATCTTTCTAGTTTGGGCATTAGTCCTCTCTCTCTCATCATATTTCTTCTTTACTTGCTTTTACTTGCTTGTCCCACACCTACGGTGTGTGCTTTCTTTTACTCCTTTGCTCCACGCCCGGCGTGTGTTTTTCTTTTCCTTTGCTTAGTTCTGGAAGAGATGGCATGCTCATGCTTAGAATCCATGATGATTGCCTAGGTTCATGTTACACATGTTCATAGGTTGATTGCATATTGCACATCGTTCATTTTCATACTTCCATGGTTGATGTTCACATTCATTTGAAAGGAACCAATACAAATCAATAGAATTTTTTGACCATCACGGTGGGACATCTAGTGCCAATCGTGCTTTTAATCTCTGTTAAACCTGTTATTCATCTTTTACCTCAGTTGCCTGTGTTTTCCATGGATTTTCCCTTTATTTCCTATTGTTTCTGGTTCTCTGGGTATTCTGGCGGTCGGACCTTCAGCCGTTACAAACTTAAGAGCGGTCTATTCTTAGACCGTCTCATCCCTTTGGTGCTCTTATATCAGACCGCCACTCCAGTGATAGGTACGCATCCCGAGGTGTAGTTTTTTTCTACAGTTTATGTTGTGATTTTTATATTTGGGTGCTATCTAGTCTTCTCCTTAGTTGTTTGGCATATTCATATCATTGTGTTCATGTTTGATTGCTAGATTTTATGCTAGAATTTGCATGCACTCCGGTGCACATAGGCTCATTCATATATTCATACTTTATATTACATTCTCCTACCTTGGTGTGTGAACCTCACGTCTCCATATTCCTTGGGACCAACTAGGAGATCACATCAGGGACCTCCATAAGTCCCCGCGAGCCGTGGATTCCCACACGGACGTCGAGCCGATTGTACCTTTCTCACAACGTGTCTAGGATTGCATAAGTGAAAGAGTGATTACCCTTAGTCAACCAAGCCATATACCCTTTGTCCTATTAGGAACCTATTATGGAGGGCACATTTTAATCAAGCTACTAAGGTTCTAAAGGAGAAAGCAATTAAAAATTTTGAGCATCATCTAGACAAATTGGTGGACTTTGAGTGTTTTCTTCTTCTTACTTACATCTTTCTTAAAATCATCTAGTTTAAGTCAGTCATTGTGTGTTTGTTTTATGTTCTTTGTATTCTGTTAAGGTCTTTCGTTACGTGTGGAGTTACTTTTGATCCATAGAAGCATCATCACCTAGGGGCAATTCCTTTTCCAAGTTCTACTCCAATTGTCTCTTCGAGTCCACCATGGCTTCTTTTGATCTTCCTCGTTCCCAAGAGGAGTCTCTTCCTCAAGGACTTCTAGAGGGTTCTCCTAGGGTCATCTCCTTCCATTCTGGAGAGGGGTCCATCCCTCCCCCGTCCTCCATCCCTATGGAGGGCGTCCAACCCATTCAATCCTTTCCTCCTCCTTCCGCCAATTCCATTCTTCAAATGATGGCCCAGTTGGATCCGACCCAACTTCAGGCTGTTTATCAGGCCATGCAGGTGCCCAATACCCCACCTCCCACGATTACGCAAGGCCTATCTAATACTTTCGTTGTTCAACCTCAAGTTGATGGGCCCACTATTCAGCCCATTCCAATTAATCTCACGTTGGTCCGGTCCAGGGCCATTCAATTCTCTAGTCTCGAAACAGGCCAGTCTTCTGGTTCGGCCCAACAAACTCTCGATAAAGGAAAGACTGTCCTTCCTTCTTTAGTCCAAGCGGATTCTTATCAGGCTATTCCATCAGTGCTGCAAGTCCTGGTCGGCCCATCTATTTTCATGCGCCCTCAGCAAGGGGCGGCCCAAGTGCATACCAATATGGGTCTTCCTTCGGCCCAATATCCTTCTTATGGGCCTCCTCCTCCTCTTCCTTCTGTTTATCCTTCTGCTCCTCAGATTCAACCTCCTTCCTTCACTAAACCTACTCCATCTAGGGAGCAGGAGTTGTTAGATAAATGGGCCGCCATGCAACAATAACTTGACTTCCTCCAAAAGCGGGTTGGCCTACAATCCTTGACAGACGTTCCAGTTCCAAGCTTTCAAAATATGTGATTCCCCCCACAATCCGAGCTCCCCAATTACCGCAAGTATGACGGGAACGGTAATCCCTTCATCCATGTGCGGGACTTTTTATATGAATCGGCCCAGTTTCAGTATGATGATCGCCTTATGGCATACTTATTCCGCCGATCGTTAGATGGGGTTACACTCAAATGGTTTTACTCTCTGCCACTGGAAGATGCCGAGAGTTTCAAGATAGTGAAGGACAAGTTTATTCAGAGGTTTCAAGACAGGGTCGGCCCGGAATACTCTTTCACAGATTTGGTGACCGAGAAAATGAAACCAAATGAGGAGTTCGCTACTTATGCCGATAGATGGAGGCAGATGGCCGCCAGGGTGCCAGGCCACATTCCGGAGGAAGAGAAGGTCAAACTATTGATTTCCAATGCTACTCCGACCTTCTGTAACATTATGGCAATAAATGACATAGCAAATATGCACCAACTGTATAGCCGGGCGTGATTCATTCAAACACAATTCAAGGATTCCCCCATCCACTCACTCTTTGAGGCCCAAAAGCCCAAATACCATAAGAAACCTCAAGGGCCTGTCACCGAGGGGGTCCAAACAAATGAACAGGTGCAAGCCGTTACCTTCCCCTTCCAGTCCGCGCCATTCCGATTTCCGCAAAACCCCCGCACTCCCCAACTCTTCACTCCACAAAACACTCAACCCGCTCCACCAAACCCTACCTTCGTCGTTGCACCAAACGCCTTCCCCGCTCCGCAACAACCTTCACAGCCTCCGCAATACCATAATGTCCCTCCACCCAACGGCTACACCAACAACAACAACAAGCGCCCGACCCCGAAGAGAGCCCAATTCCCTCCTTTGCCCGAGTCCCTCATGGACATATTCTCGGCTCTTATGTCAGTCAGTGCGATCCAACTTCCTCCGGAATGGCCCGTCTGGAACTCGGTCGTTGATTAAACAAAGTATTGTATGTTCCACAGGCAACCGGGGCATACCATTGAAGGGTGTTTTCAGTTTAGAGATTTGGTCTATGACCTACACGAAGGGCACCGCATTGATTGGGCCGAGATGCATAGGGCCATTATGGAGATTAAAGAGAAGAGAAGACAGCCGCAGAGGCAGCAAGTCTAGCAACAACAAGTACCACCGCCACAACAACAGCCATTACCGCAACAACCGCAGCCGGTTCAAGACCTGGGGATCCATCAGAATCCCATGCCGAATCATCCTCCCGCTCTGCAGCCTCAGCCACTGGCACCGGCTCAGGTTAATGTAGTTCAACCCCCGACTCCCGACGCTGGGTGGTCTTATGATGACGACGGTATGCTCCAACAAGTCTCGGCCCTCCACCACAATTACCGCACCTCTTCCACTTCCACCATCCTTATGCCTACATATCAAAACTCTCCTCTGCCTACTAGATCACTTGTTCTTCCATCCACCACCCCTTTCACCTCTACTCCATCACCAACCTCTCGCCCATTGCTCATCACCCCCGCTACCATCACTACGACTAGCCCTCCGCCCGCGCCTCTACTTACCCTTACACCTCCGCCTGCACCCATCATCACCGTACCCACAACTAACCCTCTGCCCATTACCCTTTCACCACAACCCATTACCTCCACTCCCACTCCTATTATTTTCCCCACACCCTCTTCCACACCACTCATCCATCCCATCGGGCCCATTTTACCGTCATCAAATGCCGTGACGGCACGGAATTTCGCCCTTCGGAGCGGGCGTTTGTTTCATCGCAATTATGCTTCTACTTCCAATCCCCAGCCCTTGCAACCGGCTGCCGATCAATAAGAAAAGACTGAGCCACTATCGGGTACCCAATATGATTTGTTGCATCACTTAGATCAGGTGCCCGCCAAAATATCTGTCCTGGAGCTTATAAAGAGATCTACCCTTCACCAAGATGCACTAAGAAATTTTCTTTAGAAGGTGATCGTTAGTGAAGATGTGGCAGCTGACAGTTTACCTACAACATTGGCTACTATTTCCAAGGGGCTAGCAATCACATTCTCCGAGAACGAGCTAGCACCTCCGGATGCTCGGCAGATGCCGCTTTGCAATACTATTATTTTGAACAAAGTCAGCATTGATGCGGCATTGGTTGACATAAGGGCATCCATCAATGTTTGCTCGCCCAGCACTCTAAGGGCCTGTAATTTATCAGAAGAACCTCTACGGCCTACCCCGACCACCATAGCAGCTTGTGACAACTCACGACGAGCGTGTCATGGAGTTGTCACCATTCAGGCTGAGCTTGGGCCTCTTACTATGCCCATTGAATTTTATGTGCTGGACATCAACCCTATGTTCAAGGCTATCTTTGGTCATCCATGGATTGATACTCTTAGCGCCGTGCCATCCACTACTCATCAATGCCTCAAATTCCCCTTTCAAGGGAGGGTGGTTAAGGTAAAAAGCTTGTCCACGGTCCGGTCAGTAAAAGCTATATCAGAGAAAAATTTGCCAACTCTGTGGCCCAGCACTCTGCCAGTTATTTCTGTGTAGAATCTGGACTTTCCATGGGCTTATGCACCACGCAAGCCCGTCACTACACCCGTCAACATTAAAATGAAGCCCCAGATCCGAGATTCCAAGGGCTAGGATATAATATTGAAATTGGGCTATCAACCGGGGAGAGGCCTCGGTGCACAATTACAAGGGCGGACCAAACCGGTCCCCAAAGGAAGGAAAATGAGCCGAAGGGGTCTCGGTTACCGAGAGTCCGCATTATCAATTTTGAGTGACTCGGGGTCACTTACATGGGATTACCGCCAGCATTTCATAAGAGGGCCTCTCCAGCCAAGTACATTGAATCCTCAGTCAGCACAGTCCGAAAATAAAACCACAACTTGCACAGTTGCCAGTCCGCCTCTACTGTTGAAGGGGCCAGTTGATGATATGATTCATTATAGCAAAGCCTTCAAAAGATTGTTTTATGAAGAAGACTATTGCCAAAAGAATTAGGAAGTACGGCTAGTGTAGTGGAAGCCGAAGAAGACAGCTGACCGTCCGCAGGAAAAGGGAAGCTCACCCGTTGTCTTTACTTGGTCTCCCTCCTGTCTTATGTCTCTCTTCCAGCAGATGGAATCCATACCTCGCTCACCTCCGATCATGATTGATCCGTATTTCACGGAACTGCCAACCGAGGTGTTGATTATACCTTGTGCATGTGGGCAATGTCCACCCATTGATCTCTCCACTTAGTGGACCCCTCCTCCAATGATGGGAATCAAGCCAGCTACCAGCCAAAGCTGATCGTGGAAGCTGCTGGGCGGAAGATGAACGCGCTACCTTTGGGTAGCGCGACCTGGAAGAAGGCGCTAGGTTTCCCTAGCGTGATCTCAGACAGAATGCAGTTGTTGACAGCCCAACTTTCCGGCGCTTGGAACTCCCAAAAGTCTTCAATGTGCACTGTTTCCCATGGTTGTAATTGATGTTTTAGTGTCGTTTTGTCTTCCCCTTCCCCCTATATATGTATCCCCTTTCGTTTGATCAATGAAGCAATGAATCTATGAAAGTCTTATGAGTGTAGCCATGGCTATCTCCCCCAATCTTTGGAACCCCCTTTCCTCCTCCCCTCTTCGGGTGTGATGCCCATTCACCTTCTCCTGATCCTCTCACTTTCCCCTTCAATGGAGGACGATCGAAGCCCTGGATGCACCGGCTCTGAGACGGGGTCGAGTGTGAGGCTCCATTCGGAGCTTCGTTCTTCCTCCACCGACGTTCGCCGCCCTCCACCACCACCAAAGATGCTGCTAAGGACAAGATGGAGCTCGGTTGCACCGGTCCTGCAATGGGTCCGGGCGAGAGGCCCCAGTCAAGCCCCATCACGGCCCTAGCTCGCTCCATCACATCCTCTTTATCCACCGTCACCCACCCCCATAGCCACCTTCACCAAGTTATCCTAGCTAGTATTAGGTTAGTTTAATCTCTGTTTAGGGTCCCTCATGTGTCTGTTTAGGACCCCCTATGTATTACCCACCTTCCTATGTGTTCTCCCCCTCTGATTCATTTCCCCAAAGTCATCCACGGGTGCTCCAACGTCGAAGTTCATCGTTCTGCCTGCTGTTTGAGAACGCGCTAGGACGATATAGCGCGTTCTTCAAGAAGGAGCTAGGAGGCTATAGTGCGACTATGGGTGGAAAGAAGAAGACCCCCCACTTCCGTTCCGCATCAAATGGTATCAGAGCTTAGGGAACCAGACTGTTCTCACAGACTGGGATCTTGAGCTTCAAGGTTCGAGGTCGATGTAGACACGCCAAAATTGACGTTTTATTGATCAAATCTCATGTTATATATGACGCCCCAAGTGGACTTCAATATTCCTATAACATAAAGTTTTTCTATTTTTGTGAGTTTTTCTGCATTTTTCCTGCATTTTTGTGAATCACGACTTGACGAAGGGCGTTACTTTCTAAAGTAACGACCTGTCATGGGGCGTTTTCAAAGAAAGGACGACCGAAGTTGAGGGCGTCAATTCCTGGTATTATCCGTTAATTTCTGGAATTATCTATTTTCAAAATAAAAGTCATTTTGTGAGTAACGCCTTTCCTCAGGGCGTGTTTTGAAGAAACGCCGTTATCTCAGGCGTGTTATCTCAGTTTTTAAACAGAGGAAGTTTTTATTTCCAAAATTTAATCCAGGAAGAAACGGCCTTTCCTAGGTCGTGTTTTAAGAAACGTCTCTGTGCAGGTCGTCAATTCATAAATAGACGCCCTGGCTCAAGACGTGTTTTACTCCAGAGTCCTTCTTTTTTCCATCTTTCCCCCACAGTTCCCTACCGTCCTTGGGACTCTTACTCGATCTTGGTCCTACCCTGGATGCCTCATTACCCGTTCTTATCTTACCTTGTTTGATCACATCCGATTGAACATTATATAAGAGGTTCCATATCAAGCATTAAAGAGGTTGAACACCCTAAACCCAGAACATCGTGATTGCAAGCAGAGCCTTCTCCCTCTGTGCACTTTATCCTACTGCATCTTGGTGTCTTCTGCATCCGATCGGGCTTCATCCTGGTGTCCTCTACATCCGTTCAACATCTTCACAGTTTCCCTCCACTCTCGTCAGGGAGAGCAGGGCTATATTGTGCTTATTTTATTTGAGTTCAATCATTGTCATCATACCGTCAGTTTTCTTATTGCATTAAGCATTATCATATCCCTTCCCTAGTTCTCTGCTAGGGGTTTATAAAACAAAAGAGGTGCGCATGTTGATGTCTTTTCATCATTTTATGTTGGTTTTTTTTTTACTGATACTACTGCACTTTGGCTGATCCCCCTCTCTTTTGCTTATTTTTCATTGTCTCTTTTTTACAAGGTAATCAATCAAGAAAACCCACTTCATCCGCCGACCGATTGGAGTTGGAGGAGGAAATCCACATTCATCCCGCATCCCACTCTTCACCAGGTACACGCGATCTCATTTTCTTCTTATTGAGGTAAACCCTCTGGCGATCACAACTCCCCTTTAGCACCTCGTGCTATATTTTTTATCACATCTTATACATGTTGTTGTCATGTTATTTATTTTTCATTCCCAAAAGTGAGGATTTTTAATCCGATCTACAAATTGGCGATCACGGTGGGACTTCCACTGTTTTCTTTATTGATTACCATCTCCATTGGCACCCTCGTGTGCCCTTTCCCTTTGACACCCTCGTGTGTCCTTTCCCCTTAGGCACCCTCGCGTGCCCTTTCCCCTCGGTACCCTCGGTGCCCTTTCCCTTGTGCCCCTCGGGCACCCCCCATTGTGTACGTTGCACACTCCCGGATCAGTCAATTGCTGCTTAATAACGCCTTCAACAAGGGCGTCTTTTGATTTAACGCCCCTCACAGGGACGTGTTTTGATTAATTAACGCCCCCCTCCAGGGCGTGTCTTTATTGCACCTGCTGGCGTTTTGTTAGTATTTTTCTCGTCTGCAATTTAACGCCCCTCTCAGGGACGCGTTTCGTTGAGTAACGCCCACCTCCAGGGCGTCTTCTACCATAACTGCTGTCTGCTGCATGCTTATTATACTGTCTGTGGAATAACGCCCCTCTTCGAGGCGTTTCATTTCTTATCAACGCCTGTCATTAGGGCGTTTCTCTTTATCATAACTGCTGTCTGCTACATCTTTATCATATTGCCTGTGAATTAACGCCCCTCTCAGAGGCGTTTCATTTATTATCAGCACCTATCATCA